>JAEIFV010000125.1:0-539432 GCA_018904265.1 Lordiphosa collinella
ATTTTGTTTTGAAAGGTATACACTGAGAAAACAAAAATCAATCTGTTAACCTAAGATTGAATAAATCTTAAGAAAATATGTGAAAAATTATGAATTGAGATTGAAAATCTCAAAATCAAGATTTATCATATCTCTAATTACACTGGTCGACACCCAAAATGATACAAAGATCAGACTAGAATATTCTTATAGAATTTTCAACGCTGAACACGAATCTACCCTAAAAAAATGTCCATCACGTCGAGATTTTGGGTAAAATTGACTCTAAGTCTCAAAAAACCCAGTTTTTTAACTTTTCAATCACGTGTAGAGAATAAGGCAGAGGTGCTAGAAGTTTCTAATTAGGCTTAAACTAAAGCTTGAACTGTCCACCATGTGAATCAAATAGAAAACACCCTGAATCGATCCTTAATTTTCATGTAGCATCATTTTTATGCCCTGTTCCCATTGAAAATGGGAAAAGGGGGATCATGAAGTTGTGCAAAAGTATGTAACAGGTAGAAGGAAGCATTTGCGACCCTATAAAGTATATATATTCTTGATCAGCATCAACAGCCGAGTCGATTTAGCCCTGTCCGTCTGTCCGTCCGTCTGTCCGTATGAACTCGTGTTTCTCAGAGACTATAAGAGCTAGGGCCACAAATTTTTGCATGTAGAAAGGTGTATACCCGATTCAAAACGAGTTTGTTTCAGATTTGGAAAATTCTCCCCGGGGCACTCGAGTACAGCTCCCTTACTTGTTTTTTATGTGATCTCGAAATCTACTTGCTCTCGGATTGCCTACTTTCTTATTAACTTTATTAATTTTATTTTCGCAAAATACCAAGTTTCAGTCAATTCGACCATATTAATAAAATTATGTCAGCCATTGAATTTTTTAATAACGTTCATTCAGAAACGTTCAAAAACAATAAACAGTACAAATAAAATTAATAAGTAAGTAGGCCTTATGAGTGCACTTAGATTATGAGAGCACATGAAAAAAGTGATGCTACATGAAAATTTAGGATTGATTCAAGGTCTTTTCGATTTGATTCACATTGCTGACAGTTCAAGCTTTAATTTAAGCATAAATAGAAACTTCTAGCACCTCTGACTTATTCTCTACACGTGATTGAAAAAGGTAAGAAACTGGGTTTTTTGAGACTTTGAGTCAATTTTACCCAAAATCTCGACGTGATGGACATTTTTGAGGGTAGATTCGTGTTCAGCGTTGAAAATACTATAAGAATATGGGTTTTTTGGTTTTTTGAGGGTTTTTTGAGACTTTGAGTCAATTTTACTCAAAATCTCGACGTGATGGACACTTTTGGAGGCCAGATTCTAGTTCAGAGATGAACATCGTATAAGAATACAATTGTCTGCTCTTTGATTCAGATTAATAGTTCATTTTTGTCGACCTGTGTTATTTATCAACCCTCCTGCAGATCTCTGTGTAGCTTCAGCTAAAAAATTTGTTGCTCCGGAAAAGATTAAAAAAAGAAGGAATTTGAGACAAAAGAATTTGAGACAATCGAGAAGGATAAGCTAACTTCTTCTGTGCCGAAGTTTTAATACCTTTGCAAGCCATAGTTTTGATATTCTGATTTCGAACAATGCAAAATCTGTTTTCAAGCGCAAACATTCGATAATAATGGCCGAGTTAAAGAACGCGAACATTTAAAACAAGTAAGAAAGTCGGTCAAGCCCGACTATAACATACTCTTTACCTGTTAAGTGCTGCCCTTCACCGTTGCGACCGGATATTGAATCGCCACTTTATTCCATCCATGACTTCATGTTCTCTCATCTCAATAAGTTCATTTACGAGTGACTCGATGTCCAAATACATGAATTGTTTAACATCATTGAGTCTACCCATAATGCACTAGTAGCCAAAGCAACAATCTGATCCGGTCATCAATCAGTGAAGATAAAGGAAACTTTACGCGTTCAGGCCACAATTTCTTCCACAACTTGTTCAGTGATTCTGAAATAAGTTCCATCCACGATTGATCGATAACACAAGGCAACAAAATTCGAGTGTAAGAATCCAAAAATTTCCTTTTTATTGCTGGTGCCCCTAAGTATGCAATGAGTGGTAAAGACTCTAATATGTTTTCGTTTCTAAAAACGGTAAAGAAGGCTGGTCATTTGTAATGAACCAGCAACAAAATACTAAAAAAAACCTCACAAATCTGTCCTTTTTGGCCTTCGTTTTTAAAATTTATTGTAATCGTCTCTCTTTAAGCATTTAAGCATAAGCAGCTTCTCCCTGGGGCCAGTTCCTACCCAGTGTATTACCCATTTTAAAGCTAAGAAGTGGTACTTTCCGATGGTATCAAAGAGAGTCCAAACAATAGAACAGATTCCCCGAATAACCAAAAGGGTCAAAATAGGCACTTTTAGCAACTTTAAGCTTAAATTACTAAAAATCTCGACGTGATGGACAATTTCTGAAAACGCAGTCTTGCTTAGCACACGAAAATCATCTAGAATCACTACCATCCAATCAATATACTGGACCTTGTTGCATAGTGTAATCTTTACAGCATCTATTATGCTGAATTTCTTCCAAATGTCTGTCATTGAATTATTGGTAGTTCGCCACATCCAAAATTAAAAGTAAGCGAAATGTTTTCAGCAAATAATGAGCCTTAAACGTAGAAATGGCACATTGATCCACTTTGGGATGCATTTTTCTTGAGTAATATCCCTTACTTTCGGACAGAAGCATTTGTTAAAGCATTCCTGAAACATTATCTGTCATCTTCCCAAACAATTAGCAAACATTCCATTTTTGCCATGATGCAAGGTCTGTCATGGACAATACCTAGAATCCGTGTACCTATCAGTTATTTTTCAAAGGTCCTTCATACTTTCATTTGCGCGTACTGTTCGAACAGTAGATATGGCCAAGCTTAATGAAGAGTAAGCCTGTGATACTTTTTCTCCTTCGTTCAAAGGACTCAAAACTTTCTATTTAACATCTAAAGAAATGGTTTTAAGTGCCATACAGGTGCCATGGATTTACGAAAAACATAGTATCTATATTTTTCTAAACTTGCTAGCAATCGAACACCTTTCCGTTTTTGGAATTTTTTAGGAAATTTATTTGGTAGCGAGATAAAAACGGCCGCTAAGTGAAAATAGGTGCAAAATATAGTGTGGTTTTCAAATTTTTATTTGATCAGTTTTAATTTAGCTTTCGCATTGTTTAGCGAGGTATTTGTGTATTTGAATTTGGTGCCGATAAGAGCGGAGGCAGTTTTAATATGCTTATCCAGATAGGTCTTCTTAGGATTTTTTGTTTAAAAGATTTAATGGTTAATGTGGGAAAGTTTTTTTTGTCAACATACTTATGACGACTAGTGTATATTCTTGATCAGCATCAACAGGCGAGTCGATATAGCCATGTCCGTCTGTCTGTATAAACACCTAGATTTCTAGGTGTTAGGTACAACAACCTAACATGAAAAGAAGACTCCAATTGTCTCCACGCAGCTCTAGTTTATTTGGAAACATGAAGTAAAAATTGTTAAAAAAAACTTCACAATTTTAAAGATATCGAACTCAAATTTAATGAATATATAAATTATGAATGGATTATAAAGTGCGTAGCTGAAAGAATATCCCTCTTTGTCTTCCTGAGGAATCCAACTTTTGTTATATGTTGTTTTCTTACATAATCTTAATATGTTAACATTTAGTTAATGCTCTGTTAATTAACATAAGGAAAGGCTATTAAACACATTTTGGCCTGATTTACAGGTACAACGAAGTCGGGCAGGGCCGACTTAACTTACGCTCTCGTTTTAAATGTTTTCCTGTTTCTAAACTTTGTTCATATATTTGTTTTAAACTACTCAGGCCCACCTCTGTTTGTCAGTCAAACAAACGGAAATAGAAAATCCAACAGTCAATGGAATGCAAATGACAAACAACTACAACTAAGCAGAACTTAATTTGTTTATTTTCTTGCTTAAACTTGTAAGCTTGGCAACTTGGTTTGCCGGTAAATTCCTTACAAGAGCAACACAAATGCCGGCAATTTGTATACATTGCTAAAAGAACATTATCCTTGGCCTTAACTGCAAAGCCGGATGTATCAATCAGTAGTTTGATATTCAATTGTTGTGTAGATATTCTGAAAGAAGTCAGCACCGTGTGGGTGGATGAGAGCAGGATATGTCGGCTCAACATTTAAATATTGTATGAAATGTGCTTTACTTGCCTTACCCTCTGTGCAACAAAAATGCGTAGCTTGTTAATTATATATTAGGTAGCACGAGACATGAAAGTAGCCGCCAACATTTCTGCTATACACATATGCCCGAATTGTTGCAAGTGAAGGTAAATTTTATCATCAATTAAACATGGAATCTCATTGGCTTTGACTATGCTTAGGGGGGTCATTTATTGTATAACACCCTTCCCAAAATTGGGGATGTAAGTTTTGGTCATTGTGCATTTTACACATATAGGTTAAACAGTGTTTCGAGAGTGTTATGAAGCCGCAATGACTCCGCCATTTGCAAGTGTCTACAATACAAGCCTAGGCTCCCCCTTAAGAAGCGCCTAAGAACAGGCAATGCCTTTTTTTGCCTTTTCGGCTTTAATTGGCTGGCAGACGGTTTAACTGAAGCTCCTCGTTTCACTTACAACTTCCCACACTTAGGCCGGTTTATGTGCCATTTTAATGTCGAAGCGTGACAGCACGGTGCCCATCTTCATGTCTGAGATTTACGGCTTCTTGTTTGTCTAATGCCGATGCGCATCTTTTTTTGTGTTTGTCTATGTATAAATGGAACTCAGATGCGTCAGTGCTTAAAAGCCAACATTAATGCACATTCATATGTAAGTACAAGTCGCTCAGCTATGCTGCCAAAATCAATATTGAAATAAGGAACACTTCATCAGCTGTGTTACGTTGGACTGTCTGCGACTGCTTCAGTGTGCCTAGCATCATTAATATTAATAATTTGACAGGCGGCGTGCCGGCTACAAAATCAATGTTAAGCATCCGTTTTTTGGCAGCAGCAACAAAATTGGACAGGCCCTACTCAAATATTCACACTTTCGGTTCATCAGTTTATAGTTTTATGCATGCAAATGGGCGTGAAAATTGAATTATAATGTCTTGATGGCTACACGAAAATGTAATGAATAATGAGCATGAAAATTAATATAATGATTGAATGAGATTCGCTTCCTGGTGGTTGGGAAGGAAATTGGAAAATTGATTGTTTTAGGAATTTTAATAAATATTTCAAAACGGCTTTATTGTCAAAAAAGTCGAATTATGCTGAAAATAATAGATCACTTTTAAAAGTAGTCAGCTTTTAGCTCGCACTAGCTTTTTTGACCAACCGTTTTACGAACCCTTGCACGAAGTCCTGAAGTACAAATACTTTGCACATTTGTCGAAACCGGCCGGATCTAATGACAATAGCAGCGATAGGCAACACTCAGCTCGCCTGTCCCTTGCAGCCCGGCCCGCTATCTTGCCTTACGGGTAGTTTCTACCCCTGGGCCTTATTGTTATTGAAAAAAAATTAAAGAAAAGCAAAAATGTATGGTTTGACAAAGCAATTTAAAAACAAGAAAGAAAGTCGGTCAGGCCCGACTATAGCACCGTTTGCGACCGGTGCTGCCCTGTAGTAGATTCATTCGGTCAGGCCTTCGGTCGGTAAATAAAAGCTACTTATCACGGGCACAAGCCAATGCTACTCTACTTATCACTTAGTAAGGACATAAACCAAAGCTACTTTACTTACCACTAAGTAAGGACATGAACCAAAGCTCCTACATACAACTCTACCATGTACTTGAAAAGTTTCAACATAGATCAAACCACCGTGGAATCAGCCACTAATCTAGCACATGTAATTAAACGTAGCTATAAGAATCAATGTAAGCAGATTGGTATAAATACGAGGCTCAGCGCCTTCAATAAAACACTCAAGGTCTAACCTTCCAACTCGCCTATTACAGCCCATAATTGTTTGTTTCGATCATTCAGTCGATCTTTACTATTCCCTTGGTGGATCAAAAAATAATTTTGATTACTAAATATGTCCAAAAGGAACGGTGATGGGCAGCACTTCACATGTACAGAGTATCTTATAGTCGGGCTTGACCGACTTTCTTTCTTGTTTTTTCTGTAAACAAAAAATTGAAAAAAAGGAGAAGGGTAAGCTTACAATGTCTGTGCCGAAGTTATAATACCCATGCAAGTCCTTGTTTAGATATTCTGATTTCGACCAAATTTGCATAATCTGTTTGAAAGCGTATATTATTGATAGTGGTTAAAGAGTTAAAGAATTTATAAAAATTGTATTTGCTTAGACCCATTTTCCGACCGATCGGCCCAATGGCAGTCATAGGCTATAGTCATACGATTTCGACCAATCGCCCTGATCAAGAATATATATAGTTTATGGGGTCGAAAGTGAGTATTTATAAACGTTGCAAAAATCTGGGAAAAATTATAACGAGAAAGAAAGTCGGTCAAGCCCGACTATAGCATACTCTGATCCTGTGAAGTGCTGCCCATCACCGAGCGACCGGTGCTGCCCATAATTGTTTGTTTTCCTTATAACTCGACAACCGTTCATCCGATCTTTACCGATCGATAAATAATCCTGATTACTAAATATGACCAGAAGGAACGAACCTTCTATCTATAAAGCTGTGGGAGATATTTCGTTTTTTCAAATTTGCGGGGCAGGAAGGGGCGTGGCAAAAATTGAAAATAAACTTGATCTGCCTGCAAGTATAAGAAGCATATGTCCCATACATGTCAAACCTCTATCTCTTACCATTTCTGAGATCTGTTTGTTCATATTGACAGACGGACATGGCTATATCGACTCGGCTGTTGATGCTGATCAAGAATAAATATACTTTATAGGATCGGAGATCCTTCCTTCAGCCTGATACATACTTTTTCACAAACTTAATATATTCTGTGTACCTCTGGTATAGCGATCTACCTGCACAAAAGAAAGCTGTTAAAAAAACATTTGTTTTTGACTTTAAATTTTAATGCGTTGGCTTAAGCGTCCTGATCTTCAGTAATCCAAAGTCTCATCCGAAAATGAAACGGCCTTTTTTTTTATTTTCCCAATGTATTTCGAGTCCACATCGGGGTCCGTCTTCAGGGGCTAACAAACATCAATTAAACAAATATTTTACAAGCTTTTCCATTAAATTATTTTAACAAAATTAAAAACCTATACATACATTGATACGGGACAAGTGCAACTGCTCGCCACGGAGTTTGATGTGAATCTGACTTATTCTAGTGTTTGTGTTGGTCAGGTAAATGTCTATATATGTGTGCACAGTGCTCTGTGCCCGTTTTGAAGTTAAGCCTGATTTTTGTTGGTATGTTTATGATGTGAAGCATCTCAAGAGTGAAGCGATTGTTATAATGTCACTCTTGTTGTAAAATGCTCGTGGCATCAAAGTCGGGAGAGTGACCGCTCTCGGGAGAGGAACACACAAATAATAAAATCCAAAAAATGTTTGATGAAGGTGTACAGTACCCCTTAAAGAAATCTATTTTAATTTAAATTATTGCTTTAGAGCAGCGATGTCCAAAATTTGAAAAGGCAGCCACGCGTGGTTGGCAAGCCAAATTCTGCCGGCGTCGCAGCGGAGACATATATAGAGAGATGGAATATGTGTATTCTATAAATCAGTTGTGTCCAAACTCACACAATGAAAGTGTTTGCTTGTGTGCGAAGCAGCGAAACACAAAGCCAAGGTGACGTTTTACTGCTTTACACTGAAAAAATAAAATGCGTGCGATTCAAACATTAAACAAACTAAATTTTAGTTTGTAATACATTGTGTGAGTTTGGACACCACTGCTTTAGAGCCTTGTGCGCCTACCGCACAGCCTGCTTCCTCAGTAGTCATCAATTTAAATATAATTCAGTTAGCTTTACATATAAGTGCTTAGAAATGACTGGGACGATGACCCACATTTTGTAAATTAAAAATCCATTGAAATTGACCGTTAGTTTGTTGGAAAAATTTATTAAATTACCATAAACCTTGAAAACCAATTTGAAATGGTCATTGTTTAAACTATCAACTTGACTTTTTCCAAAGACTTTCGTTTGAATTAACCGTGAGAACTTCTGGAACTACCCCGGCTGAAATAATTAGTTTATAATCAACTGTTTGTTCGTATTTTGCATTCTTTGGACTCTGAGTGAAATCAGCAGGTTTTATTTGCTGACGAAATTTATTTTGAGGCTAATTGTAAGAACATTCTGTTTGTTTGTGGTTTCGTATCTAACGAACTAATATCCAATTTTGATTTGTTTTTAATTTCGAGAATTGTATAGTAAATAATTCTTAATTTTCTCGCATTTATTTCACTTAATTTGGTATGTACGAACATGGCTCATTAAAGTCGTTTATATGTAAGGAAATATTTGCCATCGAATTATTAAGATAATTGTGGCATTGTGAGAATTGCAAAGAGAAACTACTTTCCCACAAATAGTTTATAGTTCAGCAGCATTTTCTGCTGTTTGGTAATTTGTCCTAGTCAATTACTCTCGCCCACTTCAGCTTGTAGTTTTACAGAGCACTTAGAAAGTGGCCAAAAACAATTTGAACTTGGAAGATAACAAGAGAATCAATATGACAGCAACAAATTGAATTTGTTTATACACAGACTCACACACACGCTTCTAACAGGTTACTTTTGAAATAGTTCATCGACAAGAACTGGCTGATGTTTATAAAATTGAATTGCTGCCTGCTCGGATACTTAGATGTGTATTAATTTTGTTTGTGTGTCATGCTAGAGCAGCTTTTCAAAAATAATCCCCAAACCAATCTGCAAGATGCAGCTTGTTGTTTGCAAATCCTTTTGAGACTGTTTGCCAACTGCAAGAGTAGCTGCCGCTAACAGTCACAAAGTTTAGGCATCTCGATTAAAAATTCTTCAGCAAAGTTTGCTTACTGAGGCTTTTGTTTGGCTTTTAAAAGTTTCTTGTTTTCCAGCGATTTGTATCTGGTGCCTTCTTGCATGACTGTTTTTCCAAAATTTGTTACTAAGTAGCAACGTGCTGTTTTCAAACATTTTCGTCAGGCTTCGCAATGGTCAGATTTATAAACTCTCGTATGTAGTGTACATATGCCGGAAGCTGTGCGAATAATATGCAAATGTCATCAGCATGGACTCACTCCACATGCTGGCTAAGCTATTTTTAAATATATGAACGTAGGTTCATGGTTCAAGGTCAGGCTCTGTAAATGCTGAGTTCGTACAGGACAATGCTATTGTATTTTAGTTCAAGGAGCAATGACTAATCGTTGCATGCAGCAGTTTTTGAGAGGTGCAAAAGAAGTAACAGGAGTATGACAGATTATTTAATAACTAGATGGCCCGGCGAACTTCGTACCTCCTAACAGACAATAAATGCATTGATACTTTTTAGCTGAAATGTTTTAAGTTCAAAAGTTCATTAAAGACATTTGCTTTGATGAAGCTATGTATTTTGCTGGGTTACACTTGGGAAGATTCTCATCAAAGAAGCACCTTGTGATATACGACATTTTTCGTTTTGGTATCAGGCGCAAGAGTAAATAAAGCGGATGGTTTGCCGACACGTGAACATGCCACTTACAATTGACCATAAGGAAAACATGAATTTTCTAAATTCGTCATGGTGAATGCAAGGCGAATCGGAAATTGAATTTTTTGAAACTCAAAGGACACATCGGTTGGGATCATCGGAATCTTTTAAATGAAAACTTCATCACTTTGAATTTTCCTTTGAGTATCGCTGCGTAAATCACATCGATCATCAGTATTTTTGTCACCAAACATGATCCATTGCATTGCTATGGTTATTTTATTCAAGGCGTTCAAAAATTGGAAACAAACTTGACTGTAGGAAGTATACGGCTTGAGATCTACATCCATCGCAATACTAGCAGAAATTGAAATTTTTTTTTTTCAGTTTGTGCCCCAGTTGGGGTTTTTTTATTGGAAAATATTTTTGTTAGCATTTGAACGAATTGTCATGGCACCCTTGTTGGGGATTTTGTTGTCTAATTGTTAAGAGCCCACTTAGGGGTTACAATAATTGTGTGTGTTTTAAACATACCCAGTCGGATTTGTCGGAACGTGGTTCCCAAAAGAATGCCTTCTGGCACACTTCTTTTTACTAGGAAGAATGCACTACCAATTTTTGCAGTATGATAGAAGGCTTATAATCTGCATGAAAACTGATGAACGTTCTTTTTGGCCGTAGGTTAGAAGCCAAGAAATCTGCACAACATGCAAGCTTCCCTTCTAATGGCACTCATGCAGCACCCGTGCTATTGGAAAGCAATAAGCGAAATGAGGCCCGAACGATTGACGATCGTTCGATTTTTCCCAAACATGTTCTTTTAGCCGTATGTTGAAAGGCATAGAATCTGCATAACATGCAAACTTCCTTCTAATGGCACGCATGCAGCATGGAGCAGAGAGAACCGAGCGTTTTTACGAAGTTGAACCAACAACAACTACCCATGCAAACGTCCCTTCTAATAGAACAGTTCCTGCTGCGTTTCGCCCCTATACAAAAGCGAAAGGAAGTGGCAAAAGTTGTATACGGGATGTGCTTCTGGCATGCAGTCAGGTCCGACTGGGTACTTGGTCTTATTTTTGTAAGTGTGTAATCGAGTTGTCTTGGCATGTTCATGTGCAATGTATTAGTTCCATATTCTTATGTTTATCCAGTGTTATAATAATTGCATCCTTATAAAAGTGTATCTTCAGTTTGGCCCAATTTTCATCAAGATGTCTCGATTTATTATTGTTGATATGTCCAAATAATATAAGGTGTTCATGTCGCCATTGTGTTGGTCCTCTTAATCGGTTTGTCATTCTTAATATTGTCTTTTGATGTCTTGAGGGTCTACATCGGGTATATTCGGGGGTGACACAGAAATCTCTAGAGATTTTACCGTCGGTTGGTTTGAAAATCTCTCAAAAAATCCGTCGGTGCCACAGAACTTCGAGAGATTATGTTTTCTTGTTCGAAAGTCGAGCTAAAAGGTGTTTGTATAAGATTATGGTCCAACTACAAAAACAGTGCTAAGTCGAGAAGGTTCGTGAAGTCGATTTTGGTTGGTTTGTGTATTGGCTGGTTTGCCAAAATCTCCTAACAAAATATGAGAGGTTTCTGTGGCACCTAAGAATTGGTTTTCGGTTGGAATGTGGTTGGAAGAGGTTTCTATGTCACCCTCGATTGTCTTATTCTGTTTGCTCTACATAGACGTTGTTGAAATTGTCCTTCCAAAAGATTTAGTTTTCGCTCTTTGTTCTTCTTCGCTGTACTTGATTATACGGCACTAGTGTAAATACTCCAAGAGCCATAAGTAAGAGTCTTGGGAGTAATCGCTGTTGTTGTTTGGTTGATGTTATTAGGTGTATATGATGTTCCTGTAGTGGCTAGTTTGGTTGCTGTTGAGTCAGGTCTAGTAACCTGGTGACAACTAAAAATCTGCACAAATTTTAAAATGCCGCCATAACCACAATTCTCAACGGATCTTTATGAAAATTTGACAGTTTATTTATGACTACATATGCAAAAGAATTGCAACAATGGATTTGGTCGAAAGGACCGTTATCAGCCACTCGACGTAGCTTCTAGAAATAGTCTCCGCAGGCAGTCTGTACGACCTTGGAGTCGTATTTCCGGATACATAAGTGAATCCTGTTGGTCAGTTCTTTGATATTTTTGGCCTTGTAAACTGCCGCAGTCAGACTTCCAAAAAAATCTTCATTTGGACGACACTGCGGCAAGTTTGTTGGGTTCCGTTTCTTTGGTACAAAAGGGATATTGGCAAAAAGGCGATATTGGTTGCACATCCACCGACATTTAGATTTGACAGTTTGTATTTGGTCAGGTGTGTAACTTGGTGCTCTTTGCTTACGTCTGGCAACAATATTATTCTTTTTCAGCACTTTACTGATGTGTGGTTGGCTGCAATTAAATTTTCTGGTTGCATCTCGTTGACTTATGTTGTCTTTGTTGTTAAAATGTTGGGTTAGCTTTCAGACAGCTTGGCCGGTCATAGTGTAAAAAATACTATAAAAAGTGCGTTTGGACTTGCCCTCTTGGATAAAATGCCTTACTGTAAACACTTTACCTCTGTCAGCGTGCATTTCGAAGAATTTTACAACGCGATCTCGAAGACTTTCTTGCTCGGACGGCATGATGGCGACTACTGTCAAAATTTTTCTCAGGGGGCATGAAAAAGTGTTGACAGGAGAACAAAGAGAAAGAAGCGTCATCCCGAAAGCTTTTATGTAAAGCTCAGCTAAAGGCACTCTCTCTCAAAGTTTGTGCAGTTTTTTAGTTGTCACCCGTAATATTCGTTCTATCCGGATGTATTGGAGGTATTGGTGCCTCTTCCGCTGTTCTTCTTACTGGTAATGGTCGAGTTTCGGTCACAACATTTCGGCTTGTCTGGAAATATGAGCACGAACTTTGAAACCTTTTTTCAAAAGATTTTTGGGTACATTCTATACATTCAACAAGTGAATAAGTTATACAGTAAAAGTTTCGGGCTCCTCGGGAATCTCCAGACTTGCAAGAAATTTCGGTACATGCCCTACTTACGGGCCAACTTAATAAAATTCCGGTAGTTGCGGGATTAGAACAGACTAAATTATTCTAGACGTTCGGTCAAGGTCATCTCTAGCAAACTTAAAGAGGCATATTAGACCCCGATTGACACTAAGTACACGGGATTCGTCCAGCCATTTGTACACAACCTTAATCTGTTTTACATTTTGTATTTAGAATGGGGGACACTGCGCTGTGAGTTGTAAACGTATTTTAAAATATTTCGATTTCCAACATGCTAAAAGCGAATTTCGACTGCAGGCAATCCGCGTGAATGAGTCCTTCCCCTCGTTCCATTGTAAAGGTTTCCTCTGCCTTTGTCCACGCATGCCAACCGCCTTAGCACGATAATAAAATGTAATCAAAAATTAATTCAACTCTATGTGGCATTTGATGTGAATTTTATTTGGCTCAGCTGGCAGAGCAGGACCCTTCGAATTAGTTTGCAGTTTTTTTGGTTGCTGCTTTAGTTTCTATTGGATGGAAGCCGTGCCATGGGCCATGGGTATACGTAAAGTTCGCATGAGCGTTGGGAATGGGACTGAAATATTTCAGCTGTTAAATAGGCATTAAGTGGGAATGGTATGGTTTCATTATGGAACACAAGTCAGGCGGACGAAAGAGCTTTCAATTCTTGCCAACACTTAAATGGCCATTAAATTAGGGTTTAAATCTGGCAATGGCATTCCATTTTCAGTTAACCAAAATGTTTTTTATCGCTGTATTTCTTACCTTTAGTGCACCTTTTGACAGTTGGAAGTTGGGAACGAGCCAATTCCCACAATGGTTGCCGCTGCCACTTATTTAGTTGACACAGTTGTTCCTGCTCCTGTTCCTGTTGGCAACAGCATTCGAGTTCGTTTGTGTCATTAACTAACCGGGAAACGAAGCAAACAAAACGTTTGTTATGTGTATCTTTTGGTCATTTGGGAAACGGAAATTCAACACAGTTTTCGGGCTACGTGAGGACAAGGGAATAGCGCTCAAAAATGCCACCGCAACCCCAAAAAGGAAACATTTCTTCTTTGAACATTAACACAAACGGAATATTTATTGCTCTCAATGTCGATGAATGCGAATAGCCAGATGGCAAGGATTTGAGGCCACCAGGAACAACTCTCACGCACGGACGTGGCGGAATTTTCAAAAATGCCTTTGCCTTTCCCTCAAATCATGCAAAACCCAAATTCAAAAGCCCGAATCGAGAAACACGCTGTAGATGAAATCATCCAACTGAGATGAGTTTTTGATAAATTTACATAGCCGCTAGACCCAAAGTCTGGCCGCAAAGGCTCAACGGCTTTAACACGTGCAGTTGGGCAAAGTGAAAAATTGACCCTGCGGTAACTGACGGATGGCATGCCATCTTTTTCAGTGCATCGCTTCAGGACAATTGAGCTATTCGACCCTTTTATCAGACAGTGGCAACAAATGCCCCAAGGAACCTTTTGCTATGTTAATTTTTTTAGTGCCTTGTTGCTGATGAGGTCCAAGCATATGGAAAACTTGAAGCGGAAAAGGTGCTAGTGCCATGGAAAACAAACTACAAGAAAAATGCAAATCATTCGATTCAAATTTCTGCCACTGCACAGGACTTGAGTTTTCCTTGTTCGCCTTTTTTTGCTTGATGAAGCTTAAATTCAATTTCTTTTTACCAACTTTTGTGTGTGTGCACTTTTTTCACACATTTTATTGGACATGTTAAATCTGTTGAATGGTTGCACATTTTAAATCAAGTTTACAAGAACATTTGGAAAATATCCAGTCCAAATGTATCTTAATGGATCTGTTTTTATACTCTGTACCAAAGGTACAGAAGTAGAAAGAAAGTATAGAAAAAACGTCATATCTCCCACAGTTTTATAGATAGAAAGTTCGAAGACATGTTTCTGCTAGACATGTTTTATATTTAGAATTATTTATCGATCCGAGAAAGGAATGGTAAGGATCGGATGAACGATAGTCGAGTTATAAGGAAAACAAACATTATGGGCAGCACCGGTCGCAACGGTGCTGGGCAGCACTTAGCAGGTACAGATCGGGCTTGACCAACTTTCTTTCTTGTTCTATAAGCAATAGTACTTTCTTTCCATATGTAGTACGTCTATCTGTACTATTTATCTGACTTAAAGAAATATCGCAGAATTAGAGAGCTTCTGGAATGATACCAGTCAGATTTAGACTCGTATGCTGGACGTGGACAACTTTTATCGACATGTGAATCAAGTCATCAATACTACCTGTTCAAAGCTAAATAGATTTCATTCAAATGGTTTAGTTAAAAATGCAATCGGTTATACTAAATCTACAGAGATTTACAATATCCCTAGATGTATCGTTAAAAAGATTACTTAAATTGGTGAACCGAGCCTCATTTTTCGAGAAAGTTGTCCGGCTCGGGTTCAGGCTCGAGGAGTCAAAAATATGGGCATCTGATGGTCCGGTTCGCGAACCCCAAAACACCCGAACCGAACCGGTTCTCAGGGGCTCGGTTACGGATTTAAAGTTCACCCTTGTTTTTCAAAATAGCAATAGAATAGCGGTGGTAGGTTGTCGTGAAGTTCGTGTAGTGTGTGTGACTATTGTGCAAGGGGTCGGAGGTTTGCTCCCGCCTCGGGACAACTAATGAAAAAGTATTTTCTTTACTTAACAGCCGGTCACCTTCACCAGCTAGTGCTTGCAGCTGTGGAGTAGCTAGCCATGAAAAAGCTTCTCAAGCTATGTCTTTTCTTGTACGACACAAGCCACGAGATTGAGATTCCCACCGCTTTGGCCCTTTTCTAAATATTTAAGTAGAAAGATTTTGGAATCAAATTAAAAATTAGCAAATTCGCGATTCTTGGACCTTAAGAAACCTTCGCGGGCAAGCGTCCAACCAATGCCCAAAGTTTTATCGCAATCAGATGAACGGTATAGTTTTTTGAAATTTCGCGGTTCTTGGACCTTTTCCCGCTTATTTCTTTAGTTTAGAATCCTTCGCGGCAAGTGTCCAGCTATTCCCCAAAGTTTCATCACAATCGAACATTTTGGAAATTTAGCATTTTTTGAACCATTTTCCACCCATTTTACTTGGAAACCTTCCCCAAAATCAGGGATGCAAACCACTCGAAAATAAGTACTGGTTCGGTTCAGTGGTTCACACAGTTTCTGTACCGCCGGTTCGGCTCATTACATGGTTTTTGGAGCTAACTGAACCGCGGTTTCGGTTCGTTTCAGTGGTTCATAAAGGCATATTATGAAATACAGTCGAACTTCTGTATAGCGAATCTTAAGACGACAAAAATAAGCTTTGTTATATAGAAAATTCGTAATATAGAATAGTTTGAATATTGAATGAAACTGCAGTGTACTGGAAGTTAATTCGCTATAAAGAAAACTTTATTGTACAGAAGTTCGTAATAGAGGAGTTCGACTGTATTATGATTTCTGTTATAGCGTGACTTTTCGTACACTTTGGGAATTGAATTCCTATAAGCCATCATCAGTATTTTTAAGATTCTTATAAGAATGTCCAAAACTTTTGAAGTCAGATTTGTAGGACTCGTCTATAAGTTCTGGGAATGCACTTCGAAAACGGAGAATGTCGGCAAGAAGAGAATACACCCTATTAATGGTATGAGAAAAAACTCTCCTGGCTAAGATTAAATGATTATCAACCTTCGAGAAAAGAATGCACACTGGTGACAGGTATATTAAGAGAACGGCGGTAGACTGACAGGAGTACATGTTGTAAAATTTGTGTCAAGTCATCCTTAAAGGCTTTATGTCTCCTAAGGATCAATTCGGTCTATCAGTGGTCCCTTTGGTAGAGGGTCGAACTAAAATAATCTTAGGAAAACGAAGTTCATAAGTAGGTATCATTGGCTAGAGGAAAGCGATTTGCGTCTTAAAACTCATCAGAGAACTGAACCGAACCGTTTTTATAGCCTGTTCCCATTGAAAATGGGAAAAGGGGGATCATGAAGTTGTGCAAAAGTATGTAACAGATAAAAGGAAGCATTTGCGACCCTTTAAAGTATATATATTCTTGATCAGCATGACGAGCTGAGTTCATTTAGCCTTGTCCGTCTGTCCGTCTGTCCGTCCGTCCGTCCGTCTGTCCGTCTGTCTGTTTCTATGCTATCTCCTCCGTCAGTTTTAAAGCTATCCTCACCAAACTTTGCACGAAGTCTTTTGGTACAAATACGCTGCACATTTGTCGGAACCGGCCGGATCGGATGACTATAGCATATAGCTGCCATAGGAACGATCGGTCGAAAAACTAGTTTTAGTAGAAAAACTTTTTTGTTTGTAATGAAAACGTCCTTATCATTGGCATACACTTATTTTATATACATTTACACAATTCTACAAGGTTTGGTCAAAATCGGATGACTATAGCATATAACTCCCATAGGAACGATCGGTTGAAAAACTAGTTCTAGTGAGAAAAACTTTTTTGTTTTGTTATAAAAGCGTTCTTATCATTGGCATACACTTATTTTATTTACTTTTGCACAATTCTACAAAGTTTTATCAAAATCGGATGACTCTAGCATATAGCTGCAGTTTGAATGATCGGTCGAAAAAGAAGTTCTAGTGAGAAAAACTTTTTTGTTTTAAATAGGATCGCCTCCAAATTTCGTAATTAACAGTGTATTATGCTTTTCCATGATTTCACCAAGTTTGGTCGAAAAAAGACATTTATAGTATATAGTATAGATCCCATAGAAAAGTAAGGTCCAAAAAGTAGTCTTAGAAAAACTTTTGTGTTCTCAATGGAAGCTGCAAGGGTATACAAAACTTCGGCCGAGCCGAAGTTAACTTTCCCCTATTTTTTTAAGTCCGACTATCCTAGAAATTGAAAAACGAATATTTTGGGGCTTAAGCTCCTGCAGAAAAATATTGAACTCGATGAAGGACCTTTTTATATAGATAACAATTGTATTATTTGCGTAGCACTTAATTAGTTTTGAGGAGATATTGATTGATTCTAAAAATGTACAAACAATTTTACTAAACAATCTCACGGCATTTTATATTACCGAAATTTCTTTTATTCTAGGCCATAAATCTAATTAACCTCAATGACGTGCTAAGACTATTGCAAAACTTTTAATTTGATTACCAAAGAAACAGCAGAGACCATTTGGCATAACTAGTTGGCAAAAACATGTGTTACCAGGCGAATTTAATCTTTTGCTCGAAATCAATTTGGTACATGTTCCAGAATGTACAGAATTGGGTAGTAACTAAGTTGTTAAAATTCACTATTTTTATTCAAAGAGGATAATGACCATGTGTAAATGTATCTAACGGCTGGAACGATGCATCACCGATTCGATTGGAAGGTAGGTCTTTTCCCAGGTTTTTTTCGAACTGAAGCACTGACTTATTTGCAAGTAAGAAAAAACTTTTTTTGCTTTTCCCATTTTGCCAGTGCTGTGCGAACAGGGGATGGTAAATGGATTCAAATCAGACATCACTTCTGCTTAAATCAATAGAGTCAACTTCCACATTTGCATCGACTTTCAATAATTACCAAGCAGCAATAGTTAACTCGCTTTCCTTCGGCTTAACATAATTGAAATGGAAGGACTTTTGGTTAAAGTGCAGAACTCCTAACTAATTCACAAATGTCGGAGCACTCCAATTCTAATCCGCTAGCATTCAAACAAGAGGCGTGTCAGACCGTTGAGGATAGCTGGCAACAAAGGGTTGTATCCTTAATTAAATGTAAGACGGAATGTAAATCTAATGTTATTCTGGCTTTATTACCAAAGAACGCTACCCTTTGATTGTCACAGTCGCTCAGTTGCTGTCACCGGGACGTCCATCGACTTTAACATTCACAATTATTAAGTTGAAAATGTAATTGTTTTGGATTTTGGAGTTGTTATCATCACCAGGAGCCTCTGTTGTATCGTTATCTTCAGGAGCAACGGTCGTAGGCTCTGAAGGTTCTTCTCCCAGCCCATAGGGAGATTCACTGTTAACTGGGACGTAGAACTGGCCATCCGCTACAATCTCATTCACAGGTGATCCCATGCGTACAGAACTGTACTTGCTGCCACACTCGTTATGGTTGGCCTCTTCATGGGAAGGACATTTTACAGTGGGAAAGTTATCCAACTTCAAGGATTCCACATAGTAGGACACCGCGCGTGTATGGGAGCAGCCGCCTGTTAGATCGATTCCGCAACCAGGCTGTGTTTTTCCGCCGTTGGGGTAGAATGCTGCCTTTCCGATGGGCTGGGTGAATCCCAGAGTGCCTCCATTCGTCTGAATGCTCTCCACGTAAAACGCATCTTCACTAGAGAGACGCTTATCGGGCTTGCTGTAGCTGAGCAAAGGCATGGCGGGATCCAGACCCACTACCTTACGCACCTGACCGGTGGTGACTTGCTTTGCCGTAAATCCGGCCACATGCGCGCCTAGACTGAAACCAACAACCTCAAGTGTGTCCAGGGAGAGTTTGTATTCTTTAACCAGAAAATCAATGAGGTTAGCGACCTTCTTTCCGGCTCCACTAGCTGCCGATACGGATGAGGCATATTCCAGAGAGCGTCCACGTGCCCAGTCAACGGCTATCATGTTGTACTCGCCGTGCTGAAACCAAGCGGCGGCAACTCCAGTATTTACTCCGTCCTTGTAGTTTGAGTTCCAGCCATGAATGGTAAATCTGGAAAGGGAGTAATGTTAAAGTTCCATAGGTGCTTTTGAGATTTGCTTACCTCGTGGGATTTTCGGGATTGAAGTAAGAGTCATCAATAGATTGCTTGCTGGCCGTAATAACTTGTCCCTTGCTTGGGTTCTGGCGTGTATACAAGTAGAAAGTAACTGCGTTTTTGGAGACACGTCCGCTGATTTCAAGGTCCTCATGCTTAGCCAACTCCGCTTCTCCTTCAGCCAAGCTCATCCACTTGGTGCTTCCATCCACCTGTGGCACATACCAACCATTCTCTCCATTCACGCGACTTGATTGCTCCTCAATGGGCAGGGCGCTTACTGAAATCGAATAATCTCACTTGGGACTTCGGACGAAAGTTCAAAAAACACTGACCTGTTAGCACGCAAGCTACCAGAAGTAAGTACAAACTCATGTTAGCCATGAAAACTTTCAATTGATCAGTACGGGAATCGGTGTGGGAATGGATCATTTATAGCATTTTGCCCGCCTTTGTTTAACTCGCTAATCGCCTTAAATCAAATTTAAATCGTTATCTTGGCATTTGGAATATTGATTAGATTTACTTGTCCTGAGACAACCTAAATCAAAAGTTGAGTGAAAGCTTTCCAAAAAAGCTTGGAAAGTACAAGATGGTTACATGACATACAGCTCTCTGTCATGAAACCCCCACTGGCAGAATTCGGTTATAGATCGCACATTTTAAAAAATCTACACACACAATCTAAAAATGTGCTGTTAACTGTTGTATGAAACTCTTTTGATTTTCATACGATTATTTTCTAACCTTTTTTCCAAATCTACACATAACACGAGAGCGTAAGTTAAAGACGTCCCTTCCCGACTACGATAAACGAAATAGAGAAAGAAGTATTTCCCTTATATCAATTAACAGAGCCTTAACATTAATGTTAACATATTCACATTATGAACGCAGACAGCGCATGCGGCGGCGAAAAGTATGCAACGTTTTTATAAAGTATTTAACTCTGCCGCAAATTTTAGACATCATAGATATTGGGCACATACACTTCAGTCCAAAATACGAGTTCTATATCTTCAAAATTCTTGGATTTATTCTACATATTTTATTGCTTTGATCAGCTAACTGATAATACACAGAAAAAAAATGAAGACCTAAGATCCAGTTCAAAAAATAGAGGAAAGTTAACTAAGCTCGTCATGCAGATCAAAAATATATTTATTTTATGTGGTAAGAGATCCTTCCTTCTATTTTACCCTCTGCAAGGGTATACAAAATTGATTTGACCGATCGACTTGATGACTTGATCGAGCTTGATACAAGTACGAAAGACTTCATAAAGTCCTGAAATTCCTGTAGCAATCAAAAGGCTAATTTCTTGATCGGATTCGTAATAGCAAATCAAATGATCGCAAATCTTTTGCGAATGCGATAAAGCTCAATTTGTTGCCAAGAATTAGACTGCCTTATGCTTAGCACCCTTCTCTGTCTGTCTGAGCGACCTCTTCGATGCCGAATAGTTGGTACAAAATGCCTGGACCCAACTGGGAATAAGGTTAGTAGTGAGCATACTGCACTGATAAGGAATCTTGCTGGGATCATACACCGAATATGAGTGATTCTTTGGAAGAAAAAATATCGAGTTAGCCTATGTCTGCCTATGACAGAGTTGGGAACTATTCTCTCCGTATTGCTCCGAGATTGGGAAAGTTGTTGTTGCTGAAGAGTTACGTTGCCGTATGCTTAACTGAAGGACTGGTTTACTTTTAGGCAGATGTTGCTGGTGGCGATCTATATTTTGAGGGCTAGTCCGTTGTTAACTCTACGAGTAAAGGGTATTAAAAATAATAGCAATGTGATTTTAAAATATTTTTAAATCCGGAATAATGTTAAAAGTTATTAAACTCGGGGCATCTCGAGCAAGAAATTTCTTTGATGTTTAACTAACCGAAATGTTTAAGACCAAAATATTTGTTTAAGTATTTTATTTCCTGTTTGGGGTTGTTGACCGTCTCTCAAATTCTTATAATCGAGAGGTTTTTGGAAATGCGCTTAGATTCTGAAAATTCAAAGCCCATAATATCCTCAATTTCTTACCAAATTACGCGAAAATAGGGTACAGTAGAGTGGTGCTCACAAAAGTCCCTTCTGCCAGAAAATAAGGTTTTCATCCCGGTTTTTTAGTGACATCCCAGTCGGACTTGACACCATGAAAAAGGCACATCTTTCATAATCTTTATTACCGAAGAAGTAGTTCCCATTACCAAAAAGTTCCATTCGCTTTTATTAAGGCGTGAGAACTAAAAGAATGCACCTTTGAGAACGTATTTTAGCATGTGGTTTTGTTGAAGAAGAACAAGAATTCGTATTGTTTACGCATGCCAAAAGCACAACCCAGAGAAGGCACGGTTTCATGTAAACGTGACTTTTTGTTTTCTAAGCGCATGGAAAAAGAATGTAGTGACCATTTCATGCCGATTTTTTTACTTCTATCATACAAAAATAGTTATGTAGTGAGTTTCCCCCCGTAAAAAGAAGCATGAAAAATGGCATTCTCTTGGTAACAACGTTCCGCAAAGTCCGACTGGGATACTGTTTTATATTGTCCAAAAATGAAAGTCGAAATTTCAATTCGCATTTTAGTCCAGTCAAATTTGAATTTTTCGATGCATTAAAAGTTGATCATCCAGATTTGTTATTTGTGGTAGGGGACAGTCTATTAAAATTTATTTTCTGATTCTTTCAAGTGTTTGTACCGTCAATATGTATGACGCTTTGTTGTTTTCTAAATCTTCTAAGTTTCATTATACATTTTTGATCGTTCATAATCTGAAAACCATAGCCCGCACAGAAAATTTGTTTGAACCAAAAAGCAAGGCAAAGCTATTATCGGTAACTTTGTCTTTAAAAATTGTTGTCTGAAACCAATAGATTCAGAGATACAGAGCAAAATTCGTTTCCCAATATGGCGCAATTCCCAATGACACAGGGAGACACAAATTTGAACCCAAGCAATTTAGACAGTCCCCTACCACATATCAAATATCTGGTAATTATCATGCAAAAATATGCCCTTTTTACCTAATTTGACTAGACTAGTAAATAGTAAATAGTGCTTGATGTTTACAATCGTCAATTTGCTTTTAACAGAAATCCTAATATCTTTGTAATTTCAATTTCCTCTTCATTCCCACTAAACAGAATGGCTTTTTAAAATCGGCTAGCGGTTCGGAGGTTCTGGTGAATAATATAAACACACCTCTTGAAAAAATATACAAAAATACAACAAAGTTCGATTTTGTTGTGTATTTTTTTTGTACATGCCCAAAACTATGCCACATTATTTTAAAACTTTTAAAATAAATTTTCTTATATCAGTTAAAAACTGAAGAGTATTCTACGAAACGAACCGGGAAGGCTGTCTAGGACAGCACTCAGTGAGCAGCCAAGACAGCCTCAGTGTTTTGCGCGCAAGCTGCCTTTGGAATTACCAAACAGTTTTGCCGTCGCTGGCATGGAGAAGCTGCTCTTTGGATAGACATTTCAGGCTCAAGTTCGCTGATGAGTGAGGATTTGGTCCCTCATGAAACCTAAAGAGATACTATCATCTTGACTTCACCACCCACCTTCCCCGCTCGTCACGAGATAGTGGTTATTTCATCAAGAAATCGACACTCCAGACCTTCGGGTGTTATGTGAAATCACCATCTAGGCACCTCCCCCGATACCGTTGAGCATCACGTATGTAAGACGCTAATGTCATTCAATTTTTCCCGTTAAGAATAAGGTCTTCCTCTACGATTGATGTACAGTTAAAGTGCAAGAATCGTATCTATTTTAAAATAGGTCAGCTTCCAAGAAAATGCCTTATGTCTTCTACGAGTCCAGTTCTTTAGGGTTTGTAATTCAGGTTTAGTGTTTCCGTCCTGGCCTTAAATATGTTTCCTATGTTGTAGACACCAAGAGTGTCCACGAAGTAGTTGGTCTGCGCCAGTTTATGGGACAAGTTGTTGTAGGTTAGCCTTCCAGCATATTGACCAGCTTTCTGCATAGACTGTTCCCGTTCAATTTGCCAAGCTATACTTATTATTCGATCAAACGATTCACTCCATGAAGCAATGTTTTCTAAATTTAGAGCAACGCCACTTTCATTAAAGGTAGAGATCCAATTCTCAAAAAACTGAGACCTTTCGTTTAAGAGGTGTTTGGCAATTATTTTAGAAATATAGATCAAATCGTCCATATTTGGCTTGAATAAGTATTTCGAAAAGATATTAAAATTTAGCTTTTTTCAGAAAAGTTAAAGGAATGATTGAGTCTCTACAATTTTTTCGCGCTGCAGGCGAATCTAGCTTTATATCTCTGTAAATTGGACATTAGAATGCAGAAAATGGATAATTTGGTCATCTCACCAGACCTCAAATAAAAGTAGATTATCGAATAAAAAACACATTTGCATTAATGACGCTTTAATCCGAGCTTGCGGCCAGTTTAATCACAAATTCTCAAAATTTAACTGCCATAACCAAAGGGTTCTGAGCTCCTGACAGGCACATAGTAATCACCAGACACCATGTAGGCATTGGTCGTAGCACCCATACGCACGGAACTGTAGGTGTTGCCACACTGGTTGGCCACCGCCTGCTCGTAGTTCTTGCAGTTCATGGTGGGGAAATCGTTCTTAGTCACAGCCTCAGCGTAGTATTGAACAGAGCGGCTGTGAGAGCAAGAGCCGGTCAAATCAAGGCCACAACCTGGCTGCGTCTTGCCGCCGTTCGGGTAGAAAGCCCCCTTGCCGATGGGCTTGAGGAAGCCGAGAGTGCCGCCGTTCGTTTGGATAGATTCGACATACCAGGCATCGGTGGAGCAAAGACGCTTGTTGGGTGTGTCGTAGTTGTAGAGGGGCAGGGCGGGGTCCAGTCCAATGATCGTGTGCAGTTGGCCATTCTTTACGTTCTTGCCAGCAAAGCCGGACACGTGAGCGCCCAAACTGTGACCAATGACCATGGTGTTGTCCAGCGACAGGCGGTGATTGTTACGCATAAAGTTGATCAGCTCGGCCACCTGCTCTCCAACGCCGGGCACGGCCACAACAGACGAGGCATAGTCGACGGAGCGAGCGCGTCCCCAATCAACAGCGATCATGTTCATGTCACCGTGAGTAAACCAAGCATCACGCACGCCGTAGTTGATGAACTCGTCAGCGCTGGAGGACCAGCCGTGGATGGTGAAGCGTGTGGGGTTGTTGGGATTAAAGTACGACGAAGAGATGACCGATGAGGATGCCTTAAGCACCTGAGGCGAGTAACGGTTGGAACGCGTGTACAGGTAGAAGGTAACCGGGTTGAGGACATTGCGACCCTCCAGCTCGGTGTGAGCCTTCAGATAGGACTCGGCAGCCACCTTATCCATCCATTCCATGGTACCATCGACCTGAGGCACGTACCAGCCATTCTCACCATTAACGCGCTCTTCCGTGGCGCTAGCTGTAATGTGGAAAGGTTCCTTCGTTACGGGGTTTTCTGACTAGAAACTTTCAGGGACAACTTACCCGCCACAGCGCAGAGAGCCAAAGTCAATAACAGTTTCATTACGCTAAGAAAGCCAACTGATATTTGAATATGTCGCTGTTGTCCCTTTATATAGATTTAAGCGACGTCAGATCAAATCTCTAGCACTTTTGGTGCAACACTTGAGATAGAGCCAATAGATTGCCACTTACGCCTTTCAAAATGCAGATAATTTCACCAGCTACTTGAAAATGACAACACGTGTTCGCCTATGCAAACTTGGAGGAGTGTTCATCTTGATTAATTTTAAGTACACACATAGTTCCATACTAGCCGCGTGTCCACTGATAAGGATTGGCTACTCATTCCAAATTTTGAAGTAGCTGCGGTACTTCATAGATTGTCAACGATCGCACCATACTTTTCCCACCATTCAGCAGCCTGGTGGGACATTGCAACAAGAAATCTCCGCCCCCTACCAAAGCTGTCAATCAGAATAATCATCAATCTGATCCCAAGTAGCTCCTATAAAAACGAAAACAATACTTGACGGATATTTATAGAATAACTGATATTCATTCATACCCCCAGAACCGTCCAGGGGTGTGTCGCTTATCTCGCTGACGTGAGTCTCGGGCACTTGATGCCCTGATTGAGACCCCTTGAGCGGTTAGAAACTCTTCTTATCTTCAAATAATTAGATAAAGTACGGAAAAAAACAAACGAGATTTACAAATTGCACATTGAAATTTTATTGGGTTTCTAATTAATCATGCCAAATGGAGCCTTGTTGTGCACTGGCACATAGAAGTCACCGTCGACCATGTAGGCATTGGTGATGGCACCCATGCGAACGCTGCTGTAAGTGCTGCCACACTTGGCGGCCACGGCTAATTCGTAGTTCTCGCACTTGACAGTTGCAAAGTTGTCCTCATAAACGGCCTCCGTATAGTACGTCACAGAGCGTCCGTGGGCGCAGCCCCCAGTGGCATCAATACCACAGCCGGGCTGACTCTTTCCGCCATTAGGATAGAAGGCACCCTTGCCAATTGGCTTCAGGAAACCCAATTTTCCACCGTTGGTTTGAATGGATTCCACATAGAAGGCATCATTGCTCGACAGACGCTTGTTGGGCTTGTCATAGCTGAACAGGGGTAGGGCAGGGTCCAGACCGACAATTGTGTGGATTTTGCCTTCGCCAACAGTCTTGCCAGCATAGCCGGAAACATGGGCGCCCAAGCTGTGGCCAATGACTTCCAAGGATTCCAGAGACATGCCCTGTTTCGTGTTAAGATACTTGATCATCTCTCCCACCTTGGCACCAGCACCGGGCACAGCCATAACAGAGGAGGCGTACTCCAGGGAACGTGCACGCGCCCAATCGACCACAATAACATTGTATTCGCCCTTAGACAGCCAGGCCTTAGTGATTTCAGTATTCATGGGGTCGGTGTACTTCTGGGTCCAGCCGTGAATGACAAAGCGGGTGCCGTGATTCTTGTTAAAGTGCGAGCCTGCTATGGAGGAGGCCGTGGCCTTGATTTCCTGGCCCTTAGTGGGATTGGACTTGGTGTAAAGGTAGAAGGATACGGCATTAGTGCTAAGACGGCCTTCCATACGTTCGCCTTGGGCCAAAAGCTCTTCGGCATCCTTCATATCCATCCACTCAAAGCTACCATCGTTCTGGGGAATGAACCAACCGTTCTCTCCATTAACGCGCTCCTCAATGGGAAGAGCACTCACTGTAAATAGTCAGACAGGTTATACTGTTGTCCCTGCTCGGACTCTACCATAAAAAGGAACTTACCCGCTGCCAGCAGTGCTGCTAGAACAAAGAATACCTTCATTTTGAGATTGCCAACAAAATTGATGTGGGTGGTCAGCAACTCCTGACTTTTTATAGTCCCACTTGGTTGGGACCATAAAAACAAGTGTAAGCACTTGACGCAATTATTTTTGACGGACAACCAGATAATAATAATTGATTAGAGAAGCTAATTTTACCCAATCAAACTGATAAGATTCCTCAGTTCAGAGTTGAAACTTTGTCATCTTTGCAGCATAACAGAGTCAAGTGTATTAAGGGAATTTTTGAGTATGTTACTAATGGGATTATAGCTGGAATGCCATATCGGCAAATTTAAAGCAATTGCAAGTCACGATGATTTCCTATAATACCAAAAGCATGGCCCACAACAGGCATGAGAAGAAGAATCGTCAGGCTTTCATGGAAAGAAGCTTCTCAGAGCCCATTAAGGATATACATTTTTTGATCAGCATGATGAGTTGATAAAAACATGTCCGACTGTCTATCTCCCGAAACATTTGTAATCGGAAGAGTTTCAGGCGACTCGCCAAGCTATCCCATTCTGATTTTAAGCTCGGATCTCGGCAATGACTAGCCAGAGAGCCATCTAAAAATACTTCCCAGCAAAACCCACAAACCTTAACTCCATACTAGCCGCACCTGATACTTCCAAACCTTTTTAATCGGCAAAGAGTCTCAGGCGACTCGTCAAGATATCGCATTCTGATCGTCAGTTGGGAGAAAGTGAGCCACTTCGGCGACACTTCTAGAAGAGTCGCAAAAGAGTCTTCTAGAAGTGTCGCATACGAGCCTTTTAGAAGAGTTGCAATCTCCACGGCGACTCCCAGGAGACTCTTTTCGGCGATTGTTTAATCGCCCATCGCCTAAAAGTGTCTTCTGGGAGTCGCCGTGGAGATTGCTAGATGATTGAATCTTCCGACAATCTTCCCTGCGATTCCCAGAAGATTCAATCTTCTAGCGATCTCCACGGCGACTCCCAGAAGACTCTTCTCGGCGAAGGGCGATTCAACAATCGCCCAAATGTTTACAGGGTTATGTCCCACATTTTTTGAGAATTTTAACGAAATGGTTGTTGTTGTAACAGCTAAGAGTAATGTACGCATTTTTGTGGGGGTTATAGGAAGAAGAGTTTAGAGAGGAGAGTTAAGAAAATGAAATGGGGACATGGACAACCCACCACCACGGCTAAGTGTGTGTGTGTGTATTCGAGTTCGAGATTCCCAGGTCTAGTCCAAGAAATGCTGCGACGGTGTGAGATTGGTAGGATCAGCTGGGCAATTGAAAAGGTGATTTGTGTTATGCGGCAACTGCCGGGTTAATCCTAGCTAGGTAGCTATTTATGGCCGGGTGCTCACGGTTGCGCGACCGCTGTAGAGTCGCGGGTTTGGGCATCTAATGAAAGTTTTTCTTGAATAACTTTACACCCGCCCTCTCTGCTGTTGGCTCCAGCTTTGTGTATTAGCTAAAAGCATCTCAACTCCGTTGGTTCGGCGTTAACTGTGGTCCCTTTCTTGGGAGAAGGCCAGCCAAGAGATTAGAAGCTCGGTTGGTCCTAGGGGCTGTGCGCCATTTTACATTTCATTTTTACAGGTAGCTATTTAGCGAGGCAGAGAATCCAGAACGAAGTTATGCCAAATTCGTCCGGGTGCTTCTGGGCATGGTTTTTTCGGCGTCACTCAAGGGCGGAGGCCTACCTCCCAGGACAACATTTGGTATGAGACGGTTGATTGCTTCAGTGGTGGATATGGTGGTGGTTTGGGCAAGCACGTCAGGCAGGTGTATGCGTAAGTCTTGGAAAAGACTTGGAGTGCCTGGTAGTTGGGGTGCACAGCCACAAGACTATTCGCTAGGAATTGTTTGACCAGGAGATTGCAGTGGTCACGTTCGCCTAGCATACGGTTCTCTTTATGTGGTGGTACACATGGGTCATGGTGTGGCAACCTGTTATGGTGCGAGGAGCAGAGTTTTGGGCTCGCTAGAGGTTGCCCCACTGCGTGACACTGAGCGCCGCTGTCCATGCTGGTGCCGCATAGTCGAACTGGACCCGGCCGATGGCCAGCAGAGTCTCCTTTTCTTTTACCCCAGGAGCTGCCAGCGATCGCCTTAAGTGCCCTGTTACGTTCTCTGCAAAGAAAGACTTAGGTTGTCAAACGTCACTCCCAATATTTTTGGGTATTTGCTCCTTGGAATTGTGGCTCCATCCACAGTGACGTTGAGCTGGGCGTTCACTATCTTGGTCCAGGTAGTGAATAAGGTGGCGCTGGACTTTCCTGGAGAGAGCGATAAATTTCGGCTAGTCAGGTATGCGGAGACTGTTAGGAGTTGGAGTTTGAACTCTCAACTACCTTGTTATAGTCCCTATCCGATCCTAGGATGGTGCAGTCGTCCGCTTAGAACACTTAACGAAATGGCTATGATGGAAGCTTCTAGTTTCTAACAAAATTCTCTTTCATGGCTTGTTATTCTTCGTCCTCGCACTTCTGATGAAATGTCGCTCGGGACTGAGACGAGTGGCGGACATTAGTCGCAGCGGCCGAGACCGTAAAACGGTTGTGATGGCCAAAGAAGTTTTCAGTTAGATCTCTTTTATAACGGCTTTGTTTAAATAGGCACAGCTAACAAGAAACAATCATTTTCAAGCGCCTTCAAGGCTATTTAAAGTACTACACAGCTTATTGTGCGTAAATATTAAGAACTTTACCTAGAATCAGCTTCTATTCCTTTATAGTTGAATAAGTTGAGGAAAAACCTATGCAGCTTGAAATTTTCGCAGTGATAGTTTATTCAGATAATAAGCATGCCTTCGGGTAACTAATTTATCTTGCCAAATGGAGCCTTGCTGTTCACTGGCACGTAGAAGTCACCAGCGGCCATGTAGGCGTTGGTCATGGCACCCATGCGAACGCTGCTGTAAGTGCTTCCGCAGTTTGAGGCCACGGCTGCCTCGTAGTTTTTGCACTTCATACTTCCAAAGTTATCCTTGGTCACGGCTTCGGTGTAGTACGTCACCGAGCGTCCATGGGAGCAACCGCTATCATTACCACAGCCAGGCTGAGTTTGTCCGCCATTTGGATAGAAGGTACCCTTGCCGACCGGCTTGAGGAAACCCAGCTGACCACCGTTGGTTTGAATGGACTCCACATAGAAGCCATCAGTACTCGCAAGACGCTTGTTGGGCTTATCGAAACTGAACAGGGGTAGGGCAGGGTCCAGACCGACAATTGTGTGGATTTTGCCATCGCCAACAGTCTTACCAGCATAGCCGGCAACATGGGCGCCCAAGCTGTGACCAATGACTTCCACATCGTCAAGAGACATGCCCTGTTTGGAGTTCAGATATTTGATCATATCTCCCACCTTGGCACCAGCACCGGGCACAGCCAAAACAGAGGAGGCGTAGTCCAAGGAACGAGCACGCGCCCAATCGACCACAATAACGTTGAATTCACCCTGAGACAGCCAGGCCTTTGTGATTTGAGTATTCATGGGGTCGGTATACTTTTGGGTCCAGCCGTGAATGACAAAGCGGGTGCCGTGTTTTTTGTTGAAATGCGAGCCTGCTATGGAGGATGCAGTGGCCTGGATTTCCTGTCCCTTAGTGGGATTGGACTTGGTATAGAGATAGAAGGTCACGGTATTAGCGCGCCCTTCAATTAGTTCTCCGTTGGCCAATAGCTCCTCAGCATCCTTCTGATCCATCCATTGGAAGCTACCATCGCTTTGGGGAACGAACCAGCCATTCTCTCCATTAACGCGCTCCTCAATGGGAAGAGCACTCACTGTGAATTGTTTTTTTGCTTAGATTCCTTTTCCTTGTAGGAATTTCACTATAAAAAGGAACTTACCCGCTGCCAGCAATGCTGCAAGCACAAAGAATATCTTCATCATGGGGTTGTCAACAAAATTGATATAGATGGTTGGCAGCTCCAGACTTTTTATAGTCCCCACTAATCACTCTTTAATACGCGTATAAGCACTTGAGAATGTTTATTTTTTGACCGATCAGATAGTAACAGTTTCTTTGATTAGAATATGTTATTTGTATGCACTGATATATTTCTAGAGTTCTATATTTAAATGTTTGTCAGGGTTTTCCGCTCTTTTTCTGTAAGCAAACAAGTAAGACAGTCAGTCAAGCCCGACTATAGCTTACTCTGTACCTACGAATGTGTATGCTCAGTATAAATTTTGATGCTGCTGTAAGAGCTTAATGCAGCGCAGCTATTGGGCAGCATCAGCGAACATTCTTTTGCTCATAACTTGACTACCGTTCATCCAATCTTTAGCATTTCTTTGACGAATCGATAAAGAATCCTGATTACTAAATATGTCCAGAAGATACGATACTGTCAAACTGTACTTACACTTTGACATATGAATGATGCCGCTACTTTATAGACCAGTTCGGAGCGATAAATCTTGAAATAAAGTGACAAGAGCTGCTGCGTCTTTTGAAGTCGGAAAGTATACAAAAGGCTTGGAGTATTAACCGTCAGCCTGATCCTCTCTCCATCTTTATGCCAGTACTACACACGGTTGCCCAGCTCTTCGCAAGATACCGCATCGTTCCCTGCATAAAGATGGATTGAATAGTTAGATCCTATACATTTCATTTATACAATTTTAATAATTTTTAATTTTTGTTTAACAAATACAATTTTTTTTCTAAAATGATCCGCAACAATTCTGTTTCTGTACTTTAACGCTGCTGCAATGTAAAAGGAGAGCAACGTCAAATTTGCTCCATTTGAAAGGCTCTCTTCCAATGGATGTTCCTCCGAGGTATAATCTCTGCAATAATGGGACAGTCCACCAGAAAGTGCACTATGTCCTCCCTCATATTGCAAAGAGCCATAAATATGTGTTGAATTTGGTGGATCGTGTAATCAACCGAGAAGGAGTTTTCAGTACCGTAACTAAGTTCCTTTCCTAGCTCGCAATCCGAGCTGCGCCTCGCTTCCCTAATAAATTCGTCTCTGTAGGTTTCTCCCATCTTAAGAACGATTCGATCTGCCCAAAGTGCCTATAAGTGTAAACGTAAAAGTACGAGTAACTTCTCTGCCAGGTTTTCCCAGTCTTGGAAGTGTTGTAGTTTTCCCGCAGTAAGTACGAGGTCACAAGCTTTGGAAGTCGGTGATCAGGCATACCCTTAACCTTTACATATACTTGAAGTTGATGTCGACTGTATATACGTGAAGAGGCGAGAGTCCGGTGTCCAAGTATATCATTCTGATGGCCGTGTACTGTGGCAGGCGGAACAGTCTTTTGATAAAATATCTTAGAAGGCCTCCTACTTCGTCGAAGTGATAAATCCCCCACACTTGTGTGCCATAGGTCATAATGGATCTCACCGCCGCTCTGAAGAGCTTGTATAGTATTTTGTACCAGTAGGCACATCCTGTTGTATATTCATTCAATGTGCTTTACCTAGATATCAGGGTATGATTATGCTCTGCAACGTGCGTGCGTGCTTACCAAAACATGCTGTTAATATGTATTATCGGTAGGAGATGATCAATTTGAGCGCAGACAAACTCCCATTGCCCTGGGAGTGTGTTGTCCTGCCATATATGAGCTAAGATTCCTCGTTCAATGGTGTTACATGCTGAAGACCACTAACTCTGCTCCTGGAGACAGTGATGAGTAGCAACCATCCGCTTCCGTCGATTAGTCATTGACAACTTTAGAGTTGACTCATCACATGGCTCCATCGCATTCATCGGACGCCCAATTAAAAAGTGTCCTGGGGTCAAGGCCTCGAGGTTCTTTGGGTCTCAAGATAGAGCGTAAAGCTTGCAAGACAGAAACAAAACAAAAAATTCGAGAAACCCGAGCGAAAATCAATCCCAAACGATGTTAGAGGTCGATCAATCCCTAATTTTCTTTGCAGTCCCGGAACTCTTGTCCTGATCTCGATCTTAGCTCGGGAGAGCTTGACTGGAGCTCGATATGGGCTAATTTGAAAAACACAGGGGATTGTTTATTTGATTGTTATTCGAATTCGACCTAATCCCTCTCTATTGATTTAAGTTCTACGTTCGTACTTCATTTGTGTTTGAAATCGGCTTGGTGAAGAAGTGCACTGGATAAAATTGAGTTCGATATTCGATGTATTGCATTCTAATCCTTTTTGTTAATCCTTGGTCACTGACCCTAATCTTTATTAAATAAGCTAAACACATACATACATATAAGCACCTGTGGTACGGCCGCGAGGCATTTCTTCGCAGATTCAACGTTGTACGAGTATGGTGCCATAATAGTAGCTGCGAAGTCACACGCTGCCTCACGCTTAGTTGTAACCATATTAGCTCATTGATTTAGTGATAGAAAATTTCTTGCCCTTGGTTTTATTTCGCTTTGACATTGGAAGTTCGCACTTAACTACTTGAATCTCTAATCAAGATCCTCTGATTTTCAAGTACAGATTCGAGCATCAAATTTGCTTTACACATTAGTTCAGAACTGAAATTATGCCTGAAGGAAGCGAAGGTCGTAGTAGGACCTGCATGTGTTGATTCAAGACTGAAATACATGGTAAGGCAGCTCTGATTTCAGTACCCAGCTCCAGGTACTAACTTCAGGTCTGATTCAGTACTGAGCCGAACTGAAGGGATAATACAAGAAGAATCCATGCGCACAGTACATCTCTATTATATTGTTCTTGTTTTGATATGCACAACTAAATAGTTAGAGAGAATCACAACACAAATACTGAGGCTGACATACACTCAAAGGGGCTTAGATACCATTAACAACTATCAATTCTAGTTCTCAATTAAATTCTAGTTCAATTCATTTCTATATCTATTTAGTACTTCACAGCTGTTGCCAAAAGCTGTGCTGGTGCCACCTGTGTCACTTAGGTTATTCAACTTTTCGCATAGATAGTTTATTCAGATAATGAGCATGTCTTCGGGTTACTAATTAATCATGCCAAATGGAGCCTTGCTGTTCACTGGCACGTAAAAGTCACCAGCGGCCATGTAGGCGTTGGTTATGGCACCCATGCGAACACTGCTGTAAGTGCTTCCGCAGTTTGAGGCCACGGCTGACTCGTAATCTTTGCACTTCATACTTCCAAAGTTATCCTTGGTCACGGCTTCGGTGTAGTAAGTCACCGAGCGTCCATGGGAGCAACTGTTATTATTACCACAGCCGGGCTGAGTTTCTCCGCCGTTTGGATAGAAGGCACCCTTGCCAATAGGCTTCAGGAATCCCAGCTGGCCACCGTTGGTTTGAATTGACTCCACATAGAAGGCATCAGTGCTCGCTAGACGCTTGTTGGGCTTATCGAAACTGAACAGGGGTAGGGCAGGGTCCAGTCCGACAATTGTGTGGATTTTGCCTTCGCCAACTGTCTTACCAGCATAGCCGGCAACATGGGAGCCCAAGCTATGGCCAATGACTTCCAAGGATTCCAGAGACATGCCTTGATTGGTGTTCAGATACTTGATCATCTCTCCCACCTTGGCACCTGCACCGGGCACAGCCAAAACAGAGGAGGCGTAGTCCACAGAACGAGCACGCGCCCAATCGACGACAATAACATTGTATTCGCCCTGAGACAACCAGGCCGCTGTGATTTGAGTATTCTTTGCGTCGGTGTATTTGCCTGTCCAGCCGTGAATGACAAAGCGGGTGCCATGTTTTTTGTTGAAGTGCGAGCCTGCTATGGAGGATGCAGTGGCCTGGATTTCCTGTCCCTTCGTGGGATTAGACTTGGTATAGAGATAGAAGGTCACGGTATTAGCGCGTCCTTCAATGAAGTTCTCCGTTGGCCAATAGCTCCTCGGCATCCTTTAGATCCATCCATTTGGAGCTACCATCGCTTTGGGGAATGAACCAGCCATTCTCTCCATTGACGCGCTCCTCAATGGGAAGAGCACTCACTGTGTATTGTTATTTTGATTAGATTTCTTGCCCTTGCTTGAATTCTTCCATAAAAGGGAACTTACCTACTGCCAGCAGTGCTGCAAGAACAAAGAATACCTTCATCATGGGCTTGCCAATAAAATTGATATTGATGGTTCCAGTTCTTGACTTTTTATAGTCCCCACTAATCACTCTTTAATACGCGCAAAAGCACTTGAGAATGTTTATTTTTTGAACAGTCAGATAATAACATTTCCATTGATTAGAATGTATTATTCGAATGCACTGATATACCGCAAGTGCTCTATATTTAAGTTCAATTACGCTTGTCAGAGCTTACCCATATTATCTCAAAGCAAACTATGTCCACCATATTATATTAGGAAAAAATCCGCCTTCTGTTTCGGTTAGAAGTATAATTGATACAAAGATAGTTACTACATACTACATACATACGGACAGTCAGACGGACGTTATAGGGTCGGAAATGCTTCTTTCTGCCTGTTACATACTTTTGCTCAAACTTAATATACTCTGTTAACCTCTGGTACAGAGTATAAAAAACGAGAATGATAAGCTAACTTTGTCTGTGCCGAAATTTTAATACCCTTGCAAGTTCTCGTTTTGATATACTAATTTCGTACAAATTTTGCAAAATCTGTTTGAAAGCTACGAGGGGACCAACAAAATTTCGGTAAGTTGGTGACGTTTTAGACGTTTCTTAAAATTTCAAAAAAAGCAGATCCTTTGAAAGTGTTTTAAGGGACTTGGTTTAAGATTTCAGAAAGATCGCTTAAGATGGAGTATGAATAAATGCAAAAACGTATTGTTCGATTTCTTATACCCTTGCAAAGGGTACTATATGAATTGTCCAGATGTTTGTAACGCATTGAAGGAAGCATCTCCGACCACATAAAGTAAAGGGTGATTTTTTAGCCATTATTTTTTTGGCAACACTGGTTTAAGCAGCTCACGCACGTTTCGTGTTTTGTTTTACTGTCAAACATCTTCAGTTTGGTCTATAATTTAACCATGAATCGTCTTACAAACGAACAACGCTTGCAAATTATTGAATTTTATTATCAAAATGCGAGCTCTGTTAAGAAAGTTCATCGCGCGCTTCTTCCATTTTATGGTCAGTTTAATCGACCCACTGAAGCGGCTATTCGGGCTGTTGTGACTAAATTTCTCACCAAATTTACATTGTTGGACATTAAACCACCAACACGCTTACGTAGAGTGCTAACTAAAGAAAATATCGCAGCTGTTTAGGCCAGTGTTAATGATGACCATCAATTATCGATTCGTCCCGAAGCCTGTATAACTACGTGAAATTTTAGCCAAAAAAATGAAGCCGAATGTAGAATTTTGGGTGAATGGGCTCTTAAAGTTGGCCGAAGATTGTTTACCAAAAATGGAGTTCAGCGCCGAAGCCATTTTTGGCTCAAGTATTTTTACCAAAATATCGATTTTGGGTAAGTATCAGCCAGAGCAAGAGCATTGTTTGAGCTACCAATGCATCCAGTAAATAAGTCACAGTTTGGTGCGGTTTTTGGGGGGGGGGTATCACTACACCCACCAAAAAAAAGAGGAGGGAAAAGGGGGGGGTGGTGAGCGCTACCGTGAGATGGTATCCAACTTTTGTTTTGCCCAAAATGCAAGAGCTTGACTTGCATGACATGTTGTTTCAACAAGTCGGTGCCACATGCCACACAGCACGCGCAACAATGGACTTATTGAGAGGCAAGTTCGGTGAACATTTTATTTCACGTTCGGGACCGGTCAATTGGCCGCCTAGATCGTGCGATTTAACGCTCATGTCTATACAGACAAGCCCGCTTCAATTGACGCATTGGAAGACAACATTGAAGCATTTATTCGTGAGATACCGGCCGAAATGTTGGAAAGAGTATGCCAAAATTGGACTCAGCGGATGGACCATTTGAGGCGCAGTCACGGTCAACATTTGCATGAAATAATCTTCAAACATTAAATTATATGGACCGTACTATCGATTCAAATAAAGATGTCATGCATATTTCTGAATTTTATGTGTTTTTTTTTGAAAAACTTTCCTATGGCTCTTAAAAAATAATCCTTTAGGTAACTATATAAGAGACCAAGAGGCATGATAAACGAAATATTTCATATAAAGCGCAGTTATGTGCATCTTTCAAACAAAAGCTGCTAGGAACTATTTTCATTCAGATTATTCACCTGTAATCATCTACAAATACTTCACCTCAAACTATCCTCGCTTCCTGCCCAGCTTGTTTAAGCTTTGTACTCAGACAAACTAAATTTAGACCTTGCTAAAAATACAACTTTTTACGCTGGGGTCCCTGCTAAGAGAACAGTGTGACTGCTCAATGCCAAAATAGCCTTCAACAGAAAAATACCACCAAATGTCAAACGGTCTTACTGCACTGTGTTTGTTTACCGTTTGGGATTTGCTAACAATTAAATTGATTTAAGTAATAAAAGTGCAGATGCAGGAGTATTTGGATGATATTTGGAGAGCAAAAGTCATGGGCAAACCCTTAGTTGCGTTGTTTATGTTGTTTTTTTGCTGAAGGCTGCAGCCATTGTTGAATTCATATTGCAAAAGTAGCTTGCTAAATAATTGCAAACCATTTTATTTGCTTCTACCTAGCTAAACCTTTAGCTATAGCTATCAGCTTTTAGCCGGTCAAGATTGCGGCGCCACGCGTTTTTCGCTGGGTATGAGCTAAGGCATTTAGCTTGTTAGAGACCAGCTCAAGCTAAGAGGCAAGCTAAAAGTTTTCAACCGTTTAGCGAGCTTTTTTTTATTGGCAGTTGACCCCAGCTAAATCGATTTAGCTTGTCTGAGTACATAGCCAAACTATAAAGGCAGCCCGCGTTAGTTTTTTTTCAGTACAAAAGAAATGATAACAAAAACAAAGAACCTTGTCCATAGTCAAAAGGTTCAGGCTCAGGCGATCATAATAAAAAGTGATTAAGTCTATCGAAAAATTGCTAATAAAACTAGTTTAGAATCACTTAGTTCCGGACTTGTTTTCCATTCATGTTACATCACGTTACTTTGTCATTTGGGAATGTTATCTGTAGTTTTATAGGTCCGATTCGACTAAAACCCCTTCAGCTACGTCCTTGGCCAATTACTGTTGAACGATTTATGAACTCCGGATCGCACGTCATTGTAAATCAAATGACATAATGATAATGACGACTAAATAAGCGACGTTTATGGCTAATGCTAAGTGTGGACCCCATAAATATGCCTGGATTAATAAGATAAGGAAATTCATTTCCAGTTAAGATTTATACTTTATTGACGCACATTTTTAGTTAATCATACCGAAGGGCGCCTTGCTGTTCACGGGCACATAGTAGTCACCCTCGACCATGTAGGCATTGGTATCAGCACCCATGCGAACGTTGCTGTAGGTGCTGCCGCAGTTCTTGGCCACGGCTGCCTCGTAGTCACTGCACTTCATGCTGGCGAAATCGTCCTTGGCCACGGCTTCGGCGTAGTAGGTGACAGAGCGACCATGGGAGCAGGCACCAGTCACATCCAGGGGACATCCGGGCTGGCTCTTGCCGCCATTGGGGTAGAAGGCGCCCTTGCCGATGGGCTTGAGGAAGCCGAGACCGCCACCATTCGTTTGGATCGACTCGACATACCAGGCATCGGTGGAGCTCAGACGCTTGTTGGGCTTGTTGTAGTTGAACAGGGGCAGAGCAGGGTCCAGACCAATGATGGTGTGCACTTGGCCGTTGGTGTTCTTGCCAGCATAGCCGGACACATGAGCTCCCAGACTGTGGCCAATGACATACAGATCGTCTAGAGACATGCCGTAGTTACTATTCAAGAAGTTGATCATGCTGGCGACCTTCTTTCCAGTAGCGGGCACAGCCATAACAGAGGAAGCGTACTCCACAGAGCGGGCGCGGGCCCAATCAACAACAATTACGTTGTAGTCGCCTTGGCTCAACCAAGCGTCACGGATGTTCTTGTTCATGCCCGAGGAAGAGCTCTGGGTCCAACCGTGGATGACAAATCTAAGGGCATAAACCGAGGTGTGTTAGGCGGGAGCTCGAAGTTTTAATCTGGCCATATAACAAACCTGGTTGGGTTAGCAGCATTAAAGTTGGAAGCGTCGATGGACTTTGTGGAGGCGGTGATTTTCTTGCCCTTGGTGGGGTTGGAGCTGGTGTACAGGTAGAATGAAACAGGCACAGTGGTCAAGCCACGATCTTCCATCAATTCCGCTTCGTCGAGCAATTGATCTCCCACATCCATGTCCACCCACTCAAAGGAGCCATCCAACTTGGGAACGTACCAGCCGTTCTCACCGTTGACGCGGTCAGCCTCCTCTAGGGGATAGGCCGAGGCTACAAATGAACAGGATTAGAAATTGATAGTTACTCTATATGTACAAGAATTTACCGGCGAGCGCAAAGAGTGCCAAAAGCAAAATCGTCTTCATGGTTGAAACCCTTCAACTGATTGCGGTTCAGTAGAAAAGAAAGCTCTTTTATAGGTCCCCGATGGCTTCACTTATCAGCATTAGATAAGGGGTGAACCTATTGGTTGGCTATTTTTGCGGACATTTAAATTAAGATCTGATAGCCAGCGGAAATGTGAAGTATGCAGAGTGAAATTGAACACTTCTGCGGCTGGTGATAGGACATTTATCTGATGATTGGCTTTCGAATTGCGACTTTGTTCGCTGGGGTACAAGTGCCCAACTTCTATTAGCATATTGTTTGGTCATGATTGTATTGAGCTCTCCTGGGGAAAATTCGTTATCGTGAACTACAAATACAAATTCCAAATACTCAATGGATGAAACCGATTTACGATTACTGAATGACGATTTTACCTGCTGCAATTGCGACTGATATTTTTAAGAATCGTGATTGGTGAGACCATTTATCGATTGTACGGCCAACTGTTAACCCCAACGTTGAGAATTTACAGACAAACTTACACTTGCGTTAAAAGCCCTCAAAAATTGTGAGAAATTCTCACTAAGAATATATTTTTTGCCAAATGTAATAAGCCAGAGAATAGCCTAAGCTAAGCATTCAGTGTCATTCAGCAGAGAATAATTAAAAAATGCAAGGCGTAAATCAGCAATCGTAAATCGGATTTATCTGCTGAATGCGCCCAATGGTTTCATATCATTTAAAAACAAAATCACATAAATTGGATCATAAAAAATTTCATTCAGTAGCTAATCGACTTAGAAAGTCGGCCAAGCTCGACTGTAATGTACACTTAGAGAAAAAATCAAGGCGATCCAAAATGAAGCCCAAGCAGACTCATTTTTAAACCATTTCGTTCATGAATTTTTGTTCACAAAAAAAGCCCGACTTTCTCGGCAAAACACCAGCTCTGGTCACACTACATTACAACAAACAAGCGCGTCCGTTTAAAAAGCGAGCAGTTGTACGGAAATCTTGAACAATTGGTGTTTTTTTTTAGCCTGTGGAAGACTAAGTCGCTCTGTCATCAGCTTCACACCAGTTGTCAAGAGACTAGCCGTATTCAGACTTAAGGCAAAATATATATTTTAATATAAGCCTTTTCTGTGCCCACGGCCCAACTGGAGACAAGGACGCCGTGACGAAAGACGAATTGGAAGGTACATACCAGCGTTGCCCTGATCATGACATTAAGATCGTGCTAGTTGATTTTAGCGCCTGCTAAGAGATTCTGCTGTGGGCCGGAACATGGTCGTTAGTAGTACAAAATATGAACATCGCGACATTCCCAAGAACACCTGGAGGTTCCCAGATCACAGAACGGAAAAACCAGATTGATCGCGTTGTGATAGACGGAAGGCATTCATCGAGTGTTCTAGACGTACGTGCGCTCTGAGAAACCAATATTGACTCGGATCACTACCTTGGCACAGCCGCACGCTTTAGTACACGTCGAAAGCTGAACCTCGAGAAGCTGCAATCTTAACGAACCTCCGAAGCTCCGAAGCAAAACTCACCCATTTGCACTGGGAAATCTCACCATTCCCTTCACGTATAAGTGAACAGTGGAAACATATTTCACACTCTATGAGTACAGCTGCGAAGTAGATTCTTGGATACGCCGCGCAATCCCGAAAACAGTCATGGTACGATGACAAGAAGATCAGTTGCTGGAAGGTATTAAGGCGCTTCAAGTTACCAACTGGTGCCAGCTCGCACAAGACAGAGGCGAGTAGCAGGCATTAATTGAAATATCGGGCCAAATAAGATAAAGAAGACGGTATATTTCTGAAAACAGATTCGTATTCAACACATCTAGTATCACCACCAACTCTTAAATTTTAAATAAAAACAAGAAAGATAGTCGGTCAAGCCCGACAATAATATATTCTGTACCTGTAAAGTGCTGCCCATCACCGTTGCGACCGGTGCTGCCCATAATTGTTTGTTTTCCTTATAACTCGACTATCGTTCATCCGATCATTACTATTCCTTTGGCGGATAGGTAAGGAAACCCGATTACTATATATATCCAGAAAGAACGAACCTTCTATCTATAAAACTGTGGGAGATATGAAGTATTTTCCGATTTGAGGGGCTAGAGGGGCCGTGGCAAAAATTTAAAATAAACTTGATCTAGTATAAGACTTTTTGTCCCAATTGTATTTTTTATTTTTATTAGGCAAAAAGAATATCTTTATTATTAATTTTTCTCAAAAACAACAATTAAATGCAACTGTTCGATTAAAAACTAAAAAATAATGTTTATTGGTGAACCTTTTAGATTTATAGCGATGAAGATCGTACTTATTTCACTATTAATATTTATTGTTTAACTTAACTAGATTAATACAAACTGTTGGTTGCGAGCTGGCCCGAGGCCGCCAGCGCGAAGCTTGACACATTACTACTCCTGGAGATGCTGGAGATGAATAAGCTTCGTGATCGGTAGTCGCTCGTGACTAGTTGTCGAGAGTCGCTGGTGACTAGTGTAGGCAGAGCCGCCACAGATTACTCGTCATTCAAGTAATGAAGTTTGTTGCCTACTATTTAACCGGGAGAATTAGTTTGATCAGCTAGATCTATCAGTTGCATAACTGTTGTATTCGTTCACTGGAAGAAATGCAATACCGAGACACCTAACTGAACCAGATACTTTTGTTTTCCAATGTGTTATCGGAACGGAAATGCACGTCTATATTGACTGTGTACTCTAACTGTCTACGAGTGCCAATGATCACAATAAACAGTGGCTTTTCACTCTCAGATCACACTTGAATGCTAATGGGTACGTTAAACGCTTACCTGATTATCCTGCTTGTGCTAATTGTGATGCACAATCTCATTTGGAAACACTTGACAAAGATTGACAGTAAGCGGTTGTATACTTTCAGGCGCCATCGTTATTATTAACGCAAGTCAATTAACAATTTTCACAGATTGTGAATATAATTCAATTAAACGAGTAAACATTTTTTATTTGTATGTGAATGGAGCTGCCTTTGTGGACACAATTGAATGAAAATGTTAAATTAATGGCATTTTCAAGCAGTCTCACATTTCAACGACACGTGTCCCCAGCCTGTTAATTGGTTTCAACGCATTTGATTAACCAAATTAAATGAAAAAAATGGCGCCTATTTACTATAGAATCCCTCACACTCAAAATGAAGTCGAATTCTCCTTATTACCCGATTGTGTCATCAGGTATCAATATCGCTGCCAGAAAGAGCCGGAGCAATTTAAATCGTATTTTTTGGGGTTTCAACTTCAAATGGTGGCCAGGTCACAAATCACACAGCGTATAATGGGCGGCTTGCCTAGCCATAATAAAATTCAATTTTTCTGTAGAAGCCAAACAAATAAAAAACACAATAAATTTTGCGGCACATTAATAAGCATTTGTGGGACAGAAATATGTGGGGTTTGTGTGGTTTCCGAGATGGGGGCAAAGCTAAGAATTTTTATGAAATTCTTATTAGCTGCTATCAAAATTCAGCACACATTTTACCATTCAGATCTTATAGCTCAACACTAGCTAATTAGGGCGCAAGGACCCTAGACTGCCTGCTGAGAAAGGAAACTTACTTGCTTCCCCTCTGTGCATTTGGGGGGCAATTCTCAACAACGAGTTTGTGGCTGTGGATTTGGTGGAGCTGCCTTTTTGCACTGTTAGACGAGCGCTTGACATTTGCTCATTAATTATAATTACAAACACTCCGGAAAAAGTAACAAAATGTCTCTGACGACGGCGAGACTGACGATGATGGAGCTCGCAGAGGCGACCAGGCGCACGAATGAATAGCGGCAAAGGCAAACATAACTAACCCGGAAGATGTTTGCCTTGGTTAAGTAAATATGTAGTTGCAACATCCTAGTTACCCTCCAAACTGCCGGCTCGTTGGGTCTCTGCGGCATTTCACAGCAATTTGGCATCAACAAATAGCTAAGCTGCCTGGCCTTGGGACTTACTGCATTTGGGTAGGCCGGGATGAATTCAATTTCCTTCCATGTTACCCCTCCTGCTGCTTGCCAAAAATTTGTTCAAACATAAAACGCTCGTTTTGTGTAAACGAAGAGCTGCAGCTTTTAAAAACGGCTTTTAAGGGCTGAGCATATCTGGCTAAATATTTCGTATTAAAGATCAGCACAATGCCCGTGCTTTTCATTCAAAATTGAATTTATGAGATAACATTTTTAGCTCGCTTGCCCCGGCTGCACAGTGGCTTCAGCAACGGCTGTCAGCATTAAGATTTCTGAAAAATTTTGAGCAAGGAAAGGGAAAGCAGGGAAAGCAAAATAAGTAAAAGCTAGAAAGGGGCACGGGAGGGCAGTCTTCCTTCTGAAAAATGTACAACTCAAATGTATTTTTGCGATTCGAACTCACAACTCACTTTCCTTGGCTCGGGAACCCAAACACAAATGCCGGCATCTTAACCCATACGACCATCAAGCACTCCCGCGGGTTTGCCGCAAATCTCAGTAATAAGGGGGCAAGCGACGATGAGCGAATAGGTTCAACAACACGTTCGAGTAGATTTTCTATTCGTTGCATTCAGCACTTGAAATCTCTCTTTTATTTAGAAAACCTACATGTTACGTGTGAAAAGCGGTTTTTTCAATGAAAAATATAACTTTTCTGTACTGATTTTGAGGTAAAATTTTCGTCAAGAATTTCCATATTTCAACAGCAAGTAAAGAAAACATAAAGCTTTCGTGTGGTATTCAGATTGCTGTGTGAAAAAAATGTAGCGGTTTTTTGGAAATAAGCTGATTTTCTCATGTCATGTACCCTTTGCCTTTAAGCATATTTTGTTTTCTCTGTGCGATTCAATGAAAGACACATAAGAACCCCACAACGATAGACCTATATATAACAGAACCTTCTAGGTCATCTGCAATGTCATCGACAAAAAGAGCGAATAGAAGAGGGCTAAGGAGGCAGCCATGTTTCACTCCTCGGTTGGTCTCGAAATCCTCCGACAAGTACTCCCCGTTCCATACTGTAGTTCGGTTATCTGTATACAGGCTTTTAAATTTTTTGTTTAGCATTTTTGTGATTATTCCCAAGTTGCTGAGTTTCAGAAACAGACTTCTTCTATCTATCGTATCGAATGCAGCCTTGAAGTCTGTAAAGAAGAGTTTCATTTTCTTTTCTAGCGACAGGTAGTCTCTTGCTGTGGATGTGAGCACAAAAATACTGTCTTCTCGAAAGCCGGCTTGGTTTTCGCCTCTTAATATACCTGTCACCAGTGTGCATTCTTTTTTTGAAGGTTGATAATAATTTAATCTTAGCCAGGAGAGTTTTTTCTCATACCATTAATAGGGTGTGTAAGATGCATAGTACGTATTCTCTTCTTGCCGACATTCTTCGTTTTCGAAGTGCATTCCTAGAACTTATAGACGAGTCCTACAAATCCGACTTCAAAAGTTTTGGACATTCTAATAAGAATCTTAAAAATACTCAGATGGCTTATAGGAATTCAATTTCCAAAGTGTACGAAAAGTCACATTACGACAGAAATCATAATACAGTCCATCTTCTCTATTACGAACTTCTGTACAATGAAGTCTCTTTATAGCGAATTAACTTCCAGAACACTGCAATTTCGTTCAATATATAAACTCTTCTATATTACGAATTTTCTATATAACAAAGCTTATTTTTGTCCTCTTAAGATTCGTTGTACAGAAGTTCGACTGTATTTTATAATATGCCTTTATCAAACACTGAACCGAACCGAAACCGCGGTTTAGTTACCTCCAAAAACCAAGTAATGAACCGAACCGGCGGTACAGAAACTGTGTGAGCCACTGAACCGAACCAGTACTTATTTTCAAGTGGTTTGCATCCCTGGTTTTCGCCGAGTACCTTGTTTAATTTCACAAACTCTGTGATTCGTGCAAGAAGAATTGTGGTGAACGATTTTATAGCTGTGTTTAGAAAAGATATTCCTCTGTAATTTTCGACATTCTAGGGGTTGCCATTTTGAGTACACGATGTTCGACTGTTATCCTTTAGGTGCCTTGGCCGTCTCAAAGATTTTGTTGTACTTCTCTGTCAGCAATTCGATAAACTCCAGTTTTGCGTGCATCAGGAATTCTGACGGTATTCGGTCTTCAATCGGAGCCTTGTTGCGCTTTCCTTTACGGATTGCACTCCAAACCTCTTGGATTGTAATTCTGGCATACAGCTCATCATTTGCCTGTAGTGGTAGTGCTTAACTGATTTGCATCTGTGTTTCTTCTTCTTTTGAACTGACTGACATACCCTTTCTGGCATGAGGACCATTGAGTTTGCAAACTACTTTCCAGTTGGCCTTGCTTTCATTTATACAACCGACTTCTCTTTCAAGTTTAGCACAAACAACAGAGACAACAGAGATACATTGAACAACCTTCAATGCCAATGCATATACCTTCAGATACCCTAAAGAGTGGAGCTTAAAGCTAGTTGAAAGTTTGTGCAATTTGTGCACTTTGAATTCTCAACTCGTTATTCGCCGACTGGGTAATATGAATAGGATTGGCAAATTGCTTGTTGGTGTGACAGCAACTGAAAGTGTACTGACGAAGGCTTTGCCATGGCACAGCTACTGTTCATGTTCATATGTATTCTCTGTTGAATTTTCTGGTTGATTATTGAACTATAATCAAACCTCGACCTTGAGCCTGCCAACATTCACTTTGACTAAAATCAAAATAGGTCGTTAAGCCCATAATCAGTTTAGCATAATATTGAGTTTGTTTAGGTTGGCATATTATCTTGTACCCTTCGTTTTGCATTTGAAAGGTGTATGTTTTTCTGCCGCGTTGAATCTATTTGCTCCTTATAGGGCGATGAAAGCCCTTTTTATAGCTTGTTCACATCCGTAGTCGTACCATGGCTGACTATATTTTTATACTCAGTACCAGAGGCACCCAATGTATATTAAGTTTGTGCAAAAGTATGTAACAGCCTCTCCGAACCTATAAAGTATGTATATTCTTGATCAGCATCAAAAGTCGAGTCGATATAGCCATGTCCGTGTGTCCGTCTGTCCCTATGAACGCACAAATCTCAGAGATGGTAAGAGATAGAGACTCGGCGTGTATGGGACAAAAACTTCTTATACTTGCAAGCAGATAAAGTTTATTTTCAATTTTTGCCACGCCCCTCCCGCCCCCGCAATTTAGAAAAAACGTCATATCTCCGTCAGTTTTATAGATAGAAGGTTCGAATCTTCTGGACACATTTAGTAATTAGGATTAATAATCGATCCGCCAAAGGAATGGTAGAGATCGGATGAACGGTTGTCGAGTTATAATGAAAAAAAAACAATTGTGGGCAGAGCCGCTCTCAACGGTGATGGGCAGCACTTCACAGGTACAGAGTATATTATTGTCGGGCTTGACCGACTTTCTTTCTTGTTTTGTTTGCTCTTTCTGCATAAACTGTGCTGCCTTTGTTATGCAACCTGTTAAACCGTCGGATGAGGAGCTCAGTTGTTCAACTTTATTTTGTACTCGCGTTCTTGGCTTGGTATCCATCTGAGATTTGGCAGGAGTTTGTGATCTTCTGCCAGTGTTTCCAGTACATTGAGGTTCAAGCTTCAACTCTGTATTAAGCAACTTTCTGATGTGGCAATCTCGTCGGTTTTTTTTATTCAAAGTGTCTTTGACCAGAAAGCACAGCGATACTTAGACCCATTTCACCGAAATATATAAAACAATCGAAAAAGGCGAAATGTAAATATTGCAATGTTACTTTAGGTTGTAACTCACAAAGCAATCTTAGCCGCCACCTTAGAGCAAGCCCCCTGGTGCAGTGAAACAAGTTGTCTGACAGAACAACAACCTCTAGGTTTTTCATTTCACTGAACATGTTCGCTTGTTCTTTTTTCCAACTCAAGTTGCTTCGTTGTTCAGCTGTTCAGTAGTTCTTTTGCTCAATGGCAGATTTTCCTTGTTCTCAACCTGTTACACTTGTTTGGTAGTCCAAACACTAGAACGTATTTTAAGACTTACTCGTAACAAGTGGATCATATCATTCTGAAGTGTATCATATCGGAATTTTACTGATATGAATAAATATAACACTGATCCAGACTCTAGCAAGGAGTTTCCATTTTACTTACCACATTTTTTAAAACTAGTTTTGGATAAGTATTTCCATCATGATTTTGCCATCAAAATCGTTCACGGAAACCACTGTAAGTCGCGCCCTCATGTTGCTTTTGCCTTATTGCGCTCAGCCTAAAAGTGCGCTAAACAATTTTGCTTGCCAACTAAGCCCAGCAAATCTGATTTGCTGCTGCTCTGGCGCCGCCCCTGCTTGTCATTACTTTTCCTGAGAAATACGTAAAAAAGGTGTTTTCTATTCGCTGTTGTGATTTCGTTTTCGTACGTGATTTTTTTGACTTTTTTTTTGTATTTGGTTTTATTAAATTATTTGTGGTGCTGTTCAAGGGATTCCTCTTCGGGCTATTTGGCTAATTTTAATTTGGATTTTTATGTCAAATTTTATTTTTGTTCAGTGGCTGTGCAAAATCCATCAACAACAGCGTGTGAGTACTAAAGGGAGAGTGGGGGCATGCCTGCATGTAATTTCTGGGTAATTATTTAGTGTGTTTGACATGCAGGGCGCATTTTTATTTCTTGCTAATATAAAATTGATGAGGTTTTCATTAATCAAGAGTCAAACTCGGGATCGATTGCCGCACTGAATGTTAAATGTTTGAGTATTGAAAATTGTTTTAACTTTAGCACTCCCTGACTTCAATTTGGTCTCCAGTCTTTCCTTTTCTCTTGCTTGTTTTCTATTAATCGATTTAATTTGCAGGGTTTCCGTCAGTTTGCTTTAAATCATTTTTCATTTTCAAGGCAAGTTTATTGCAAATCTCTGCTTGTCTCATTTATTTCTCCAACACCATCAAAACATTTGAGTGGGCAATAATGGAGGAAATTCTTTCCACAAAAAAGGTCTAAAATGCCAATACCAAATCTCAGCAACTTAAATGCAAGGCAGTTTGGGTTCAAATTTTAATGTGAAAAAAGCCTCGGCCTGGTGGAATCTGGAGGAATAATTGATAAAAACAAGAGAAGCGACAAAAATCGAGTCACGCGCACACTCATGTTTATACTCCTACACTCAGGCAAGTTCTCAGCCTGCCTCATTATTGTGCTGAGATAAGCAATTTACTCACTGGATATCCTTATCCTGGCTTTACAGTGAACAGCCCCAGCCTGCCGGGGTATGGGGACATGTCTGTCAATGGAATATTAAAAGCCAAATGGAATGAAACGAACATGGGAGGAAATATGTCAGCATGTTGAAACGAAAAAGTTTAAATGACTTTCCTACTTCTTTTCACATATTTATCGAATTATTCACGTTAATATTTTCGATTACGTTTGCTGTTTGTTTGTTGCTGAGTTTTAATTGCTGACAGGCTTACCGAATTTCTGTTGGTATTTTCGCTTTTGTATATAAAGGAAATTTAAAATAGATTTTGGGTAAGTATTAAATTTCAGTTGCCTGGAAACATTTGGCACATCCCAAGCCATTAGCTTGAAAATAATGATTATTTACAACAGGAAGCCAAAATTAGTGCGGATTCAAGAAGATTTTCTTTTTAAAATAGAGGTTTTTCGAAAAAATTATTTAAATTGATTGGGATGAAATCAAATACTACAGCTGGGGACACTTGTTTTACCTGCAACGGCTTATCAAAGGATCTCTGACCAGACAGTCAGCCGCAAATGGAAACGTTGCCACATGCATAAAACGACAGTTCGGAAAAAAAGTCAAGTCTTTAACTTAATCTCTAATCCTAGCATAAATTATTGGACATGTAGATTGTACATGTAGATTCAACCTGAATCATTGAACAAATGTCGCATCATACAGATCAGGATACTTCGTAAATTCTATTGTAAGTTTCTACAAGCAACTGTGAATTCGAGACGTAGCGAGAATTTCCCATTACGGGGGTGCCTATTGTAATGCATGTTGTGGTTCAATAGTGGTTAAAGCCGTATCTGAGATATTCTTTAAGCTAAGAACTTGAAATTTACTGGTTGCGATTCTTGAACCGACCGATATTGTGACCGAAACAGTGACCAAAATACATTGTGTCAAAACAGTGACTCATATAGTGACCAAAACTTCTACATGAACAGTGACCACAACAGCGACTTAAGCAGCGACCGAAACAGTAACTAATATAGTGTTCAAGCAGTGACCAAAACAGAGGCCAAGACAGTGACCAGAACAGTGACTGAAACAGAGTACAAAACAGTGACCTAAACCGTGACTAACGCTTATCATTAAATTAAGTTTCTAAGATATTTCCTTTTCACCAGATCTTTCCTTTTCACAAGGTTAATGAAATTCGGGACCATGGTAAGATATAAGGTACTCGAATTTGAAAATACGGAGGTAATTTGTATCTTGATATGAACCTAAGTACTTTCTAACTCTGGGTAAAGAGAATAAAAAGCAATCCTATAATATGAATGCTTTGAATTTCAAGATACTCTTCATATAATAAAGGCCTATTCAAATTGCTTAAGACCGATTTCTGGCCCTCACAAATCGGAAACGGAGACGGCTCAAGAAGCGTAAGTCGTCTGATCATTGCTTTCTGTTCAGGTGACCAATTTATTTATAGCCCTGTTTTGCTTGCTGTTTTTTTTTTCAATTAAATATGCGGACTTTTATCAGTCCCAAAAGGTGCCACAGCTTGCTTAAGAAAACTTTATTATTAGACGTTTTGTAGGCTGGGTCGAACCCAGTTCTCCCGCAGAGTAGGCGCACTTACTATCTACTGCTTCTTTAGCTAAATGCTGTTTCTGCCTTTGCTTACAAATAAATAAAAATAGAAAAGGATTTGTATTATCCATAATATCCTATCAGTTCCAATTTAAGTTCTCCCTTTTACTTTGGCTCTTTTCTGGTACATCATTGTTCTCTTACTCCTTGGCCAGCAATCGCTCATCATCTGCTTGCACATCTTACATACAAATGCCAAACATTTATGTATAAATTTCGGCAATTTCCTTTTAGCTCTTTTGTTCTGCGCCCGGCATTGTTTCAATCCACTTTAGGTGGGGGTGGAAGGCGTGTCAATGTGATGGATCGACATGTATTTGGGCATATCACGGTGATTTTTCGTCTTTTTTATATTCTTTACTCTTATACTGTGCGCTGCCTGAAAGTATGCAATGGTTTTTGTTCAAGCAGATTGAGTGGAATATTAAGTAGCCGCAATGAAGTACAACAATTTTTATTAATGCCCTGAACTTATTTTTACTTACAGGTTTCGGCGGAAGAAATTCATTTACGGACAATTAATAAGAACCGCAGGCGAAAACTTTTAAGCAACTACTTGTCAACTTAGGGTATCGGATTTTTGGCCAAGATGCTGCCAAGCAAAGAAGACAGAAAACTTTTCAATCCCTCTGAGTTGGCTTAAGAGCTTTGTGGTTGCAGCTCCAACTTAAACTACTTCAATGGAGTACCACAGTAGGCAACTCCGGCTCAACCGTCTGGTGGAAGGCGGTGGGCCGGAATCTTTGCCTCGCAGTGAGCGAGTTTATTATATAGCCCCACAGCAGCCGTTGCTGCTTAATGAGGATGACTATCAGGATGGCCGACTTCCTGTTGCTGCCTCCGCGTCACTTTTGTATAACGACACATCCAGTTCGACTGAGCTCACAATACACGATGTTTTGGTCTCAACAAGCCCACCCAATGGCCCATGGAACTCGGACCACTTCAATGTCACCGTTTGGATGAACTTCAGTTGCGACGAATGGGAACCACAATCGGAAGACCTATGGTCTAGTGTCTATTTCAAGAGCACCGTCTACCTGCTGTACATTCCCATCTTCATCTTCGCCCTGCTCGGCAACGGCACTGTCTGCTACATTGTCCAGTCCACGCCCCGCATGCGCACAGTCACCAATTACTTTATAGCCAATTTGGCTCTGGGCGATATACTGATGTCGCTCTTTTGTGTACCATCGTCCTTCATCTCGCAGTATATACTCCACTATTGGCCCTTTGGCATTGTGCTCTGCCACTTTGTGAACTACTCACAGGTGGTTTCGGTGCTGGTCAGTGCCTATACTCTGGTGGCCATTAGCATTGATCGATATATAGCCATCATGTGGCCTCTAAGGCCGCGCATCACTAAACGGTAAGTGAGGGGTGAGGGGAGTCATGGTTGAGCATCATCAAACATTCAGCTTGGCTTCAGCCCCCATGGCAAATGAGGCTGTAGCGTGAACACATTGCTAAAATTTAAACTTTATTTCTAAGCACTTTTAAGAGTGCCTGCAATTAGCATTAAACTTAATGAAAAGCGCGTAAGCACTAATTGAAAACAAAGCTGCTACACTGAGATATAAACTGTGTAAACATAGCCAAATGTTATTTTGTTAGCATTTCCTTCACTTGGAAGTTAGTAAAAAGTAAATATTTATAAGGAATATCGCAAAAAAGTCATTGTTATGTAAAATTTAAATACAAGGAAAGAGGTTTTTTGTACTTATAAAAAGGTGTTAGTTTTTGGTTTTTATTTTGTTATGTGCAAAAAAGGAACAAAGGTTTTTTGTGAAGTGAAGACTTACTTTCTGACAACTTGTGTTATAAACAGGGATTAATACAGAAACCGGAACCGTTAACCGAAATAAGCAGTTTCAAATCTCGTACTGGTGCCGGAATCGATACAATCGATACTAATGGAACCGATAGTGTCGGAACAAACCCAAAACGGTGCTACTGGTACGGATAAGGTTTTTGTTCCCTTGCAGAGCGTATCGTATTTTGGTCAGACCTGCTTAACGCTAAGAAAAATTCATACGATGTCCTTAACTCGAAGTCAGATTTTCTTGCGATTTGTCTTACAAGGCGTAGCATTGTAAGGGATGGTATCTATAATAGAAGACGATAACAGCCTAGAAAATAAAAAAAAAACCAACCATTTATTTTCTCTATTCAATGTTCATAATTTTAAAGAGCAATTGAGTGTACAATATTTTCTGCTAGTCCGCCTTTAGCCAATACAATTATAGTAAGTTCGATGGTTTGCTCACCCGAGAACACGCCACGTATAACTGTCTGTGTAAAAAACATGGTGTGCCCAAATCTAAGCCGCAAACGGACATCGTTTGGCCTTGCGACTTATTGATTGTCATGGCGAATTCCAATCTAACAGGAAATTGGACGCGATTGAATACGTGGCAGCAAAACATTTTCGCTCGGAAATTGCCGCCCAATGAGGTGGTTTCGATAATGTTTTTCATCAATCTTTTAATGACCAATCGCGTGCCATTTCACAGCCGTGGTATACTTAAATTCCGAAGTAAAATAACCGGAGATCAAACTTTCAATCGTAGACGGTGTGGTGACATGCCTGGCAAAACCAGTGAGTTCAGGAACTCTGTTGCATAACTTACAGCTTGGTTGGCATCGCAGACTGCATCGATCGATTTGAATGATACCAACTTAATGGTAATTTCAAGGATGTTAAAATAACGGGGGACAACTAAAAATCTGCCCAAACTTTAAAATGCCGCCATAACCACAATTCTCAACAGATCTTTTTGAAAATTGTACACTTTATTTATTGACTCTATATACAAAAGAATTGCATCAATGGATGTGGTCGAAAGAACCGTTATCAGCCACTCGACGTAACTTCCGGAAAATGTCTCCGCAGGCGGCCTGTACGTCCTTGGGGTCGTATTTCCGGATACTTAAGCGAATTCTGTTGGTCAGTTCTTTGATATTTTTGGCCTTCCAGTTGTTTTTGTAAGCTGCAGCCCTCAGACTTCCAAAAAAATGTTAAATTGGACGACACTGCGGCAAGTTGGTTGGGTTCCGTTCCTTTGGTAAAAAAGGGATGTCTTTTGCTGGTCAGGAAACCAGTCGTCATTTTTGCAGTCCAGAAAACATAATTATTGTCGGAATGATTTTCCCTTATGTACACTTCCTAGTTGACTGCAATGCCACTTGGCTTGAACCACGGCTTCGATATGCCCCTCTCAGAGATCGCAGTGTAACTAAAGCATAACTTTGGTCTAAAACTTTTGCTTGAACTTATACTTCACCTCAGCAGGTGTTGACGATTCAATGGAGGTGTAAAAAACACTATTTCCCGGTACATGGCTGCGACTCAGACCAAAGTAACTTTCATCGTCTAAAACAAAGAGTTTGCCACAATATTGGTTGGTTTGACAGTTTGTATTTGGTCAGGTGTGTAACTTGGTGCTCTTTGCTTACGTCTGGCAACAATATTATTCTTTTTCAGCACTTTAATGATGTGCTGTTGGCCGCCATTATATTTTCTGGCTCGTTGACTTATGTTGTCTTTGTTGTTAAAAAGTTGGGTTAGCTTTCTGACAGTTTGGCCGGTCATAATGTTTGCTATCCGACCACTTACAACTTCTCTTTTTATTAATTTTCGTTGCAAAATACTATAAATAGTGCGGTTGGACTTGCCCTCTTGGGTAAAATGGTTTACTGTAAACACATTACCTTTGTCAGCGTGAATTTCGTTGAATTTTACAACGCGATCACGAAGACGTTCTTGCACGGACGGCATGATGCCGTCCACTTGTCCTAATTTTTTGTCAGGGGGCATGAAAACGTGTTGACAGGAGAACAAAGGGTAAGAAATGTCATCTCGAAAGCTTTTATATAAAGCTCAGCTAACGGCACGCTCTCTTGAAGTGTGTGCATATTTTTAGTTGTCAACAGTTAGGTAGGTGTATACCATACCCAGATCAAGTGTGTTCATACAGACAGAAGGACAGACAGACAGACGGACAGGGCTATATCGACTCGACTGTTGATGCTGATCAAGAAATTATATACTTTATGGGATCGGAGATGCTCTCTTCTGCCTATTACATACATTTGCACGACTTAAGTATATTCTGGTATAATAATACAAATATAAATGTAAAAATTGGCGACTCTGCGTATGAGTGATTCCCAAAAATATTAGAGCCTCTGCGCGTCAGTTAAAACTCGATTTTTTTATACTCTGTACGAAAGGTACACAGAGTATAATAAGTTTGTGCCAATTTATGTTAAGTTTAGAAATAAGCATCTCCGACTTAGTATAGTATGTATATATGTTCTTTCCTATCGATCTTCTGTCCGCATGTCTGTCCGTTCGTATGATCAAACAGATCTCAGGGATGGGACAAATGCTTTTTATACTTGCACGCAGATCAAGTTTATGTCAAATTCTTGCTACGTCCTCTCCAGCCACCGCAATTTGTCAAAAAGTTTTATCTCCCACAGTTTTATAGATAGAAGGTTCGTGCCTACTGGGCACAGGTCCAATAAAAATTTACTTACTGTTTGGTAGCAGTTTCTTTAAAAAAAATTTTGCATTGCCATGCCTGGACACTGTTAAGTGGTCGTAGCTGGGCTTTTGCATTGCTTGGCTCCAGTTTTGGACATTTGCCTGCCCACTTGTCCTAAACGACGGTCTCCAGGGAATCGGCGTGACAGTAAGGCAAAACGCCACAAAGGCACGTCTCCTCGTTTCCGTTTGCCTTGGTTCGTGTTAATTGGTTTAAATAGTAATTTAAGACCCTGACGCGGCATCTATGTATATGAAATCCTCAGCGCCAGTTGGCCATAGGCCAGCGCCATTGCAACGCCAAATTGCTTGGTAACTGGATAGCGCCTCTCATTCTCGAACTGTTTCTACGTCCGAGTCCTTAACACTCGGGCACCGCTTAATGGCGGCCCGACATGTATGCATATGGGGCTGAAGGTTGGGTTGCCATTGAAATACGTAATTTACGTCAGTGTGTGCGTGAGTCCGTCTTCCTTTATGGGCTTGGGCAAATATTTGAGGGCGTTAAGTAAATACGGTTGATAATTATTCAACGGGGCTATAATTTACGCACACGCAGGCCACACAGCCCCCAATATTACTATAAATGCTTGTTTATCATGGAGGCCAGGCCGGAGACGGCGGGCTCAGTCAACACTCAAATGAAAGGGAATTTATGAACTAAAACTAAATTGAATTATTTTAAAATAAATCGAGTGCTCAAACTTACTTTCTTCTCCACTTCTAACTCTCTTTGCAGCTATGCTAAATTTATCATCGGTGGCGTTTGGTTTATTGCACTTGCCACGGCATTTCCCATACCTGTCGTCTCCCGCCTTGCCCTGCCCTCGCCGTCGCACGAGAAATGCGAGAAGTAAGTAGGAAAGAAGTCAAACAATAAACAACATCAAGTGCCTGAGTGTTTCTGAGTGTGTTGAGTGGGCGTGTGTAAGCCAGTAAGTGTGGCATTAAATAAATGACTTCATGACATTGCCCTTCCCAAGGAGGAGCAAGCCAAGTTGAGTTTGTGACACATCCGCGTAAACTTGACAAAATCCAAGAATTTCCCAATTCTCGTTTGGCACGTAAATTGTTAGCCACCCAGACAACTGCAATCTGTACTTACTACCAAACAATGCAGAATTTTCCTAAGTCCGAAGCAAATAAAACTGTCTTTTCTAATTCGTACGCCACCTCATCGCATTTGCAATGGAAAAGGATCTCTCCGAAATGTGTTTCTCAGAAATTAAAATCAAAACCGAATTTGCATTTGAAAACAGTGCCAAATATTATGCTGGTCACGTTGCAAATGCAAAAACTTTCTTCTAATTAGTGCAACATGGCAGTTGAATGATGTGGATAATAAGTGGACAACAGGGTCATCAGGAACAGATGCTGTTGGTATGCAACGGGTAAAATGAAAGTACACTTTTTTGTCAAACCAAAGAAAAATACCGAAATAAAAAGCAGGAGCAGAAAAATATGTTTCGCTCGAAAAAAAAAATAGAGGAAAGTTAACTTCGGCTCCTTCGAAGTTTATATACCCTTTTTATATTCGAGGTAACCCAACTAAATGACAAATAAGGGCAGAGAGCGTATGCATAACAAACTCAAACGTAATTGTTTGGACTAAATCCTCCGATTAGCCAGGTCACTTGGGTGGTTCCTTAGGAGCCTGCGTCTTGCCCTTATGCCGTTTATCCTACGCGATCGAAGTAAGCGCCTGGCGAGGTTGTTTGGGAGGGCGGCGACCTTATCCAAGTACCTCGCTGCTCTCTCAATGTCTCGAGTTCGGATGAACCACTCGGCTCCAGTAATCCTCCTCAGGATTTTGACCTGGAAGACCCTGATTTTGTTCAGGTGGGTCTTGGCGGCGATGCCATTCATCTGAGCGCCGTACCTCCAAATCGGTGCCAGGATCACTTTGTAATATGAGGACCTTGTTTCTTAGCGAGAGTTTGTTGTTGGCGTTGAGTAGCCAAGTCATCCTCTTCGCCTTGCTGTGAAGCTTGCCTGTAACTTCCGCGGCATGTTGTTTAAAGGTAAGCCTCTTGTCAAATGTCATTCCAAGCTACTTGTCGGCCAATTTGTGAGGGAGGACCTCTCCATGCTGGAAGTCGTCAGGGCTACTGTCTCTTCTGAGCGTATGGGTGACAGATACGCACTTTTCAGGGTTGATGGAGATGTTCCAACGACAGGCCCAGTTCTCAAACCTTTTGAGATACTCTTGCAACACGTCTGTTGCCAAGTATACGCATCTGTCAGGCGCCATGATCGCCGTGTCGTCGGCAAAGGTGGCGATTAGAAGGTCCTGCGGCATTTCAGTTGGAATGTCCAAAGCAGTAGGCATGTCTGCTGTGAACAGGCTGTAGAGTGTTGGTCCCAGAACGCTACCTTGAGGTACTTCTGCTCGAATCTTCTTCTTTTGGGATGCAAGGCCATCCTGGACAACTTCTGACCATCAAGAAGAGCGTAGGATTAAGCGTTCCCTTCAGCTTGGCTAGTAAGCCATCATGCCAGATGCCAGACAACTCTGTGTAGCTGTTCTGGTGCGCCATGTCCCATCCGAAGACCAATCTGGAATATTGGGATCTTCCGTTTGATTGCTGGAGTTTCCAGGATTCTCCGCAGTAGACATCTTTCCAGCAGTTTGCCAACTGCTGGAAGGAGGCTTATGGGTCTGTATGACTCCAGTTCATCTGGAGGCTTCCCGGGTTTGTGAAGCATTACAATATTGGCAATGGGAAAGTAGCTGAGGCGTAGAGCTGCATTGAAGATGAGCAATAAAAACAATACCGCCTTGGGAGGGAGTAGCTTTATTGTTCTATTGTCCACTTCGTCTTCTCCGGGAGCCTTGTTGCTTTTTAGCGAGCCTATTTCAAGTTTGACCTCCATTTGTAGAGGGACGTCCAGTGTGTCCTGAACCAATTGCAGCCAATTGGTCGAAGCAGTGCTAAAAGGCTGGAACCTTTCCTCGAGGTTGCAGGCAAAGGCTTCAGCTCGGTCCTGTGGGTGCTTAGCCCATGTTCCATCAGGATTCCTGACCGGAAATTTCGGCTGCACCTGCCTCTTGTACCTCCTAGTGAGCCTCCAGAGAGCGAACTTGGAGTCCTCATTAGGGGTGGCATCCTCAAGGAGCTTGTCTGTCGCCTCTTTCTTGATTGTGGCCAGGACTTTCCTTACCCGATTCGCAATCCTCCTGTATATTCTGTCGATCGCAGGGTCATGGGTTCTCGTGTACTCCCTCCTCAGGCGTTTTTTCAGTGCTATTACTCCCTCTTCTACGAGTTGTGTGTGTGGGAAGTGGGTTTGCTGGAGCAGCGTTGGTGGCAGCAGTTCTAATTTTGCTCATGAATGAGTCAATGGCATCATCAACGTCTTCAGTGGACAGGATCTCCATGTTTAGGTAGAGGGAGTCACTCAACTCGTCCTGAAACCTGTGTATGTCAGACCCTGGGAGAATAATTCTGTGTCTGTTTGGGGTTGTTTGAGGATTCAGGCCCACAGTTGCCAGAATGGGGAGATGGTCAGACGACAGGTCATACTCCTCGTGTACTGTTAGGAGATGTCCTGGCAGCCCCTTATACATTTAGAAATCCAAGCAGGTGGGTGCACCTCGACTATTATATGGATAGTGGGTGGGTCTTCCAGTGGCCAGGACTTGTGTGGAGTCTCGACAAATCGCTTGGTGCAGCGCCGAGCCTCGTGGGTTGGCTCCGAAGTTATCCCAGAGCCGGTGCTTGGCATTAAAGTCTCCTCCAATGATAAATTTTTGGCCAAGTTTTTCAAGAAGCACCTCGAAATCAGAAGAGCTCCATGGTAGGGATGGTGGCAGGTACGCAGCTCCCACAAGCACTTCACCAAACATTGTCGACACCATTACTGCTGCCAACTGGATATAATTGTTGGAGACTGGATAGAGGTGGTAATGAATCAGCTCCTGCTTCCTCCTCTAGGCCGACCTCCAGGGTGATCAGCTCGATAGCAGGCGTACCCATCCATAGCAAAATAGGCCCCTGCGTGCAAGAATGTTTCCGAGATTAGCATAATATCAATATTGTGCTTACCGAGAAAAAGTTTTAGCTCGTTAGCATTAGGAATTATGCTACGAGCGTTCCATGATCCGAGGCGTAGTGAACCACATGAAAATGCCAAGGAAGACAAATGGAAAAAAATAAACCTGAGCATACAGAATGTTTCAAACCAGTTTACTGTGTTGAAGTAACTTTGTACGGAAACCTCCCAGATGCAATGCATAAACGGGATTTTCATAAATATTCTCAGATATGCCCAACTTTTGAAAGCCACTGAACCACTTTCAAACTACACAAGCTTTAAATTCCATTTAAAGAAAATTTGCAATATAAGTTGTAAAATATTTAGGAACTCAACTGGTGTGTAATCTACATTTCATCTACGAAATTGCATTTTCTCTCCCATTGTTTGCGGAAAAACGAAACTTGGTGCTCTGCCATGCGTATCCCAGTGTAATTGCAATTGTGTATGTGTGCCTGTGTCTATGTATGTATGCATGCACTTGACAGTTTTTCCAAGAGCAAAAGCCGGGACCAGCAGATTGCTCAAATCTCATTCGCCCAACATTTTACTAATGCATCGCTCTGTCTCTGCTCTTTTATTGTATGCAAACTACTCACCCACTTCGTATCATCATGCACTCTCCGCTGACATCGTGTTCGTGGGTGTCCTTTTGCGGAATATTGTGCCATCGCCATCAGATACATTTGCCGTGAGGAGTGGCCCTACAGCGAACAGGAATACTATTACACACTGGCCCTGTTTACGCTGCAGTTTGTTGTGCCTCTGCTGGTGCTCATCTTCACCTACACGCTCATCGCCATCGCCGTATGGGGCAAGCGACCGCCCGGCGAGGCGGAGAACTCGCGGGACCAGCGCATGGCACGCTCCAAACGCAAGGTAAGTCAGCCTTTTAAACCAGCGACCGCAAAAACTAATTTGGCTTCAGATGGATTTGGTCATTATTAACTCAATGGAGAGAGAACGGTGGGCGGTCCTGTGACCAGCAACAGAATTGAATTAGATAAACGCCAAAAGGCAAAAGGATCCCTGAGTGCTTCAAGCAACAAAGGACGCGCCTGCCATTTGATGTTTCCTCGCTTGTCTAGTTCTATTTTTGCTTGTGAGAATTCCATTGTTTCACACAAAAAGCCAGTTGAAAATGTTCCCCATCCAGCCTTATTGTGCACTTTCCGATTCAATGCCTTTGACTTGGCGCTTCGGAAAAGTGAATAATAATTCGTTTTCCTCTTTAGCAAGGACTACTGCTAACTCTTGAATACGCTTAAGTACGTACACATATGTATCTCTTGGTCTTGGTTGGAGATTTGTTTAAGTGGAAAATTGCAGTTATTGATGTAAATTTTTTATTTGGAAATTGAAAAAAGCGACACATTCCTCATTGCAAGCTTTCGCTTGAACTGCATAAGTCCAATATTCTTCCATTAATAAGGGCCAATCAGCTTGAATATAAAGTGTGCTTACATTTTTTCCAAATTTTGCTTAAAATATCAGGATTTGGCCTTCAGAACGATAATTAAATCCATATCTTAGCGATTCTGTATCCAAACTCTCAGAAAAAAATGGCTGCCTGCGTTCTAAATGAAACGGGATTGAATTTAACCCGTCTTGTACTTAAAATTTCAAGTATGATTCGTTATTGGGTTTACTTAAATTAACATTCTAAAATCTAAAAAGGAGTGCAACTATTATTGAACTGTTGAGCTGTTATTCTGAGCTGTTTGCTATCTAATGACAGCTGCCTGTCTCTCTAAGCAATCTCAACCTTAAGCAGTTGGGAAATGCAATAGGAAATTAAAGCAAAAACAGACAATCAATGCAGTTAGTTGCCTTTTTGGAGTTAATGCTTAAGCTGTTAGGCTAAAGTTCCAAGTGAAAAATCTTGAAGTCCGTTAAGTTTGAACGGAAGCATTCAAACAGTAATTTACTAACAATTTTCCAAAAAAATACGATATTTTCTTCGATTTTCGTGATTTTAAGCATAAAGACATTATTTTTTTGAGCTGGACGAAATAATTGTTTTGTAGGCCTAGTTTAGCGCTACAAAATATCTCAAAGCAGTAAAGTAAAATTCAAAAAATTTATGAGAGGGGCCGTCCCGAAGGCCGACCGCCTAGAGTTGGAAAATGTTCACGAAAAATATTAAAAGGGGAAGTACCGACTATAAATAGCTTAAGTTTGAAGTTTGGTGCCTTTACCTTGTACAGTTTTTTTTTGGTCGATTTTAATAGAGAACGCTTGTTATTGATTTGCAAACATGGACAAAATTAGTCATCGTTATGTAATTCAATACTTTCATATAAAAGGTCTTAGTCCAAACAGTATTAAAAAGGAGCTGGATTCTACCTTACGTAATTCTGCTCCCTCGCTTACAACAATAAAATATTGGGTGGCTGAGTTTAAGCGAGGTCGTTTGAGCTGCGAAGAGGAACATCGTAATGGGCGTCCAAATGAGGTGACCACTTCAGAAATGGTGGCCAAAATTAAAAAATGTGTATTGAGTGACCGGCGATTGAAAGTTCGTGAGTTAGCTGAATGTGTAGGCATTTCAAAAAGTGCTGTACATCTCATATTGACCGAAAAATTGGACATGAAAAAGTTATGCGCAAGATGGGTGCCGCGTTTGCTGACTTCAGAACAAAAACAGCGTCGTGAGGATGTTGCCGTTGCAATGGCTAAAATTAATGAATTAAAACTTGAATTGCTTCCTTACGCCCCTTATTCGCCAGACTTAGCTCCCTCTGATTTTTTCTTATTTCCAAACTTGAAAAAATGGATCGGAGGAAAAAGATTTGGCAACAATGAAAAGGTGGAGTCCGAGGTTAATGCCTATTTTGAAGAGGCTCACAGTTCTTATTATAAACAAGTAAGGGAGCTGTAGTCGAGTGCCCCGACTACAAAATACCCTGTTACCTTGACTTCTTGTGTTTTCATACACATGTACACACACTCACACATGCACACACCCACTCTTACATACGCACACACGCACGCGCAAACTCGGTAACTGACAATGCAAGGCCCCCCTCTCTTCCACAAGCAAAATTGATTCGTATATAACTTCGGTGTTTTTTGTCGGATCTTATTGATCTTTTCAGAATAGATCGATATTGGGCCTTACTTGATATATAAAGTTTGGAAGGTCTATCTTTAAAATTGTTGCTCTGACAGTTTTTTGCGCTTAAAGGGGGGAGGGGGAGGAATTTTCCAAATCTGAAACAAACTCGATTTGAATCGGGTATACACCTTTCTACATGCACAAATTTGTGGCTCTAGCTCTTATAGTCTCTGAGATCGACGCGTTCATACGGACAGACGGACGGAAAGGGCTAAATCGACTCGGCTGTTGATGCTGATCAGGAATATATATACTTTATAGGGTCGCAAATGCTTTCTTCTACCTGTTACACACTTTTGCACAACTTCATGATTCCCCTTTTCCCATTTTCAATGGGAACAGGGTATAACAAGGAAGAAAATCGGTCAAGCCCGACTATATTATACTCTGTACCAGTTGGGGTCGCCGCTCGCATTTGCTCCCGATTATATTATATAAGCCATTGCAATAGCAATGGGGTCGATATATAAATAAAGACCCACGAGTCGACTTGAGTTGCTTAAATATTTATCATTTAAGGTGCTGTTACATACTTTTGCACAAACTTATTATACTCTATGTACCTTTGGTACAGAGTATAATTAGGAGAGAGAGAGAGAGGATTGGCACGCGCCGCAGACAAAAAAACCTTTGCATTTGCCAGAGCTAGAGATGGGCGTACATCGAAGACTACGCGGGACTCAGGAGTGACCAGAATGACTTAACATCATTGTGATTGCTTGATATTATGTTAGAAATAAAGAACTAGACTATTTTTATATTATTTGCAATTTAAACAATCCTCGTTTTAGTAGTCAGATGGGTATCGGGCGATATATTTGTCCCGCGACCATCTCTAATTTCTCTCTCTCAATATTGTGTATGTGGGAAAGGGAAGGGGGAAAATGAGACCATCCCAGTTAGCTGCAAGAATACAATTGAATCTAATGAGCTAGCCATAGCGGTTAGGTTTTGAATAAGATTTCGTTGTTGGAATTACTCAGACAATATAATTGCAGGTTTAATTCATTTAAAAGGTGAAATTTTTGGCGAAGCTATTGGGAAAAGAGTATCGACCTGTTGAAAAATAAAAAAAAAAATGATAAATTTTTGTGTTTTAGTAGTTAGGTCGGCTATTTCTGGGACCGCCCTCGTACATTGTCTTTTCCCAAGAGATGTCGCCTTGCAATTTATATTTCATATGTTTGGCAGAGTTCATATTTTGTGTGAGGGTTACGCCCTCTTTCGGTCTCTAGGGGTTCTCAATTAAGCCTCCACTTCTCGCATCTTGCCAGTCTTCCTCGGCCGCTTCTTATCACCATTACTTTCGTCTTTGCTGTGTTTATTTCCAGGTGCCAAGTCTTGCAGTACTTAAATAATTCGTTAATCATATCTCTGCTACTATCACCATATCGTCGCCGTATTTTAGAACTGTGATATGTTCTGCAACATACACGTCACCCAGAAGTATTTTCAAAATATTGTCTATATACAGAGCAAAACGCAAGGGGCTCAATAAGCATCCTTGCTTGACTCCTTCACTCAAAGAAAAAAACAAGATGATCGTTCTTGATATCAAGAATATTTAATGTTGAAAGTACGGTAAGAACGAATATTCTTGAATCCAAGAAGAAAAATTCTGAAATCAAGAATAGAATTTGGAAGGGAGTAGAATTTGTCTTCTTGATAAATTCTTAATAAAAATTCGACTACCGCCCCGGGCGGCAGAACCTCACGCTACGCCACTGTAACTTAGGATATTTGGTTCTTATATGTATTAAACGTTAAACGGGCATGACTTAGGAATATTGCAACAATATAGTAAAGAATCAATAAGATTTTAAAATAGTTCGATAGGTACTTAATATAATCTGAAACAGTCTTAAAGTCTAAAATAAAAATTTTGTACCTGAAAGAAGTATTTAAGTACTAAAAGTTCCATTGACACCGTTTGTATTTAACTCAAGTACAAATTGCTTAATATGTTTTTCTTAGTGTATATATTATATGACGAGGTCTGGCTTCAATGGCCACAAGTTTTTTTTTTCCTTTGAAAGATTTTGTAAATTATGTGTAATACAAATTGAGGAAGCTCAATGCCCATTTTTAGTGTTTTGAGTTCGTGACCGGCGCATTTTCTAGAATTCAGCTTGTTTATGATCTTAGATATTTCTCACACCTCAAATGCTTGTGGAGTTTATGATGGCGCATTCGAGAGCTGTGGCAGATTGATGTGATTTGTTGCCGGGCTTGGTTGAGTAACCGTTTTCAAGTTGTGATGCAAGAACAATTTCTCGATCTTCATAGCTTCAATGCCATGTAGCGTGACCTATGATTGTTGTTGATGTCTCAATCGTTGACTTAGTTGGTTGTATTGGGGTGGTTGTAAAGGTGTGCAAGCCAGTTGCTGCCATACACATGGAAACTCCTGCCAGTGTAGTGCCAGTTGACTAGAGCCATATATTGTCAGAGAAATTTGTGAATAATCTCATGTATTTTACTTGTCTGAAGAGAGCTGCCAGATAACTGCCAGAGTGTCTGAACGCAACCTTAGTTTGGCGTGGGCATTCAATAAAGGATACTTAGAGCTTGTAGGGTGAAATCTTCCCGTAAGGCTTGCTTCGACTTTGCACAGTGGCTCGTTTTTAAGAAGCAAATGTAAAATATCTTTGTCTTTTGAGCCTAATTTAATAATAATCTTTAATTTTAAGTGAACATCACCGACAAATAGGAGGAAAATTTGTAAATTTTAAGAAAGAGTCATGCCTTCTATTTAGATGCGTAAAAAACTAATTGAAATATGTAGAAAAAAGCTTCGATTTTAATTAACAAAGTTGAGTTTGCCATCTTGGCATTTTATGCAGTTTCTTACCTTCCAAGTATCCACCGTCTTTCTCCACCGTTTCAATCAATCGTTGCCGTTGCTTTTTGACCCCAACTGCAACTCCTTGCCACTATTTAACCCTATTTCAATGCTTCAACTCATCGTGTCATCCAGTTGACCTCAAACGAAGACATCTGCTTCGACATTCAATCTCTAAATTGATTATTTCTCTTTCTCAGCTGAGGTCAATGAGGAGTTAGCGTGGCAATCAGCAGGCTTCCTGCTCCCCTGATTACAGTTTGAAGACGAAGTTTGGCAGCGTGCCAAATGGCATGGGCATGTAATGCTCACATAATCACAAGGCGCATGCGCAGCATTTATTTATATTTTAAAAGTAAATAAAGGTGAAAAGATTTATGCGGTGCATGCACCTCGTACTTGCCACATGAGTCGCCAAAAAAGCCAGCTGGAGGCCGAGGCTGACTCTGAGGATGGCACCTTGTCTAGGCATTTGGTGGACTTTCAGGAAATCATTGCTGCATGCGGGTGCGGACCACGTAACCAGTTGTCAAACGAGCCTCCTCTTTTTATGGCCAATTGTGCCGCGAAGATGCCGTCAGACACAACAAAAAAAAAAGAAAGCCGGTTAGTTGCGAGTACGAATTTGTATGCCGTCGATGACCTTTCATAGACATGGTTGACACAGCTGGTCTGAGCTCCGAAACATCTTTGGCTTTAATTAAGCTTGCGCTTCATTATATCAAATCAATATTTGTGGACAGCCATCAGTAATTATAAGTGCCATATTTGAGAGCAAACTAACACAAAAGGGGGATTACCCGTGACGGGCCAATAATGCCAGCAATGCCTGTGTCTCCTCTCTCACGTCCCAGTCCGAAAAACTGCTGACAATCGCCCCCACTGCTGTGCTATGTTACTCAATGTTACTGCCCAAGGCGACTTGCAGCTTCAGCATAGGCATCTGCCATTCACTTTTCAAATTCATTTGCTCCCTCCTCAATGTACTGGGTAATCTATGGCCATCCTTTGATGCAGTTGCCCAAAACGTTGCAGCTACAAATAACTTGGTTGCTTAACCCAACAACCATTTTGCTGTCTTAGATTTCTCATGACCATTTCTTCCTTGTCGTTCGGCCAATTGACAGCTCAAATGATTAGAAAATTACTAAGACTTAATGTTGTCTGTGGGCAGCGTCTGTGTAATCTTTTTAATCGTAATTGTCGCCGGCTGATAAAAGCCAATGGAAAATTAAAAATTTATGTGGCAATTTTCAATTTAATTGGTCAGTAATGAGTTTCAACGACAATTGGGTGTTTATGATGCTTGACACGTAGCGAATACGTGATTTTAAAGATTTTTTTGGAAAACTAAATGAGGTTGTTTCAAATCTTTAATGTTCTATAGGAACTCAAGTGGAAGGAAGTCCTTGAAAGCTCTTAAATACTCTCATGAATGTCTCTTGGCTCCCTAGTAAGTGTTAATTGGATTGAAGCTGTTAAAGACTTGTTACTTAATGAAATTGCATCGGGGTCTTATTTTGAAGAAAACGCCACTAAAATTCAGGGATGCAAAGCACTCGGAGTTTTCATTAAAATTTTTAATATTTTTTGACACTATTTGTGTGCGTGTCACGGCAACACTCTGTCCATCGTTTGATAATGCAGAATCGTCATGACAAACACCATAAGACAGAGGCAGCCTTGGAAATTTGTGGGTCTAGCGTTTGGATTTACAATCGCACAAAAGGAAACTTGTGTCAATTAGCGAAAATACCTGTTAAAGAAATTCAGTCGTTGCTATGAGCTCAAACAAAACAGAAATCGACTGTATTTTCTTTTTTGGCCGTCACAACCGTTTCACGGTCTCGGCCGCTGCGACTAATGCCCACCACTCGCCTCTGTCCCGAGCGACATTTCATCAGAAGGGCACAACCAGCTTCAAAATATCTCTCTGCAACTGGTGGCCCCATGCAATTTTCAGTTTTCGAGAGAGGGCTTTGCTCTTGAACTCCTTACTGAGCCCGTGGTGACATCGGTTTGCAAGAGTTATTCTTTTTCGGATCTCCAGACTGATATTGTCGCTGATAATCATCGTTCCGAGGTAGACAAAGTCCTTTACAACCTTCAAGTTGTACCCCATTGCAACATATTGTCCAAGACTGCGCGATGAAACTAGGAACTTCGTCTTATCCTCATTTACCGCTTAGCCCATAAATTTTGGCTGCTTCTTTATCTCTTACCACAGATTCGCTATTGCCGATGATATCAATATCATCCGATCTGTTAGCATTTGGGCACTGCCGCAGTATATACTCCATTAGCAGATTTTGACGGAGCTTCGTGTGCTCCTCAACGTCATCATGCAAACGTCTTCATAGAACGTACTTTTCTGGTATACCAAAAGTAGACAGGGCTTCAAAGATCTTTGACCTTATAGGCGAGTCAAAGGCGGTTCAATCAGTTAACTCATTCTCGGCTTAAGACGTTCATATAGTTTGGATGCATGACAGACCCTTATATGCAATGGGAAGGAGACTGATCCCGCAGTAATTGGCGCAAACTGCAGCGTCTCCTTTTTTAAATATTGGACAAAGTACACTTAGATTCCAATCTTCGGCCATGCTTTCTTCGGACCATATTCGGCTTAAGAATTGGTACATGCACCTTACCAGCTCCCATCCGCCAGCCTTAAACAATTCAGCGGGCAGCTCATCAGCGCCAGCAGATTAGTTTTTATTTAGCCTTTTTATGGCTAACCAGACTTCGCTATGGTCCCGCGGGTCTAAATCTATGTTATCGATAGGTGATGTCGCTACTTCCCCAGAGGCGGCATTGTGTTCGCCATCACTTTCCAGCAGGTTATAGAAATTGTTCCTGCATTTGGCTAGTGCCACTTGCGGATCTGTGACCAGATTTCCGTGCTCGTCCTTGCATAGAGCGACTCTGGGCTTAAAACTTTCGGTTAGTTGTCTAATCTTTGGGTAGAATTTTCGAATCTCACTCCTTCCGAACAGCACTTCGACTTCCTTCTTCATGCGCCTTTCCTGCTCATTGTTCTTCCTACTAAGAAGGCGCTTCTCGTCCCTCCTTTTCTCCCGGTATCGCTCCTTAACAGCCCGCGTTGCTTCCGACTGCAGAGTTCTCCTGTAGGCAACGTCTTTTTCTGTAGTAGCGCGGCGGCACTCATTATCGTATCATGACTGTTTCGGGCTTGCTCGGCAAATCCGAGAATCTCCTTGGCGCGGTGTTCAAATCTGGTACTACTAATGACCATGTTCCGGCCCGAAGCGAAGGGGGAGGATCGCCGCTCACGTTCGCCAGCAGCTTAGCGGGTGCATCGCTCTGTTACCAGGGATAACAACGGGGAGGTGTGAGTCAACTTGAGACGCAGTAAGCCAGGATCGCGCTAAACCACATTTTAAACATAACCACAGGAGAGTTCCTGCCTTTCACATGATAAGGCAGTTCTAACCTCCAAAAACACGTTTCTGAGGAACCACTTAATGAATAAAAAACAAGTACTAAAGTCGGTCTAGCCCAAACATAATGTATTTGACTTTTGCTCAGAGCGATTGTTCATCCGACTTTTACCAAACCGGATCCATTTGCGGATCGATAAATAATGCTGATTACTAAGTCTGTCTTAAAGACCGAACCATTTATATAAAAAACTGTTAGAGATAGGACTATGTTTTAGTCGAACGTGATCGTTCAGAAACTATCCAGATATACAGATGCAATGTTCTGCCACTTTTGCATCTTTTAGCTTTGTCTGTATATGACGAAGAAACTGTTAATTATGGTAGATCCAACAGTACAACTTTTCATAAGGAGAGTCTCCTCCAGTATTTTGTGAAAACTAAGTCTCTGACTTCTCTGTATTGAATCTGCAAACATTACAATGTCATTGGCATGACGTAGGGAGTAACATTATTTTTGACTATTTATGTATTATAACAGATCTTAGGGCTTCTCTCTTTGTTGCGGGCACCGCATGATATTCATGAAGCAGTACTTTTTCAGAATGAAACAGGATCCTTAAAGGCAGCCCTTCCAATTAGCTACTTTGAGATTTTACTCAACCTCTGAGTAAGTGATCAAAGGCCCAGAGGTTGAAAGTCATAAATTGCATTGCCTTTTCGCTCTGTGCGGCTGCCGCTGCCCGTTTGTCAATATTTGCAAAGTGTTTCCTAAATTCGTTTGCACGAGTTGCAAATCTCAGGCCGCCTAATTGCTGGGAAACATAAAAAATGCAATAGGACAAGAGACAAAACAATCAGCCGAAAAAGAAAAGAAATAATAAAATTGCTGACTTGGGGCGATGACACTTCACAGTTGTCAGAGAGCCGGTGCCGATTGCAACGGCAAATTGAGTATCTGCTGACTATTTGTTGTACTGACTGAGGGAGGCATCCATTCATCGATTGGCAGCTGGCCCCGGGTTTTGGGTATTTGGTCAAATCGATGCCGCCTAATGGGAAATTCGCCTCATTTGACGTTGGTGGCTTCTTGTTCGCATGGAAAATGTTAATTGCATAATTGACTGCAAGAGGCGTTACTTACGGCCCGAGAGTGTCCATGTATTGGCCATCATCATCCTGATAACTAAGCCCCTGTTGAGTGTAAGCTCTGACCACGCCACAACAAAAGCCTGATGAGATGAGCTGGCCCCAGCCAGACATGGGCAAGTCCAAACAGAGGCGGGCAGTTGGCAACGGGTTCCCATTTGGTTTTTTCTGCCAGTTTTTGCTATTCATGTGCCCAAAGTTTATTTCTCTGGCTGAAGCCGTTGCATTGACGTCGTCGTCGTCGTCGCCGTCTGTTTCTGTTGAATTGTGTTAAAATGTTAATTTCGTGTTACGTAATCTGTGTCATATCCAGCCAGCCAGGCAGCTGGGATCTTCATCATCATCTCGGCACACACTCACAATGGGAAGTGCATGAGAAAAAAGTGAGAGGATTCCCAGGCTTGGCCAGTGGCTGCTTCTGCTGACTCACACACACAGACTCCACCTCGTTCATGCACCCACTCAGTGCCGAGTGCGGTGCACCTTGTGCGTTTTGTGGCAAATTAAAAGATAAACTTACTGACAACAAAAATAACAACAGGCTGCAATTAGTCGCACTTCCCCCTACGGCTGTTGCCATTCATTTTCGTTTATCTCTCCATTTGGCATCCGCCAGCTCTCTGGTTCTCGCCGCATCATTATGCAATCTTCTCGCATTGTCACCCACCGATTTTCGGACATTTCCCTGCACTTGGGAAAATGTCATTGATTAATTTCGGGCCAATTTGTTAGCCTCAACTGTCAATTTCGGACTTCAAATTTGTTTTCTTGTCAAACTCAATCACACTCACTCCAAAAAAAAAAACGGTAGAAACTGCGTTTTTATGCAGAGTTTTATGACAATCAAATTGTCGCTGAAATATGGCCAGCAGTAGTTCAACATTTTCTTTTTTTTTTGACACAGTGCAGAATGGCAAATTGAAGACCGTTGTGGGTCCGTTGGGTAAACGAATTGCAGCTGCTCAATTAAATGGTAAAAAAAATGTATATTCAGTTGCATGAATTTGCAACTTTTGATGTACCTTTCATCTCTTGAAGAGGATGGGAGGAAAATATACGTTTCAGAATAAAGAAATCTGAAGTCCTCAGTAGTCCGAAATACAAATTGTTTATGGACTATCTAAACCTACTTCAATACCTTTAGGTATCCTTGTTCGTATGCCAAAATATGCATATGTAGGAAAGGAGTGGTTTAGAGAGATTGAACAATTACATGAACTGCATTGCAGATTGCAGCTGCAGATTATGTGAACTTTGAATTGCAGCGTCTAACTTTTCGCAATTTTTCATTGAGAAGCCTTAAATTCTGCATAAAGCACAACTAAAATAAATATCATGGCCTTTGCGATTTTTTTTTTTTTTTTTGAAAAAACATCTGTAACCATTACCACTTTTTGCCAAGTCACTTGGAAAGGGATAACCAGCGTTGAGTCGGCTTAGTGTAGAAACTGATTAAGTAATAGTAATTAAATGTTTTTACTCTTGCAAAGGGCTTACTAATTTAAGTCAAAAGACGGCAAATTAAGCCAGCAACATGTTGCAACGGGCACTAAAGGCTGTACCGAATTAAAACTGCACACTTGCTTTATTCTCATATGTACAACTTCGTTTTTGTTTCTGAGAAAACATAATTTTCTTAAGGAGGGAAAGTTAGAATTTTGCCTTAGCTGTCAAATTCCATAAAAAAAGGAGAGCGTGTGGCTAACACGCAAGGGCCCTTGATGTGGAACATGCTGTATACGATATGCTCCGCCTTTCACATTCTTGTGGTTGTCAGAGCTAGCAAATAACAATTGACCGTTTTTCGTTGTCCAAAAATAACAGTTATTTTCGGACCCTTTGAGCAAAAAGTCAGAGATGAATCGTTCACATCGGCTCATGAACGAATCGCTCAGTGTTCAACTAACAACCAATGGATTTCTTTACATTTTGCTCTGCTAACCAAAACACAAACCCACACCAAAACTCTTTACCGCCCCACACCACCACCCCCTTTCCTAACTTTAAAAATAAATAGTTATCTATAACAAACACGAACACACCTTTTCAATCAACACATTTAATTTCAATCTTCCAACAGCTACACCATTTTTAACTACCTGTTCCAAGCATTGAAAATTTTCCAATGAAGATTTCAATTAAAAGCAAGAAAACCACCTCGCCACTGCTGGATGTGTTTTCATTTCTGGGATTTCAATTTTGATTGAACATTATTTCAGTTGTAATGCCTCCCGGCCTTTTGTTCATTTCGTGGTGTTATACCGTTTTTAATTACAGCAACTTCGGCTCGCCTGGGCGTCAACTAACAAAAGCAACGGCTTTATACTCGGTGCTGGCGCCCACCCTGGAAACGAGTTAATGTGGTGCGAAGTGTTTGCCCCTGCTGCCTCATCATGTTGATCTCAATAATAACACAACAGCAGCAGCAAAGCAGAAAAGTTTGCCCGCAGCCAACTTGATGAACTTTTGAGTGGAGCAGTTGTAATATTAATTTGTTTTGGGTTTATGCCGTTGGCTGTTTTAGCACTTGTTGCTGATGTTGATAAGGGAGTAGGCTACTGTTGATGAGAGTTTCATTGTTTGCCCCTTATCCAAATTGAATAATCAAAATATCATCAAGCTATCTACAACGTCATGATCTGCATAAAAAATTGCTAAAAGTGTCCATCAAACAGCAAGAAGTTTTAAGATTTAGATTTTTAGGTACTTGAATTAGAACTAAAAAATGGAAACAAATTATTGGGAAAACTAAATTAAAGTTTTTATATCCTTGCAAAGGGTTTTACATTGTCCCCATGTTTGTAACGCATAGAAGGAAGCATCTCCGACTACATAAAGTATATATATTCTTCATCAGCATGACGAGCTGAGTTGACTTAGCCATGTCCGTCTGTCCTTCAGTCAGTTTCTATGCTATCTCCAGCGTCAGTTTGAAAGCAATCTTCACCAAACTTTGCCCGAAGTAGGGTAGGGGAAGATGGGATGTTCTGAGCCATGGGATGTTGTGAGCCACCTGAATATTGGCCCCAAGCAGAAATAAATTACAGCTTTTTGTTTATGTCAAGTTTCTCTCTTCTTATTACCTTACTTTTGACCAGCAACCGATCAGTCAACACGTGCTTTAAGTTGATAAACCAGAACTCGATTTTTTTTCAAATACTATTGTAGTTTTTTTTTTTGCAAAGTTTATTTGGCAGACTAATTTCTAATATTTTATTTAGTGGATGCACAACCGAATTAGAAATAATTTGGACTGGTCCAGTTCAGTGGTTCACATAGTTTTGAACCACCTGGTTCGGTTTATTACATATTTTTTGAAGCCAACTGAAACGCGGTTTCGGTTCGGTTCAGTGGTTCAGTCTTTATTTATTATAAATTTAATGAAGGCCAGTTTCTGTTTTTGCAAATAACGCCGATATTCTCTAAAATCTGCGCTGACAGGAATTCGCAACGCACGTTAATGCTTCTTGGGTAATGCCGAAGGTATTTCTAGGATCGCCCTTATTCCCGCCGAACATAAACCATTAAGGATAACGTCCCGAATTTTGCTTAAGTCTGTTCGAAAATCTATTTCTTTCCAGACTTTCGATGGTAAGGCAGTTCCAAAAGTTGTCAGTAACGCATTTCTGTTCAAGGATCGTTTTTAGTTTTGCCGAGTCTCAAGCCCTAAGCCATTTCTTAAGTATAAAGCCCCAGTTTGCTCTAAAGCAGTGGTGTCCAAATTCATCTCAAGTATAAAGCCCACAGTTTGCTCTAAAGTCTGCGCGGAAAGATATTTTTCCGAAGATTCGAAGGAAAAGCAGACCGATAACACCACTATTTTCTTGGATCGCCCTTAATTTCACCCTATGTCAACTCTTAAAGCCTTTTGTTGAGTATAACGTTGCAATTTACCCTGAAATTTGCTCGGAAAGTCATTTTTTTGAGACTTTTGAAGTTTCGGCAAGTCCAAAACTTCTTTTTGTTCTAAGATTACCCTTCATTCCACCAAACCTTAACCCTTTAAGCCTATTCTGAAGTCTAACATTCAAAAATATCCTTAAATCTGTTCAGAAAGTAATTGTTTTAAGCTTTTGAAACTGCAGAAGCTTAAAAAATACTATTTGATGAAAAATAAAGTTGGATTCGAACACATTTACTATTCTTTTAAGAGGTATTACATCCCGGGTTTTTGTTTGAACCAACTCTATTTGGTCTAGCTAATCCTTTAAATATTGAAAATTTTCTCTGAGAAAGCTGTTTTATACCGAAAAACTTTTTAAAATATTAAAGCTCGCCTATAGTGTCTTTTTCCCGAACTTTTGCTTCAATATTTGAAATATAATGATTTCTATAGTAATATGTGACTTTTCGATACTGAATTCCTAGAGAATTGAAAAGTTTGAATAGTTGGATGCGCATAATGATATCACTTTAATAGCTGTACTCCTAGCTAAAAATGGATTAAGGTGAAGAAGCTTGACAGACTAATGAGAATATTGTCCCGTAAAGGAAATGATATATGCAAACAAACCGATTGGCAACTTTCAAAGAAGGAATGTTAACTTATTACAGGCATATTCAGAGGCCGGTTCAGAACCGGCTTGCATCCCTGGTTTAATTAGTAACGAGTTCGCTGGCACGAGGTCAAGAAGTTGCGTTTGTTCACAACTATAAACCACTTATGCATTGACAAATCAAAAAGAGCGTGAACAAACCTTTACAGCTGTTTCATGGATATCCAATCTAATCATCAGAAGGCGTTTCGCTAAATTACTCCTCATCGTTGAGCCAATTCCACGCAATCAGAACTTTAAACAGTTGGGAACTGCAAAGCGCTATGAAAGCAAAATTGGACTTACATACAGAAAGCCAAACTTAATGGCTGTCGTGTCATAGCTTCGTATTAAAGTTTCTAAGTGAGAAAGCTTAAAGTTTTCTAGCGAGCTTTCATTGAGCCTTGCAGTTCCCAAGAGGACTAAAAACATTAATAAAGAAAGGCAAACAAAAAAGAGCCACCAGCATAACGTGCTCGTAAATATAAGAAAACAAGGCGGCTGCCGATTTTTAATAGATATTTTTTATTCCGATTATAAGAAAATCTAATATTTTTTTAATTTAAAAAAAGAATAGCTACCAAAAAACACGAATTTGTAACTTCAAAACGGGTGGCTCACAACACCCCACAAATTTTTGAAATGTCAAAAAATCACTTTTTTTCAAAATGATATGAAAAAACCACAAAATTTTTTTCCAAAAACTAATGATAAGCAAAGTTATATGCATTTTTTAACTAAAATACAAAATTTACAGAATAAAAAAATATTCATTTTTGGCGAAGTTATGTTCGAAAAACTATGATCACAACTTCCGCTACATAAGTATACGCTGCACATTTGTCGGAACCGGCCGAATCGGATGACTATGGCATATAGCTGTCATGGGAACGATCGAAAAACAAGCTATAGTGAGAAAAACTTTTTTGTTTTCAATGGAAACGCCTCCAAACTTCGTATTCCTTCGGCCGAGCCGAGGTTTTATTACGATGGAGATCTATTAACTTAGATTTGCATTTTTGATTAAGATTTGATTATGATCTTTGTTTGGTTATTGGTTATTCTATTATTCTATCTATTAGACACAATCAAAGCTTCGTGTTTTGTTTTAAAGTAACGTTTTTTGATGCTACTAACATAAAAACTGCTTTGATTAGATTACTTAATGTGGCCAAAGGACCAAAAAATGTGACTAATCCTCGTTCAACTTAGGTGTGGAATTCAAATATCGAATACACATAAGGAAAGCTTGCTTCAAAAGTTTGTACAACTTTGCAATTTAGTAAGTTCGATGTTATGAAAATTCCAGAAGAACCATTTTTTCTGGGTTCGGCTCAGAAATATTTGTTTAAAAAGTGCATGATGGCAGACATACTAAACCCATTGTTGATTTTTTAAGCGTTTTTTTTTTTTTTTGTTATTCATTTTTAATTTCTCGTAACTCCTATTTTAGCACTATCATAAATGCCTCGAATTAATTGTCATGCGCAAAATTATATGAGTTTGCGTTTTATGTTTCAGCATTTTAATTGCATTCACGCTGAGATTCACCCTGGGGGGAGAACACCTCTCGATTTGAGTGTATAAAATCAAGTACAGCATCTTCATTACACAGTTCATTTTTAGTGCGTCACTGACACGGATTTTTCGCAATCATAATGTCCAACCTTTCACTTTTTTATAGAATAAACTTGTTCGGGGCGCCAAACAAACAAGCAAACAAACCCACAAACAAAAAACAAGCAACCGACGAGATGTTTTTTATGTAACACAAACAACAACATCAGCAAAATGCAGCAGATGTAACAACAAATGCAGCGTCAGCTGTCGGCAACTGCAGCTACCCCTTCCCCAGCTCAACAGCTCTGGAGCAAGTCATGTTGATGACATCTTGGCGGTGCTCTTGGCGGGATTACAACGGACGCAAGTTGCCCGTCAAAAAATCTGAAATGGAATTACTTTTAACAATACCCAACGTCAGCTTGACTTGGGGATTGGTATTCTCTCTCCCGCGAATGCAGTTCATTGCGAGAACAAAGCAAAATATATGTACAGCTCAAGTTGGCTTATTCAGTTTGCCTGCTTTGCTGGACGCCGCCATTAGCGGCTCTGTTTAATTTACAAACATTAATTGGCTAATTTATGACCATCCCCCAGCTCTGCACCAGGCGGCGGGCTAACTCCTGTTGCTGACTCCGTTGCGCCACAATAAACACAACATTAAGTGTTATTGATTTAAGCGAAATGGCAGAAACGAATAGCAGACTGATCAGTTTTATAGTTATTGGTAAACAACGCAGTGATGCGGCCTATGAAGACGAATGTAAATGTGTTTCGACGTGTTAGTTCCATAATTGATGGACCTTTAGGCTAAAAGGTAATATCTTCTAGTTCAAGTGAACAGAAAAAAATTCGTATTATCCGGGGCTCAATGTTGTATTTTTTCATATTATAAAAAACAGATATGATAAAGTTCGAAAAGAGCTTGTCGAACATATCAAGTATATATTTCGTTCATATATTATTAATATTTCAAGATTACATTGATATTTTATAATTGGTGACCCCGACGTGATCCAATTATAGGGATTAAGGTTGTGCTTAAACTACTATTAATATTCATTTTTTCACTTAATTAGTTTCATACAAATTGTAGTTTTTTGGTTGTGGCCAGCTCCGACAGCTGCCCGTTGCCGCAAGTCTCACAAACTGACTACCACTGGAGATGCTAGAGATGATTGCTGCGTCAAAGTGTGACCATAGTCTCCAGAGTAATCGATAGTCGCTCGTTTCCAGTGGCGGCAGAGTCGCCATAATATCATGCCAGATTGAAAGCATTAGCTTTAGATTTGTCATGCTTAATTAACCGCAAATTGGTTAAGAAACGAGTTTTGCAAAAATGTATATCAAAAAGACCCTAACAAGTAAAAAATAGAAGCCAGTCAGTTGCATGCTGCTTTGAATACGCCGATATGCATGGATGTACATTTTTATTAGGACAAACAGTTTCTAAAGTATTTTGCGGTTCTTCGTCTTAGGACAACCCTTAACTGAGAATTCAGCAAATGCATTCCAAAGTGCATGACTGATAAAAGTTTTACCAAGGTGCTTTACGCGATTTCATAATTCTTCACTCGCTATCACTCAATAAAATTTAATTTTAACAAAGGCCCTGCCACCAAATTTTATATTTGGCTTTCATTTTTGATAAAAGTGGCAATCGAAGGGTTTTCAAAACATTTCGCAAACTTCGTGTACTGCAGATCATAATGCAATATTCGTGCTACGGCCATGGCATTTAAGTCCAGATCACTAGCAATCATTTCCTGTGTTGATCGAGGGTCTTCAACTAACTTTAACTTTAACCCTGGCTATGTTTATCTCGTCGCTCGAAGATTTGGCATTCATCGAATATTTGTACTTGCTATAATTTACGCCGAAAACCGTTGAGAATCACATGACGAACTTCTGTTTGCGTTGGTGGTGGAATTTTATTTGAGTCACCCTCAGCTATTGTGCGTTTTCTCGTCTCCATTTTAACCTATCTTTCGAAAATTTTAAGCCAAGTCCCTTAAAAAAATTACTGTAAAATATAAAATTGCTTGACACAGCCCCAAAGGGCCAAAGCCGAACTTCTCTCAATCTCTTGGCTTGTGCGCTTCCTTTTTTTCGCACAAGAGAAAGGGACCTATAGTTTAACGCCGAATCCGAATGGCAGTTTGAGATGCTTTTGCATGGCTAATTACTACAAAGCTGGCGCCAACAGCAGAGAGGGGTGACCGGGTGTAAAGTTTATTCATAGAAAAACTTTTCATTAGATGTTCTGAGGCGGGATCGAACCCACGACCTCTTGCACAGCGGTCGCGCACACTAGTCGCTGAGCCACCCGGAAACACACAAAACAATTACTAAGGATGTGCTATTTTTGGATTTAAAAAAAAGGACTTAAATGTCACCAACTTACCCTGCATTGAACTGGAACGTGAGTGGGCTGAAACTGTGTAATTTGAATCTTTCTTTTGGGCGAGCTCAAATGTTAATATAGATTTGCAGGCAGTTTAAATTTGAATTTGAATATAATCGCTCTCATAAGAAACTTAGGGTGCGTTCAGACACAATGGCTGCTTGCCATATTTTTAAAAGTCAGTAACTGCCATACTCGTGTGAACACCTACTGGTGTAATGCAAATTGACTGTTGCCATATAGCAGCGATGTTCCTCCATAGCCCCCAGCGGCCGAGCGCAATCGGCTACTTACACGCACAAGAGCCGACATCGAAATCGAGCATAAGAGCATAAGCAGAGCTCTCTTTGCCTTCATTCGCTGTCCAGCCGTCGTTGAGGGCAGTTCAAAGCTTGGGTGTGTCGCTTTGATATCGCACACCAAGCCACTCTCATATTTTGGCCTCGATCTTCTTGATCATCGCTGCCATATAGGGTCAGAGAAATCTCAGAGAAATATAGAGAGAAGTATAACAAGAGCGAGTATCAAAGTCAACAAATATACATATTTTGAAGGCAGATGGCCCTTGATTCTATGACAATAAATTTAGGTAGGCAAAGTTAAAGAAACTTTACATGGGCTGAAAAACCGCAGGGGTTCTGCCCCGGACATACAACCCCCGTTAGAAGGTGCAGGCTTTCAACAGAGTAATCCAGAGGGGCTTCTCTACTGCGCTTTCGAATTGAGCTTTGGCGATGCGGATAAGTCGAACTCGAACGGTTCTATCTTTATTGGGAAAGACGCTTGCAACGCGTCCCATTGGGCAATGTAGCGGTGGCACTTTCTCTTCCTTTAGGAGCACGATAGCGCCTGGACGAAGATTTGGAGCTGTTGTTTGCCACTTCCCCAACTCCCGAAGCAAGAAAGATACGCCACACTCCATATCTACCAGAATGATTTCTTCATTTTGCAGAGGTACTGCCAACGGCTCAGAAGGTAGAGGCGAAGATGCGTCAGCTCCGGCTTGCAAAATGCAGAAGTCATTGACCCACTGAGGAAGTGATTTAGAAAATACTTCGAGAGCCGAATGCTTGGCATGAGCAGTTAAAGTGCCAACGGAAATTATACAACCAAGTTTGGTTTCGTCGAGCATTGGTAGATTCTTGGCCAGTCGAATTTGGCCCACACTCATCAGGTCGAAAAATAGCACTGCACCCAAGAGCAATTCTATTCGACAAGGTTCGAAAATCTGCCGATCAGCAAGCGGTAAGTTGGCTGGGCTATTCTATTCCTTGTCGTCTAAGTTATATTAAGGCTTCAAATCCATATTGGGTTGGGGTTAAGTGGCAACTGCCGAAGACGAAGCACGATACCTTGTGTTGTAAGATTGCGCGACGATATTCACAGCCTTGTTTGACTCCAGACAAGATAATCCAGTCCCAGAAATTTGGGTGTACGAAGGTCGGAAATTCAGCAGAAGTTGATCTGCAGCTCAAAAATCGCCTTGATGTGGGTCAGCAAATCGAGGAAGATGAAGATCCGTCAGCATCTTACTCAGTCTGAACAGACTATCAGATAACTGGCATACAAAAATCTGACAGCCTGCCAGTGTGTATGAACGCACCCTTATCCACACAATGCCGCCATCGGATATTCAGCTAGTTTATAATAATTTAGTCTTGACAGGGGACTAAAATTAGTTTGAAAATATGCCTAGCAATATCGTGTGCATTTGGTCGACGTCCTATTTTCCACTGGGCTCTTTTAAGGAAAGCAGCATTGAAATAAGTGCAAATGATAAGCCAGTTTTAATAACCACTTCAATCTAGTTCACTGAACGTACGCCAAGAGGGCCACAATGATGATGGAGAGCCACAATTTGGCTGGAGCTCTTAATGACCAGAGTGGCGGCAGCTGAAGCATCGGTAGCAGTGGCGGTAGAGTCAACAACGGGTTAACATTAACGCTTACTTGCCTTCGTTTGTTGTCTGTGGGCATTATCTTCTTGTTGGCACTTTAAACCCGTAATTAGTTTACACTTGCGGTAATTGCGGCATAAATCTTCAACTTGCCAAGTGTCGTAATAGCGCAGCACAATCGCACACACACACACACACCCATCTCTGTGTTGGTTTATAGTTTTGTTTTTCCGATACAGCCAACTATTCCCATCCTACAGAGACACTCACACACACACACAACTTTATCTGGGCATCCCTTCCCATCCCAGGCCAACTGAAGCAAAATGATTTGTTGCCAGCGCCGCAGCACAACTCCGACTGAGATTTGTGGCCTTAAAATGAAGTGAATTAGGGAAGAGTGCAGCAGGAGCTTGTGCTCTCCTCGTCACGCCATTTTCAACTAACTGTGAAAATAATTTCACATCTTGTAAATAAACCCATAAATATTGCCCTCAGATCCCCAAACGGGACCCTAGCCTGCACTTCCCTCCTTTCTGTCCAGTTCTGTTGGTTTGTTTGCTGTCTGACTGCTCCAGTGTTTGCTTGCTCTCATGACGGAAATAATATTGTGCTATCATTGCCATTTTAATGCTGCGTCCCTTTACAGTTCCCCGCACCAAGTGGCCCGGCATCGCCAGCTAAGACTTCTCTTGCCACTCAATTGTGTTGCGAAGGTTTCTGCATCCGTGTGTGCGAGTTGCTCGCTTTTATGAATATGGCTGCTACGTTTTATGGAGCTATTAGAGTGTCGTCGATGTGACTATTGTGGTAGTTGTTTCATTGTCTGCCAGGCAATGCAGAAATGTCGCGTGCTTGGTAACCCAGTAAAAGGTGTACTTGAAGCCGATTAAGCCAACTTCAAGATTATGTTAAAAAAGAAAAATGATAGTATCAATAGATCCCGCTTATAGCTAATTGTGAGTTTGAGTTGCAATCGACTTGCAGTGCAAAAACAAACCTTGGCTGGAAAAATTCATTTTGCAAAAAGGGGCGGCAGAGTGAAACAACAAGCGAAAATAAAAGCACTTTTCTCCATATCCCGATAAGCAAACAACGGTGTTCTGCATACACACAACAGCTCGCCCACACACACAAGCAAACACACACAGCCACCAAGATTTGGTCATGCATATCCGTGAGATACAGATACTCTGTTGTTCACTGCAGTTTGGTGTACCGTGGTGTTGTTTGCTCTTAGCCAGCATCGCCCCCAGTGAGTTTAATTAAAACGTGAGCAATTGCCGTAATGAGTTTGGCGAACGGTTAAAGTCGAGCACAGACCAGCCGGAGCCCAGGGACTGGCACGCACTGCCACTGCCCTATGCGATGCGTGACATTTCGTAGATGCGTTCGTGCGGATGTTAATTAGTGGGCGGCGCCTAACTAGCTAGACAATGTGAGCATTTAGCATAAACGCGCAAAAAATTAGCGACATTCAGCGCCGGATTGCATAAGCCGCATGACAGTTGCATGCGGTGCAGCCATAAGTATTATCCACGAGATTCGCGTTCGCAATGCCTACATTTGTGTGTGACTAAAACCCAAACATAAAGTAAATGTTTACCGCAATCGTTTTGCATTTTAGGCTTCCATTAACCCGTCTCGGGCACATTCCCATCCCCATGGGAAATCATTTGACACGCCATACCCTGCATTGCAAGACAAACGAGCTTTAAGCAGTCCGTGGCCAAAGTGTCAATGGCTTCAATCAGTAGTCCCAGATTGGTCATAAGCGTTGGCTACGGGTTGAGTTCAAAAGAACCTCAGGTCAAGGTGCTTTAAAGACTACCGAAACCGGTGAACAAAAACATGAAATAAAAATCAAAAGAAGCAAAGCAACTTCTGGTCGTTTTAGGTGTTTTTATACACTGTACGAAAGGTACACAGAGTATAATAAGCTTGTGCAAAAGTATGTAACTGCCAGAAGGAAGCATCTCCGACCATATAAGTATATATTTTCTTGATCAGCATCAACAGCCGAGTTGATTTAGCCTTGTCTGTCTGTCCGTATGAACGCACAGATCTTATAGATGGTAAGATATAGAGGTTTAACTTGTATGACACAAAAACCTTCTTATACTTGCAGGCAGATTTGTATTTTCAATTTTGGACGAGCGAGCCCCACGAAGGTTCGTACCTTCAAGACATATTTAGTAAACAGGACTATTTATCGATCCAACAAAGGATTGGTAAAGATAGCGCAAACGATAGTCAAGTTATGAGCAGAAGAATGTTCACTTTCAGTTCCTACTGCAGCATCAATATTTATACTTACAGAGTTACAGAGTATAATACCGTCGAACTTAACCGATTTCCCGACAATGTAGAATACAGGATTGTTTTTAAAATAGATTCGGTCTTATGGATCTGACCCACCTTTGAACCGTTTTCAACCGCTTTCAAAGCGATTCACAAACTTGAGACATAGCCCATGACTATTTCCTGATCGATATGATCAGTGAAAAACAGTGAAAATTTCGTGAAAATCGGTTAATCGCTTTATACGCCTATATAAGAAACAATCAAACAACTAGCTTTTCGACCGACATCGAGAGAAAAGGGCTATTCTCAGATCAACTAACTTACACATACGATGCATTGTGACAAAAATACACTTTATAATACAATGCTGCCCATCTCCGTTGCGACCGGTGCTGCCCATAATTGTTTGTTTTCCTTAAAACTTGACAACCGTTCATCCGATCTTTACCATTCCTTTGGCGGATCGATAAAAACCTTGATTTCAATATGTCCAGAAGGTTCGAAGTTCGAACCCTCTATCTATGAAACTGACGAAGATATGACGTTTTTTCTAAATTGCGGGGGCGGGAGGGGGCGTGACAAAAAATGATTATAAACTTGATCTGTTTGCCAGTATAAGAAGTTTTTGACCCATACACGTTGAACCTCTGTCTTCTACCATCTCTGAGATCTGTTTGTTCATACGGACAGACGGACAGACAGACAGACAGACGGACGGACAGACGGACTTGGCTAAATCGACTCGTTTGTTGATGTTGATCAAGAATACATATACTTTATAGGGTCGGAAATGATTCCTCTGGTTGTTACATACTTTTGCACAAACTTTATATACTCTGTGGTACCTCTGGTATAGAGTATAATTACTTAGAGAAATTTTTCCTTGCCGGATTTTGTTGTTTGAAACTCAGAAACAACGCAATACATAAAAGTATTTTATAAATTGTCACCAAAGCTGGCTCGGCTGTTGTGGGTGGTGTGTGTAAGATAAAAGCGAATTTTTGATATTGCGATCCGAATTTCCTGAATTTTGAAGATTTTTATCTTGAACCATTAACAATCAAGATTAAATTGTAGTCGCTGTGTGTTGCTAACACATAAGTACCCATAGAACGCGAACCTAGGGTACAGATGAAAATCTGGGTATATAGTGATGCTCACAGAAGTCCTTTCTATCAGAATTTAAGGGACTCATCCCGTGTGTTTCAAAAAAGTTTGATTTTGTCGAACTTTTACAGGCTAAAAACGGGTTGATTCAAAGTTTGTAAAGCTATAGTTTTGTAACGCATTGTCACACAGGTAAATGTTATATGCCAAAGTTGTTGCAAATTTAATGCTCTTTTATTGATATTATATGACAATTGTGTGTAGGTCTCACCGGAAACAAGAAAAATGGGAAAAAGGTGAAAAATGCATTTTTACATAACCTTTTTTCGTTGGTTGGCGACCTTTAATTCTTAGAATGTTGATTTTTGGCTGGTGAAAAAAACTCAAAATACTTTCGGTTTCTTTCTTTATATTATCTACCATGCGTCCGAAATATTGGAAAAAACCGATTATTTTAGGCCCCGAAAATCAACTTCCCATAATTTTTGTCTAAAAGTTGTAGTTATGGACCAATTCGCGTTTTGCAATATAGCAGCCGTTCCCAATACACTTGACACAAATTTGAACTTAAGCCTTTTAGTCCCCTTATCAAAAATCTGGCTGGTCTGTATTTCATGCATGAATATGCTCTTTTTATACCCTTACAGAGGGTATTACAAAATTGTGCGGATGTTTGTAACGCATTAAAGAAAGCATCTGCGACCACATAAAGTATATATATTCTTGATCAGCATGACGAGCTGAGTTCGTTTAGCCTTGTCCGTCCGTCCGTCTGTTTTTATGCTATCTCCTCCGTCAGTCTTAAAATATCCTCACCAAACTTTGCACGAAGTCTTATGGTAGAAATAGGCTGCTCATTTGTCGGAACCGGCCGGATCGGATGACTATAGCATATAGCTGTCATAGGAACGATCGGTCGAAAACCTAGTCTTAGTGAGAAAAACTTTTTTGGTTTTAATGGAAACGCCTCCAGAGTACACATTTCTTAGTTTACTCTCCTTTCCCATAATTTCACTAAGATTGGCCGAAATTGGATGACTATAGCATATAGCTCCCATAGGAACGATCGGTCGAAAAACTAGTTCGAGTGAAGAAAAATTTTTGTTTTTAATGAAAACGTCCTTTTTATTGGCACACACTTATTTTATATACTTTGGACACATTTCAATAAAGTTTTATCAAAATCGGATGACTATAGCATATAGCTGCAGTATGAATATTCGGTCGAAAAAGAAGTTCTAGTGAGAAAACTTTTGGTTTTAAATGGGATCGCCTCCAAATTTCGCAATTAACAGTGTATTATGCTTTTCCATGATTTCACCAAGTTTGATCGAAATCAGATATCTTTATAGTACAGATCCCCCAGAAAAGTAATGTCCAATAAGTAGTCTTAGAAAAACTTTTTTGTTTTCAATGGAGCTCGGTATACAAACTTCTGCCGAGCCGAAGTTAACTTCCCCCTATTTTTTTGTCTAACTTGCTTGGACTACAATGTGAAGTTGTTTTTGATCCATACACAGAAAAAATTGGTCAGTAAACTCAACCAATTTAATAGTTACAAATGCTCCAACCAATATAATGCTTGAATTTACTCTGGGGAACAGTGAAAGTACTGGAAAAGTGGCGCAATACATAACGTAAAGATTACGGTAGTACAGTGACCAACCAACCAATCAACAAAAATTTCAGTTCAAAATGATCCAAACCAACAAAAATAGTAAGTAATTGTTAATTTTATTATTGTTTACAATAAATTCTTATGTGTACCACAGCTTCAGTACAGATACTTCACGTGGCAGCACTAAGCTCTGTAAAATTTTTAAATTGACAATATTCTGGTAGAGCTACCACAAAATTGTAAACTTTTCAATTTTGTATGTGACTGAAAATTTTTACTTAATCCGGACTCTAGGACGGTTTGAACTCGGGACCCATGCGCTGAAAACGATTGGAAGGCCGTCTCAGCCAGTTGAGTCATCTCACATACTGGTGGCGACGCGTCTGAGATTCAACTTGTATTGAATTGAATATAGACAAATAATTGTTTGCACTTCGCACAAATTAGACCACTTGTAATTCTCAACTTTGAATTGAGCAACTGACCAACAACAAAACGCATGCATCGAAATTACGGGAGAGCAAAGACCATATAAGAATAAGACGCATAACGACCCTACAAGTGAATGGCATGGAGTTTCGGTAAATTATGCCCACCTCAACCCAACCACCTATGCGCCCCTTTTATTAGCAAAATTCCCTCTAGCCACTCGGATTTTAAAAGCTAAGACCCACCCAGCATGTTTGCTTCTAAAAAACAACGAATTATATAAATTTATTAAATTTCAAACTTTTTACTCTGCTGGGGCTTAAAATCGGGGCATTTACAATTACAGTTTAATATAGTTCTCATAGCCTTGACCCGAGACACTGTCATAAGATATATTTCAACAAGATAAGCCTGCTTCGCGGACTTGCAAAACCACTTCATAATTCAGCATTCTGAAGTGTATATTGGCTTAGGCAAAGGCTAAAAATATTGTCACTTCTACTTGAAATTCGAGTTTATCTGAGGTCACTGACAACGAGTAATCACGTGGGAAAGCAAGATGAACGCGGGTTCGAGAAGAATACAAATAATTTTTTTCATTTTCCCCTTCAAACTTCTTACTTTAATTTAATTTCCGCAAAATTTTAATTTAAAATATGAATGATAGATGACCACCCATGAGAAAAGGGAGAGGAATAGAAAATTTCTAGCGTGCTCATCGTTAAGGCATGTGTTAAAGGCTTGTGTAGAAAAAATGGTTTAAGGTTAAACCAAATTCTCGGATTCCAATTTATCATCTTCTAAATATATGTTTTAATTGGTTTCAATCCTCTCGTTATTCAAATTGGATGCAAAACATTAACGTTTATACGAAAATCAATTCAAAAACTGGAACAGGGCCCATAATTATCATATTCTTTCCGAAATATTAGTTGTGTATTATTTCGACTTATTATTGATTTGAGAAAATTTTCCTGTTGAGTCCTAAGTCACATTATTATTTTAACTGTAGAAGATGCGAGATCGTTCCTAAATCTTTTTTATTTCATTTATTAAAAATGAAGATGCAAAAAACAGACGGACTCGGCTGTTGATGCAAACTCAAACCTTTTACTTTTCTGCTTCCTCGAGTGCAAAATAGTGGAATCTGGACTGAGTTAGTGCATCTTGTACGGGACGTGCCTTGGGCTCGATTTTCGATTTGTTCATTTCCTGGCACGTTTTCGGTCTTTTTTTACACCTCTCAAAAGGTTAAACGTCGAGCGCCTTGCTAAGTCTTCCTTCGCCTTGGCCAGCAAAAGTTTTCGGCTGACTTGGCAGCTTGTGGCAACTGTGGCAAGGTCTACAAGGTTAGGTTGCATGCCTGTTAATGCGACCACTTGCGGTTTCATTTACAACTGGCGCTGATCGAAACCTGTTCCACAAGTGACCTTTTCGTGGCTAGCGCAATTTTCATAAGCGCTATGTCAGGTGCGTGTGTAGAAGGAGGCGGGGCAGCCCGATTTATCTAAAAACTTGCGAGAAACTTGCCAAATGTTTATAAATTTTTCACAAATTGAGCACGCAAAATAATTTGTTGCATCCGTTGGCGTGATTCGAAGATCTTTGCGTGACTCGGTTAGGTGTAAAAAGCATCCCGAGGCCCATCATCATAAAAGTGTTTCAATTACCATTAATTGGATGTTGGCAAAATAGTTGCCACAGATTTGCCAACTTGTCAGCCAAACATTCGGAATTATTCGAAATCAAACTTGCAATTCAAAAAAAAATCAGTTTTGCACCACAAAAGCAGGTTATTTTAGGGATGACCGTGATTGAGTTTCAAATTTTATTATTATTTAAAAAATCATAATACATTTTCTAGGGTATTCAACCGGCATGACCGGCATGGCCGAAGTTAGCTTCGCTTTCTAGTTTTTTGTTGTCGCAATTACTTTGGACTCTAGATAGTCTCTAATCACCGTGAGTTGATTGATTTCAACCATTGTGATTATTCGCCAAGTCATGAAACCATTTTTAGAAAACACCTAAAAAGTGTACCAAATTCGCAGATAATCAGGTTTTGCAAAAGCTTGATATCATTGAATCCAGTCATCGGTGGTAGTATAAATAATCCATCCGCCTGGCGGTGACGTCACTTTTTGTAAGGGACAGTTATCTGCACATCTCATTAATACAATCGTGCCCGCCAGGCTGTATAAGACAATATCGCAAGCACGTCCGGCTCATTAATATTTGCACTGCCTATTGAAGCGGATTCGGTTTGCTATGCCAAGAGAAATGATGCCAACGCCAGCAGTAGCAAACCCCAAGCCACCGTCGGGACGGCAAGTACTTTGCATGAACATAAACTGGAAAAAAAATTTAAAATTTTTTTCTACACTGAATGCTGGATGCTCTTAACGAATTCTCGCAACAATTTTTATCACTAAATATATAATTCGTGCTCGCAAGCCAAACCACGAACCAAATTTATAACTGCTGAGTCGAACCGAAATCTGCAATTGAAAACAGCTTCATTGGGCTCTTTTCACGACGTGCTAGATTATCTTTTTTTGGATAAACATTTTTAAGGTTTGTGTAATTAAACATTTGGAATACGTGTGAAATAAAACCGATAACTATATACGAAATGTTTAAAACCGTATTCAAATAAAAAAGAATTTCTAGATCCGTTTTCTTTTCTTAAACATATTTATGTCATAAGTCTGTTTTCCTTCCTTGAAAAAGCTAAAGAACCTGTTGATCGGTTCCAAGTACCGCAAGGATCTGACACAGGTTGCTCTCCGCCGCACATCCGCCGTTGTGCGGTCCCAGAAGCCTATGCCCGTCAAGGCCAAGAAGCCTGAATTAAATGGTATCCATTGGGGATAATGAGCTGGAGCTGTTTTCTACTCGAGAATAAAGAAGAAAAAATGTGGATTGATTTGTGTGAGTTTCATAACACGTGAACATGTCGGACTTTCTTACTAGATTTTTTTCAAAGTTCACTAAAATATTTGAAGTTGATTTGCGCGGGCTAAGAATTCATCTTAGACCCATGGTTTCTTGGTGAACGTTTCCTAGAATTGTCCCTAGTTTTCGATTTTGCTATACGCCTAGTGCGAATAAAAATGAACCCTTCTCCCCTAACATATTTACTTTATAGGGTCGGAGATGCCTGTTCGGAATACCTTTGGTACAAAGAATAATAAGAGATTAATACTGTTTTGATTACTGATTCGGTTACGGTTATGGGCAGTGCTTTGGTCACTGTTTTGGTCAATGCTAATGACCACACCCACCACGACCCACGCTGCTGCTCAGCTGCGACTTTGCAAAAGCGTACAAACTGACGCAAGACATCTCTTCTGATTTGCCCCCAGTCAGCTCCGTAAAGATTTCGCTCTAAAATAATCGACTTTGTGGCACTGTTGTTTTAGTTTTTAGGCTAAACTCATACTTAGCCTTTCAACACAAGCTTTCGCACCATCACCCAGTGTTTTGACTGAGAACAAATTATGCGAACAATTAAGCACTCACCTTCATTAATGTTTTTTTAGTTACACAGGGAAAAATTTGTGTAGCTTTTCCGTTATTTTACTTTTCACTTCTACATGCGGCGTGTGGCTTTTCTAAAGGCCACGTTTAGCTATCTCATTTCCAAATGCGGCATGTAGCTTTTCTACATGCACGTTTAGGATTTTCATTTCTAAATGCGGCATGAAGCTTTTCAAAACGCCACATAAAAAAAATTTTAAAAACAAGTCCTTCTTTTAACTATACTTTTTACCCAAAAGAATGTGGGGAGGAGGGTAGTGTGGGGAGAAATGGGATGAAGGGGAGAACTAAGAGGGCCTTCCCTCTTTCCCTTCATTCCGAAAAACTTACAATGAAATTTTATTTTACTTACCTTATCTGGGATTCGAACTCACAACTTACTTACCTTGTCTCGGGAACTAACACACAATTGCCGGCAGCTTAGCCCATACGACTTTATAAGCACTCGCACGGCAATGCCGCAAATCACAGTAATAAAGGGAAGCGAAAGTGCCGATGAGTTACATGTTTCGTGTAGATTTTCTAAATGCAGCACTTAGCATTTGAAATCCTTAACGTTTGTTTAGAAAACCTACATGGCACGTGTGGAAAACAGTTTTCTAGACGAAAAATGTAACTTTTCTGTACTGATTTTGAGCTACATTTTCGCTTGGAATTTCTACACGCGCGTTTAGGTTTACAATATCTAAACGTTTATGTAGAAAACCTACATTTCATTCGAAAAAACGCTGATTTTCTTTTGTCATGTAGCCTTTGCATTTGTCCACGCAGCATTTAACTTTTCTGCATGCCTCGTTTACTTTTATTATTTCTACACGTTTGTGTAGTTTTTTCTAATCGCCACGTGTAGCTTTCTGTTTTCTACATTTGCGTGTGAGATTCGTTTCGTTTAGGATTGTCGTTTCTACACGTGGCGTGTAGCTTATTTTGTTTTCTCTGTGTACTCTTTACATTCACAGTCTTCTTCGTGTGGTCTTATTTAAAGCAGTGTTCCTCAATGAACCAATTTCCTAAGAATTTTTATGAGATGAAACATTGTTATTTTCGGTACTGAAGGTTTTAGTAGAAGTAAAGTTTGATTTCAGAGTCACGCATCCCGCGTCACGCTGACATGGCATATTTTAGGGTGTTGTTGTTAAGCATTAGACGGTGGTTGCTTAGGGGAAGGGGGTGTACAGTGGGACCCGAGTATTGAGTTCTAAGAATCGAGTATTTAGTATCGAGTACTTTCATTCAAGTAATTAAAATAGAGTACTGAGTATCGAGTAATTTGTATTGGATGCTTAGTTTCAAGTACATAGAATCGTGTACTGAGTATCGAATACGTTATTTCTTTGAATAAAACTTTAGTATCGAGTTCTTAGAATTTACTGTTGAGTATCGAATACCTGAAAGCTTCAAAAAATCGAGTTACTTAATATCGAGTAAGCTTAGGATCGAGTACCTTTCTGTCATTGAAGTAATTTTATTTTACTTACTTTCATTTTAATAATTAAAAAAGAATACTAAGTATCGAGTAATTTGTATTGAATGCTTAGTTTCAAGAACTTAGAATCGTGTACTGAGTATCGAGTACTGTGTGTCGAGTACTTAGTATAGAGCACTTAGTATCGAGTTCTTAGAATCAAGTGCTGAGTATCGAATACTGAGTATCGAGTACTTAATATCGAGTACTTAGTATCGAGTACTTAGTATCGAGTACTGAGTATTTAGTACTGAGTGTTCAGATATGAGTACTGAGTATCGAGTTTTGAGTATCGAGTATATAGCAAAACAGCTAAGTAAGTATGGCGGAGTACTAAGTATAACTGAATACGTGAGCAGCACTAACCTTATTGTCTGAGTGAGTACACTAAGAAAATCTCTTTTTCGAGAAGATTGCAATCTAAAAAAAGAAGATTGAAAAAACTGAAAATAAGATTAAAAATCTTAAAATCAAGATTAACATTTTTCATACTAAATATGAGATTTTTCCATCATAAACTGAACTATAAACGATCTTTATCCAAGATTGTTAAACTAAGATTTAAATTGAGATTAAAATCTTGGGATGAGATTTTTCCTGCTTTGTGCATTTTTGTTACCGTTTCGACTCGGTTTCGAGACTACTTATTATCTTAGTTTTGGATTGATTTTTTCTCAGTGCCTGAGTTGATGGACATCATTAAATTAGGAAAAGGAACGATTTGCATTTTACTAACACCCCCACATTGTCAAGACTCATAGCCCAGTTAGCAGACTCTTTTCTCGATAGGTCATAACCAGTGTGTCGAACAAGCGCTTAAACTAATGCGACCACAACAAACGCTACCGCAAACTCAAAAACTCACGCTCGTGATTTTCAATTAACAAGCGGGAAATGTCGCGCGTCAACTTAAGTCAATAAAAACGGGCCATTTAATCCAAGTGGCCGTATATCCCTGTAGTTGTCGTGCAAACAAAGGGTCCTCTTCAGACCAACTAGACGAATGACCAGTGCAGTGCCGCTGTCGCAACCGAGTTAAGCTTCATTCGATTTGGTTCAAGATCCTGTGCTAAGCATTTAAATTAATTTCGACCACAAACTGCAGACTTGCAAAAGCGAAAGTTGCGATGGGAATCTCAATCGCTTGTCGGACTGGTCATTTATCTTTGGTTCAATTTACGCGGCGTCTGCCCGCTTACCTAATAGTCGAGGGTGGTGGGGTTTATGGATACCAACCAGCCGGTCTGCTGTTGGCATCCTTTCGACGTGTTTGGCCACGCGTTTGGCAGTCACCATAAATCGCATTGATTATCGCACCACTTTGGCGGTTGAAAGTGCAACCGCAGTCACTCAGTCTCATCTTTCATAACTCTGATGCCTGTTGCGTCCTGTCCGCAGCTTACGTAACCAACATTGGATTGGCCTGAACCTCAGCTGTCATTTGTTGGACGTTCTTTCACTTTCTGTTTTCGCAGAGATTGCCCTTAATTGATTTTAACAAGTTTTGGGTTTCGGCTTTGGCTTGGTTTATTTTGGCCTTGCTCTCGGTCGAGTTGTCATCTCGCCGGCAGCCCTCCATTCGAATGGATTTCTGTTTTGGTCTTATTTACGTCCAATCAATCTTCTGACCTCAACTTTCCAGTTTGTTGTTCATTTGCGTGTCGTATTGCACCAAAAGTGTGAAAACTGAAACCAATTTACACAGAACAAGATTTGACCTTTCCCAAAATTTGTCAAAATTTAAACGAAATTTAATTTCTTATCTCCCCCTTCGAATGGCAAACTCAATTACAAAGTCCTCAAAATAAAATCACCAATTAGATCCAAATCACAATTGTTCTTTGAGACAATTCGCTTGAGTGCCTGTGACTTGGGGCCAATAAGAATTAAACAGATTTGGCACAAGAGAGCCCAAGCTCAATGGGGGGGATCAGCTCAAGGGGAATGAAATGGCCACTTAAGAAGATGTCAAGGAAACTAACCGCACGCAACAATGGAAAGATACGAGATACGGATACTTGTGCCGAAAAAGTAAGAGGAACCCCAAGCATTGGACATTCCACGCATCTCCGAAGCGCAATTTAAATAATTGTGGTTTCTTCCACAAGATTGCATAAGCTGGCCAATAAAGCTGCTGCACCAGGCAAGACCAGCGCTGTGTCTAATGACCATTTGCATTAGCTTCTTCACTTGCCAAAGCGCCAAATTACAAAAAGTATACACCCAGGGGAGCGCAGGAGTGGATGTCTCCAGTTGTTTCAACAGATATGCAAATTCTGTGGGCATTGTTGGATCGATGATGTTGACGAACGACAGATGCACGTGTCACCGAGTCTTGTCTCTGGGCCCGGGCACGTGCAGTGCCGTATTTCAAGTAAGGAAAATACCACAAAAATAATGATGAATACACCAAAAACTGGTTACTGGAAATGAGCAAAAATAAACACAAGCAAGCCAAAAGCAAGAGCAACGCCTAATGTTCGTATTCGAATATTAACTAAAAAAACTCTTTTGTTGTGCCAATTTTTAGAAATGTGATTTAATTAATGTATTTTAACTCATTAAGCAATCAATGCACTTCAATCCTCTGCAGGCGGTGCCAAGTTTCACCTAGACTTAAACAATTGACTCAATGAACTCGATCCCACACAACTTAACCCCAGCAGTTCCCATCGCAAAATATAAATAAAACCATACGACTACCATTATACTAAGCACATTTCCAATTCCAAAGATTTCACTGTAACTTTAACATCAGTTCCAACTTGGTGGCTCTGCTTGTATGTAGTTTCGTAGTACCACAAAGTGAAATATATTTAAAATTCCCCACGACAACTGCAATTCCAAGTGAATCAACTGCAACTTGGCATGGCAATACAAATATCATTTCGGATTGCAATAAAAATTTGACAAATGCAAATCTGAGTGAATGCAAGACGACAGAGGCAGCCCAACGACAGCCAGACAACTGAAACTCATTGAGATTCAAAACAGCTCTGTATACCCTTGCAAGAGGCAGCACCGTTTATACTTACCAATGGGGATGCTTAAACTTCAGACAATCAAGTTGGCCATATCAGCTTACCCATATTTAACTTGTACTATTTTTATACCCGTTACTCGTAGAGTAAAAAGGGAATGCTAAAGTAGTGCAAATGCATGTAACAGGCAGAATTGTTTTTATTTTATTTTTTACTTACCCTAACTGCGACTCGAACTCGGGACCTTGAAAGACTGCTCTCATTTTGCGCCACTCCACGGATGATTTAAGCACCGTCCAAATTTATATTATAAACTGACGTGGATCGCTCTTTGCTCAGTTGTTTTCCCACACACCGCTCTCCCAAAAAAAAATGATCTGTGAGAGCGGGTTCAACGCTATTCTTCAAATGTGCTCAAATGTCTCTCAGTTTCTTCACCTCACTCACCTCGCCTAAAATCACCAAACGGAACGAATTTAGCTCGAGTTAAAGACCGAAATACTTAAAGAATTCAAGAACGAATTAATTTTTTTCAAGAGCGTTCGTTCTTAAATTTTTCGTTTTACTTTTTTCTGGGTGTGTGGCATGTTTAAAGATCTATATATCTTTTCTCAAAACCGGTAAGAAAATGTGACGAAGTTAAAGGCGCTACAACCTACGCTATATTCCATTCCAGAAGTTTTGTTTTAATTTTTTTTGTCACAGAGAGTAGTTCTTCATAATTCGCGGTTCATAGAAGGCTTTTTATTTTGGAATTTTTTGAGCACAGGCCCTGTTCTAGACAATAACCATTTTGTGTAGTCACCATAGAATACACTTTGCAGTTTTTTACCCGCTATTCATATCTGTTCCTGTTTTCGACTCGGATCAGTATCACTAACCAAATCGATATAAGCATGATACAATTATACAGGAACGGCGAATATGTCATTGTGCTTTCAATTTAGTCCACATTATATCAGTCTGTTGCTGCCATTCCATGTGAAAGGTTGTCACACTCCCCTCTCTCCGATTGCCGGCGGCAAATCTAGTCCCCCTGGCTTGCACAGCTCACTTTGTTGTTGTTGCTAATGTTGATTTCATCAAGAATGTAATATGAAAATCAATGGTTGCGTTCACCAGCATAAATCGATGACCAAAAATCGACTTAATTTGATAGATTGAGCTGGTGATCGGGCGTGATGTGCAATCATGATTGCTAATTTTCGTGATTGTGTTAGATGTAAGTCCATCAAAGTATTTCTTTGTTAGATTGATTTGATTTGTGATTGTTATCGATAGCAAACAGCTGACAGCAGTAAACAAAGAAATAATTTTGTTCAAATTAAAACAAAATGGGCAAGGAATCGTCTTTTATTTTTGCAGTTAGGATGTTTTCATCAGTAGGTGACCGTTTTGACATACCAAAAAGCCCTCAATGGAGTAGATAATGTCCATAATCCAGGTGCCCACACCCACGCACACAGCGTCCCATTCACTGCGTCCCACTTGCAGCTTTAAATACGTCTCGCATGTCTGCCACGCCACCGGCACCCGCTTGTCCAGCTCTGCCCTAAATATGACTCGCTTCACCGAGGTGTGTATGACTTGTTCCTCCTCCGGTATGGCCTGCAGCACCTCCAGCATGATCCAGAGCTGCACATCTTCACTGACATTTGGTATAAGCTGCTGCTGGAACTTATTGATCACCTCAATGGCACACGGCCAATCCTCCTGCAGCATGTGCACTATATAAGCTCCCAGTGCAATGCATAGACGATGCAGCACAATCTTGGGTCCTCCCGCAAACTGTACAATGGTCTCGAGTGTTCGTGCTCTGCATCTCATCCAAATCGCTTGGGAGAGAGCTTCTCCGAGTCTATCATAAAGCTGCAAGAAGGCTCCCCAGTTGATTCCTCAAACCTGGCCGCATGAAACTCCTCAATGGAAAACAAATGCAAGGAGTTCTCATCAACCAAGTCGCCACCAAAGAGGTCGAAATTTCGCCATATCGGCGTTTTTGACGACAGTCACATCCAATCTAATGGATTGTACTTGATGTTATTCATATTTTATTATTTGCGGTCAAAAGTTCAAAACTTCCGCCAATAAAAAATATCGATAATTTTGTTGGCTGCAAATTCTATCAAAAACCGTTCACCAGCAGCCAAACACTTTTTTGTGATTGTTGATTTATGTTAGATGATTGGTGTGTGCTGGTGAACACGCCCATTTTTTTCACACACACTTTTGTGTGCGCGTGCCCTGTCAGACTCTCTATCTCTTATACACTCTCTCTAACATACTCTCTCTAGCACACTTAGCAAATGCTGTCAGTCCACATTTTTACCGTACCTGTGTTATTGTATTAGGGATATAAGCATGATACAATTACATAAAGTACGGCGTTCATTCAAAAAAAACCCACACAAAACCCAGGCAGACTGAAATAATGTGGACTGAACTAAGAGCACAGTGGGTTATCCGCCATACCTTGTGTAGTTATATTATGGATATAAGCATGTCCGTCAGTCTGTCCGGCTGAGCATCTAGATCTCAGATACTAGAAGAGCTAAGGCAGCAAAATTTTGTATTGTATTTGTATTGTTTGCACGCAGATCAAGTATGTTTCAAATTTTTGCTGCGCCCTCTCCCGCCCCCGCAATAAAATATGTTTACATTAATGTTTGTGCTCTGTTAATTAACATAAGGAAAGGCTATTAAATATTAATTCCCTGAGTAACAGGTATATCAAAGTCGGGCAGTTCCGACTTTAGCTAACGCTCTCGTCCAATTTATCTTGTAATTGCATCTAACAGCTTTCGAGTATTCTAATTTCACGAGGACAAACTGTCCTTGACCTTTCTAATGCGCTGACCAAATGTTTTTTTCCCCAATGCGGCTGACTTTTACGATTGCATTAAATAAACTTTTACGATTTTCATAAAAAAATCAGACCCCACTTTAAGTTTGGAAGTCTGCTTTTTTCACACGTTCGCTTTGCTTTGATGATTTTCATCATTTGAAAAATTACGCATACGCCTCGTCGTCTTGAATTGCTTGCGTGGCCCCATTTTATGGGCTTCTTCTGCACATGCATCGTAATTCGCTTAATTGAAGTTGATGGTGGGGCGGTGGCCCACATTTTCCGCCGTCTGAAAAGGAAACTTGTTTCCGTTGATTTGTAGCAATGGCAGCTTGCTTGGTTACTGTGTCAGCGGAAAAGATTCACGGTTGAAATCGATTTCAAGTGGCAACGCCTGAACTCAAAGCCACACGCTTAACGCTTCCGCCAAAAAAAATTCCACAAAGACAACTTAAGAGTTTTCCCGGTCAAGTGTTTACTTTTATCTTCAAATGGTTTGAAATGTGAAATATGTTTGGCACTAAAAAAATAGTGTGAAATATGGCCACATACTTAACGTCCAGTACGAGACTCCTCTGCACGACTTCCCGTGTCATAGTTCAAAGGTCCCTCCACTACTGGTAAGAAATGTTCAGTTCACACTTCGTTCCGCCTCTGGATGCACACTGAGTTAGGAGGAGGGTATAATGTAGCATGCAGTAAATTTACAGCCATTAAAATGCAAATGCATATTAAAGGGACCACTAAGGGAGGGTAAACGTCATGCAATTTTGAAACAATTTGTGCCCCACACATGACGAGAGGAAAACCGCGAGCAGGCAGCAAAATGAGAAAAGTTCTTTCAGACGACGAATTGCAATTAAATTAACAGCAAGGTTTAGTCCCGGAATTGAAATATATGAAAGGCAGCTGATGTTTGCGTTGCTAACGAGATAGAAAAAGTAGAGAAATGCACAAAAAGATTGGGTTTGTAAAGTGCAAGAAGATGAATCCCAAAATGGCATTAAGCGAATTGAATTTGCTTATATGACAAGAAAAGTTTCACAAAACTTTAAGAACCGTAAGGGAGCTTGATATGAATTAAACGGGTGTCTAGTTTGTTAGTTGCATGAGTTCATTTATTTATCTAAACTTGAAGCCGCTGCCTGAGTGGTGAAGTGTTTCGAGAAAAACTAAAGGCTTAAGACTTGGGATTCTATGGATCTAATGCAGCGATGTTCATGGAGAGCGAGGCTAAAAAGTTAGAGTGTATTGGTGTGCGATATCAAAGCGACACAGCGCAGCTTTGAACTGCCCTGCTCGACGTCTGGGCATCGAATGCAAGCAAAGAGAGCACTGCTTACGCTCATATGACCGACTTCGGCATGCGCTCGGCTCGTGTGGAGGAACATCGCTGATCTAATCAAATAGATTTCTGCTTCTACACAGAATTCATCTACTAGCAACTGGCATCAGCAGTAAAATAAGAAGCCAGAAGGCTTAACACTGTAGATACCACTCTCTTGTGTTAAAACCTCTTTATGGGCAATTGAAGCCAATTTTTTTAGAGCGAAGCTCTTTTACGGACGGTCGACTGGGGGGCAAGTCCAGAAAACGATTGTCTTTGCGACCAAAACAGTGACCAAAACAGCGACCAAACCAGTGACCAGTGTAAGTCAATGTGACCAAATCAGTGACCAAAACAGAGAAAATAGTGACCAAAACTGTGACCAAGACAGTGACCGAAACTGTAACCGAAACACTTACCAAAAACAGTGACTTAAACAGTGAACAAAATAGTGACCAAAATAGTGACCAATACAGTGACAGAAACAGTGACCGAAACAGTGACCAAAACAGTGACCAAGACAATGACCAAAAAAGTGACCAAAACAGTGACCAAAATAGTGACCAAAACAGTGACCAAAACAGAGACCAAAACAGTGACCAAAACAGCGATCATCAGCGATCTTTTGGGGTCTTAGCGCACATAGCTGGCGAAGGTGACCGGGTGTAAAAAAGTCTTCTCTTGCACTTTAAATCCCTTTCCTTACTTCACCATCGAAGGTCAATGGCACAGATTTTAATTAAATTTAAAGACCAAAATTTTTGATGGCTGGCTACAAAATTGATTGCGACAAGGCCTCCACCTGGCCTATTTGGAGTTAGGCATTTACATTTTCATTTTCATTTGGTGAGCGACCTTAGACAATTTGCTGAGTTGTTGATGCTGTTGCAGTGCAACTTCAATTGCCAAACGGTCATCCGTAAAAAATAGCCAAAAAAAGCAACACAAAGTCGTTGACACTAATTAGCATTTAAAAGTGAGCAGCATGTTGCCAACATTTTCAATTGAAGCGGACAGACAGTACATTATATGCCTATGAATCTTGCCTGAATCTCGCGATACATCGATGAGAGCCTCGTGGACAGATGGAAGATGCAGCGGCATCCAAAAATGTCAAATGTAATAGCAAAGCAGTCAAACGGCAACAGCTTTAAAGCTGAACTATGAAAAACTCGAGAAGAAATCGCATTCAACAATCAAACAAATAAAAAAAAATTTGCACGTCGACATCGTTGCCTTTGCCTCCGTCTCCGACTCCGCTTGCTTAACAAGCAGGAAGTGGCGCTGGGCAAGCTGGCGCTGGCGCTGGAGAAGCCTCCCATCCACACTGACAATAACAAGCGACAAAAGATGCAGGAAGCAACAACTGTCGTCGTCGTTGCCGACTTCCTATCCACCGAAATCCCATCGGCTAGGGATGAGCATGCTCCCGCTGCGATGCTTATTGCGTGAGCTGAAGCTATCGTTATCTTTCAGTGTCAAGTCTGCACATGAAAAATTTGCCCAGTCAGCTTGGCAAGCAATTCCGATGGCTGTTTTTATGCAATCAGCTTAGGCGCTCGCTCACCCACTCAGCTCAGCTGCGTGGAAGTTCAACAAATTGGAGTGGAATTGCATTTCATTGAATGCTTAATTCAGTGCGAGAGGAGGGCAAAGATGGTTTATACACATTAATTATAATTTGTGTGGTTTTTCGTCTAAACCGAAATGTCTTTAATTTAAATAAACAATTCTTATATTCTTCTATCACAGTGGCCAATGTGCATAACTGTGCTCATTCATTCGTGTCTGCTTTGTTTTTATTGTGAAAAGTGACAGGTCAATAAAGCTGGTTTGAAAATAACATTGAAAGCGCACAAAGAAAGCACCAATTTATTGTCGTCATTTGCATTCAGGATACAATTTATGGTAATAAATAATTTGATAAATTTTATAGTTCGTCCCGCTCACCCACGAACATTCTCAAATATTTATTTCTTTTTGTATTTGCATATTTTCGTACTCCTTTGTGTTTTACATTCATTTTTTTCCCATCTTCGTTACATCTTTTTATCCCAACTGCTTGGATGCACACGCCGGATCTGGTTTCAGTTGTTGACCCTTAACTTGGCGCTGTGATGCCGACCCTATTCCTCACATTTTCTTTTGAAGTGTGTCTTTAATACCCTGCAGTATTTAAAAATTGTTCCAGTTTTTTGACTATAGAGAATCGTGTCTATCTGGACTATCTGGACCTATCGAACTGATTTTCTTACGGGAAAAAAAATAAATTAATAAAATGATATTAAGAAATATCCATTGGATGATTATCCGTATATGTGTCTTTTTTCTGTGTAGGGGAAAAGGGCCAGTGACCCATCTCTCTGAGCAAACCCTAGCTACCGAAACTTCTACCCAGCCTCGGACTTACACATGCAAAGTGTACATTAATTTTGTCCACAAGTCTGTAACGTATGAAAAGAATCTCTCTCGACCACATAAGTATTTATATCTCAATTAGGAAGATGAGTACAAACAGCGTCTATCAGTGTTTTTAAGCTATTGTTTTTGTAAGGAAAACTTTTGGATTTCAATGGTTGTTCAAACTCATTGTTCGGTAAGTTTGATGTAAGGGAAAGGAAGATCATTCACAAGAGCTGTTAAACACAAACAGTGCTTATTAAAAATGTATAGTTCTATACACTATAAGGTCCTTCAAAACAATCAAAACTTTTTGGTTGTTCGAAATTCGTGGTGTGGCTGTGAATAATTGTGTTTTAGACATAACCAAGTCGCTAATCAAGATTAATGAGAAGACAAGAATACACACAAACTTGCATTAAACTAGAAAATTCTTTATTGAAATCTATAAAAATCGGACCATTTATAATCAAGATCTTCGATCTGAGAGTTGAGGCTATTGTGATGATGAAAAGGCTGGATGACAGGAAGCCAGCGCCTACAATAGCACAGGCCGACAAAATGACCAACTTTGTGAGTTGCTGCCTTGTCGATGTAAAATAAATGCTCACCGATTCCGTTTCAAAGATATGGCGGAAAATCGATTTTGTCGAAATTTCGGCACTCTAGGAATTATTGAGGCCACACCAGGAATAAATATCTGGATTTATGAGCTATATGCGACAGAGCACTTATCAATGCCTCTTTAAAAAAAGAAGGTGTCTTAACTGGCCTCTAAAGTCAGACTATTTTCGTTTTATGGATTTTTTTGAGCATGTATTTAATCATTTGATCTAATTATGTGATTTTCATGTCACTTTAAAGAGCTTTTTATACCCGTTACTCGTAGATTCAAAAGGGTATACTAAAATTGTGCAAATTTATTTAACAGGCAAAAGGATGCATCTCCGACCCCATAAAGTATATATGTTCTTGATCAGCATCAACAGCCGAGTCGATATAGCCATGTCCGTCTTTCCGTATGTCTGCATGATCTCCTAGATCTCGGAGACTAGAAGAGCTAGAGCGTCAAAATTTTGTATGAAGACTTGTATTATCCCCACGCAGATCAAGTTTATTTCAAATTTGGTCCACGCCCCCTCCCGCCACCACCATAAAAAAGTTAAGTAACTCCAACAATTTAAAAGTTATCACACACAGCCTGCAGTTTCTAGCCGGCTCGAGGTCACGTTATGCTGAGGCATAGCTTTAAACAGAGACACACAGCACCACAAAGAAGGCTGGTTGATCGGACAGCTGTTTCATCTCACTCGTCAGCGATCATGCCTGGCTGCACTAGTTCAAACAGTGGTCTCTCGTTATAAAACTCTTATTTTGCAGTGTAGTGTATGTGCCTACTATTTACAATCTCTAAAATTTTCATAGATCGGATAATAAATTGCAGAGGTATAAAAGTTATAAAAAAGTTATAAAAAATTGCATACTTTTTGGCGTCACATGCACTATTTCCTCACATAATATTGAAATGTTTACATTAATGTTAATGCTCTGTTAACTAACATAAGGGAAGTCTATACAAGATTAATTCCCCTGAGTAACGGGTATATCAAAGTCGGGTTTGACCGACTTTAACTTAAGTTCTCGTTATACTCTGTACAATAAGATCGGACAAAAAACTCTGAAGTTATATACGAATCAATTTTGCTTGTAGGAGGGTGGGGGGTCTAGCAATGTCAGTTAGTCTAACATCTATCATCAGGGAACAGCATATTTTGGAGTCGGGGCACTCGACTACAGTTACCTTACTTGTTTATTTTTATACTCTGTACCAGAGGTACACAGAGTATATTAAGTTTGTACAAAAGTGTCCGTCTGTCCGTCCGTCTGTCTGTCCGTCTGTCCGTATGAACAAACAGATCTCAGAGATGGTAAGAGATAGAGGCTTGACATGTATGGAACATACGTTTCTTATACTTGCAGACAGATGAAGTTTATTTTCAATTTTGGCCACGTCCCCTCCCGCCCCCGCAATATCGAAAAAAAGTCATATCTTCCACAGTTTTATGGATAGAAGGTTGGAACCTTCAGGACATATTTAGGGATTCTTTATCGATCCGCTGAAGGAATTCTAGAGATCGGATGAACGATACTTGAGTTATAAGGAAAACAAACAATTATGGGCAGCACCGGTCGCAACGGTGATGGGCAGCACATCACAGGTACAGAGTATGCTATAGTCGGGCTTGACCAACTATCTTTCTTGTTATTCTCTGTACCAGAGGTACTCAGAGGTAAGAAACCGAAACGTTGGTGTCGGTACGGTTTCGGTTTTTTGTTTACCGCTGCAGATGTTTGTAAGGCAAAGAAGGAATTATAACAAGTCCTTTACAGGATGCCAGATTTTCTTGCATTGAATAAAACTGCATTAAATTATCAATCTGCCATCTAAAACTTTTTTGGAAAATATCTATTATATTTCTCAATATATTAATACTAACTTTCCTGCGTTACACACATCTGCGACAAACTTTAGTACCCTTTGGAAGAGCACAATTTTAAAGTAAATCCTTTTGCTGCTTGTTCGAAATTTGCATTAACAACATTTCAGAGTCACAACTTTGATCGAGCCAGGCGATATGGGACCGGGGGACCAAAATGGTTCAACAAGTTTTCACACATTTGAAATAACTTTTATTGGTTTTTATCCAAATTGTTCACCATTGGCTATGACTGCCGTTGGCCATTTTAGTCATCATTGTTGTTTTCTCTGTTCCCGTTTACCGCTGCTGGGTCTTTTATTTTTGGCCACATTGTTGAGCGTGAGATTTATTGCCGGCTTTTCTTTGCTCTTTGTTGCGGTTTTTATTTTTTGGCAGTCACCTTTGGCGCTTTTTCCAACGTCATTCGGAAGTGAATGAAAATCGCCTAAGTGGTTGCATTACGGCAAAAAAGATTGAGGCACCTTAGCCTTGAACGTGCTTTAATCGAAATGCAAATGCGGCAGCACTTCAATGAGATTCCCATTTGCATTTCCCTCAATCGGCACAGCCATTCGGCTGCCGTTTGGGGGCGATGAAGTCGCATTTAAAATCAACTGATTGTAACAGTTGCTCCAAGATGGCATCAGGCGGATCCCTGGTCGAGTAGCGGGTGTTCGTTTGGTGTGCTTTGTTGCTGTTTCCCTGGGACAAGTTTATCAATAAAACAAAACGAAATGAGTACATAAAAAGTCGCTCGGCTCTCGAAGTTCGTTAGCAACTATTTTTGCATACGACATGGCCTGGACGCGGACCTGGACCTCTTGTGTTTTGGTTACGCAAGCGCATTTCAAGGTGAAATCGAAATTGCATTGGAGTGGGACAGGAAATGCTGGCTGCCAGTTGCTGGGTAATGTTTTAGCGGCCGGCAAACGCATTTCAACTGACAGTTGATTGCGGTTGTGTTTTAGTATTATTTTGATGTCGAGTCTTCGCTTTGGCTTCTCCCTCGCCTTCTCCTAGCAACTGCACACATCGAAAATCGGTCATTTGTTTTCACCGAGTTGATTTACTGGACAGTTAAGTGATAAGTGACGACGCCTTCCACCGATGGTCACATTTCAAGTGTTTGATCAACTGACAGTAAATTTGAATAGTTGTGGTCCGCTGCAGGTCTAAAAAATCTTTAACAATGAAGTCGAGAGGATCTTCTTTGCATTGCTAAGAATTCCTACAAGTTTTAGTATCAATGAAAATATTAAATTTTAAGCACATCTTTCCCTCACGTTCGATTGGATATAATAGCCAACTATCTCAGCCAATTGCTGTCCCATTGAACAACATTGAGTAAAACTCAAAAACGCAATCAATCGCATTAAAAGTAGTAAAAGATACAATGAAATTACTGACCTGAAAGCTAAGCTTAATTGAAAAAGCGATTCGGGTTTTATTTCATTTTCTTCAATCTCCTTTAATTTTTTTTTACAGTTCGTTGAACGTTCGATCGACTGGACCACTTTATTAAACTTAAAGCAATTAACCAACTGACAAACTAAAAAAAAATAAATTGGAAAACTCAGTGTTGATATACTTAACAACCACAACAATCGGCAATCACAGCAAATAAACACAAACACACTTTTCATGACCGTTCGTTTAATAGAGGCGACAATTTTGACAAACGTTTTTATATTTTGTGGTTTTTTTTTGTTGTGACACAAAACGAAATTACGCAAGATGCTAATTTCCGATGCGACTGCGTGAAGCAATAAAACATAATAAGTAAAAAAACTACCTACCTACTTACCATAAAAAATTCGAAAGAGGTTTGAAGGGCCAACATCAAGCTCACTCGTTGAGATAAGTTCTCAAAGTCGCCAATGGGCGTGTCTTTAAATAAACTCAATTTAATTAGATTTGATTAAGAAACGATAAGGATTATAGCAAAGGCTTAAATATAATCGGATTGTTCAAAGGGAAACTAAAAACACGACTCCTTTGGGATACTTTCGGTAATTCTTCGATACAATGCTAAATACTGACTCCTTTCCTTAGGAGCTGCTAAAAGTTATAGCAACTACTGAAACCATTGCAGCTAACTTAACATTACAGGTCATTCAAACATTGTTGATTTCGACTATCGTTGAAATAGCCGAACGGACTTTCCTCTTATGAAAAGATTTACGAGAGCGTAAGCAAATGTCGGCCCTGCTCGACTTCGATATACCCGTTACTCAGGGAATGTTAAATAAACTCCCCTTATGTTAATTAACAGCGCATTAACATTAATGGAATTTAATGGTTTTTATAACTTTTATAGCTCTGTCATTTATTATACGATCCTTATGAAAATTTCAGAGATTATGGATATTAGGCACAATCTAGTGATTACACTACAAAATATGAGCTTCATATCTTTAAAATTGTAAGTTATTCAACATTTTTTTATTGCGGGTGCCGGATTGGGCTTAGTTAAAATTTGTAAATAATACTTGTCTACATACAAAATTTGGTGTCCTGGAAATCTCTAGAGATTTCTCTAGTAAGAAGGTGTGTGCATAAGATTATGGTTCAACAACAAAAACAGAGCTGCGTCTCTCGAAAATAATTGATAACACTTTTTATTCTTAGCTACTTATACGGGGGTGTCCTGGAAATCTCTAGAGATTTTGTCTTCGGTTGGTTTGCAAGTCGCTCGAAAAATCCGTCAATGTCCCAGAACTTCGAGAGATTTCATTTTCTTAGTGGGAAAGTGAATTGGTCCAATTGGGTTCAAAATAATTGTCCATCTCACAAAACAGGGTTGCGCAAAGAAATTTCCAATATATTAGTTTTGAATTAAAATGATGTTAAACGGAAATCTGTTAGTTGTGGCATAAGTTTTCTGATTCATGCTAATACTATAACTTAAATTAAAGTCACGTTATCCAAAATTAAAATGAAAAACTTAAAAATATTTGCGCGCCCATCATACAGCAGAATTTGCCAACCCTAGGCACGTTTGTTGATGTCGGATTTCCCATGTGGCGCTAGTAAGGCAGGTAGCGCCATCTAGTGTCACGACGGGTTTGGCTGATATGGCAGCCTTCGGTTGGTTTTGTGAAAAAATATTTAAAAGCATAATTTCAACATTAAATCAAATTAAACATGTTACTTGTTTGATGCAACCTATCCAGTAAAATAATCTAGTTTAAATTATCAAAACTAATTTTTCTTATCAAAATAGCTTTAGCTGTGAATTTAGCAAAATCTCTTCCCAAAACACAAGAGATTTGAAACGAACCGAAAGAGATTTCTGGATCCGTTTCACAAGTTTTCCCACAAGTGCTAAAAAGGTACATCTCCATTGAAAAAAATCGCAAAATTGTTTGGGATAGTTCATTTCAAAGCTAAGGAGTGGTACCAAAGTAGGTATTAAAGAGAGTCCAAACAATAAAATGGATTCCCCGAATAAGCTCCTAAAAAGGCTAGCAACTTTAAGCTCAAATTACTAATAATCTCGACGTGATTGACAATTTCTGAAAACGCAGTCTTACTTAGCACACGAAAATCATCTAGAATCACTACCAATCCTTCAATATACTGGACCTTGTTGCCTAGTGTTATTTTTGGGTGTTTTTTTTATAAAGCAAAGCTAAAACATATTGTTAATTGCAATCACTTAGTTTGCTATGGTTTCTTATGCAATCTTTATTCACACTTTATACCCTTAGAATGATTTCAGAAAACAATATTCAATGAAATCTATAGATACATTTTTAAGAAAAAAAGGTGCAAAAGAATGACAAAAAAAAAAATGATGATTGTTCGGCTTAGCATTTGAAAATCTCGACATGTATTATGCTTAAATGTAAGATTGGCTCATAATATTTTAATCAAGGATGGAAACCGATCGAAAACAAGGACTGGTTCTGTTCAGTGGCTCACAAAGTTTTTGAACCACCAGTTCAGCTTATTACATGGTTTTTGAAACTTACTAAACCGCAATTTCGGGTTGGTTCAGTGGTTCAGTCTTAATTTTTTTTAAATTTAATAAGGGCCAGTTTCCGTTTTTGTAAATAGTCCCGATCTTCTCTCAAATCTGCCCGAAAATGAATTCGTAATGCAATTTATGTTCTTGTATGCCCAAAAATCTGCCAAATCTCAACCATTAGAGCCCATCCTTAAGTATATAAACCTGATATTTTCATGGATTCATATAATTACGATTAGTTTAAAAAATGTACAAAAACTTATTTCTGGGATCGCCGAATATGAAACCACAAAGTCTGTACTTAAGAACAGTGTCCCGAATTTTGCTTAAGTCTGTTCGGAAAGTTATTTTCTTCCAGACTTTCAAAGGTAAGACAGTCCGAAAAGTGGCCAAAGTCGTATTTCTGTGCAATGATCGTCTCTAATTTCGCCGAGTCTCAAGCCTTAAAACCTTTCTTGTGTCTGTGTGTAAAAGGTAGTAATTCCGAAGTTTCGAAGGTATAGCAGTCCGAAACGTTTAAGAATCTCTATTATTTTCTTGTATCGCCTTGAATATTTCCCTATCTCAACTCTTAGAGCCCTTTCTTGAGTATATTGTTTCAACTTTTCCTGAAATCTGCCCGAAAAGTAATTTTTCGGACTTTTGCAGTTGGGACCTACTGTTTAACGCCGAGGCAGTTTGAGAAGCTATTTGATGGCTAGTTATGTACTTCAAAACTGGCGCCAACAGCAGTGAGGGGTGACCGCGTGTGTAAGTTTTTTCAAAGAAAAACTTTTCATTAGATGTTGGGAGGCGGGATCGAATCCTCGACCTCTTGCACAGCGATCGCATACACTAGCCGCAGAGCAACACCCGGCCACTTTGATCATTACCTTTTGTTAATAAGCGACTGGTCGTAGAAACAGTATGGTCGAGGGAAACAGTATTACTCGCATACACAACGAAAGCTTCAAGGTAACACCCGACCTAAAAAAGAAGTATCAGTTATTTTTGGGAAATCTTCCTAGACCCACTGTTGCTACCAAGCTTAGCTAAGTTTAGCTGAGTCGAATAAAATTATTTAATTCTTTACAAGTACTTTTACGGTAAAATTGTTCGTTTATTGGTCCAGTTCGGGAGAACCCAACTGCCTTAACCGAACCGGCTCTAAGGGGTTTGGCTCTAAACCAGCTTGTAGTTTAGTAAATAATTCATAATAAATATACAAATATCATTTCAATATTTGACAAATTTGATACAAATCTGATGACAATATTCACCAAATTGTGATCGTTTAGAATATGGGTAGAAGTGGGAGGGGAACGATAAATTGAGTTGTCGACACTGATTGAAAAAGCTAACGCTTACCTCTTGTTTTTTATAACGATTTCATTTTGGCTTTTAAAGAAATCTTTTAGTCATAACAGTTCCATTTTCAAATAAAAAGGAGCTCATCTTTCTCATAGAACACGTTCTCATAATGACGAGTATTAAACATCTAACAGAACATTTACTCTAAGCTTTTCAACACAAGCTGACTATTCAAATTGGCACGCCAATTCGTCAGTATAGTAAAAACGCTAAAAAGTTTGTCGAACCTCGCACAGTGGCACACTTATATACTAGTACACTTACATCCACTCGTTCATTCATTCCCTCCACCATTTGTCATATGCGGTATTCAAAAAGCAGATAGAAATCCCCCACACAAAACAATGGCCACAGCAGTAACAACCCACAAATCCACAAACACTCGCACAAACTCAAATTATTCAAATTGCCATTGTCTGGATTTAAAGTTTTCTTTAGATTTTCACTTTCGTTCGCTGGGATCGTGAGCAAAAATTTGCAACTGCAGTTTCATTTTCATTTGGCCTCGAGGAAAGCAAAAAAAAAGCAGCCTGCTCGCCTGCCCAGCTGACGCTCAAGTGTGAGATCGGATGCTAAGTCCCAGGCAGGCCCAAAAACCCAGCAGCGAGAGCGAAAGTGCACGACATTGGTGGCTACAGGCTGAGAGTGAGAGTGGCCAGAGATGACGCAGCGGCTCTCCAAGCCACAACGGGAAATCGACATCGCCGTTGCCGCTTCTGCGGTGCTGTAATAAGTTGATTGTGCGGTAATTTCGGTTTCACTTGCCGTCCTACACAGACGCCGACAGCGAACTAGCGTTAACCTCGTTGCCAGCGCCGAGTCAGCGCCGAGAGATACTCACAGACACAGAGGCTGCTCATTATTGGCCTGCTCGCTGGCCTGGGCCACGCATGCGCATCATCATCGCCATCATCGGCCAAAAAACCCTCTCCGATAGACGTGTTGGTGTGTGCCGCTGTGCATCTAGCTGGATTTCTGTATAAATTGATGATGCGGCTGCATTGGTTCGTCAGTGAAGCATTTGATTTGGTCTAATAAACAACAGTGCACCGAGTCACAGTCGAGAGTCGAACGCAGTAACCACTCGAGGATACTAAAACGTGAGGACCATCCACTGAGCGAGAGTTCCACAGCTCCACATCCTAACACGCCCACTCTTTGTTTATTCCCACACCACAGACCTAGGATTACTGTGTCAGTGCAAGTGCAAGTGTGTGCGTCTCAGATCGTTTCCGTGAACACCCGTGACTCAAGCAACGCGTCGTTCCACCCGTGACAAAAAGCAGCCATGAAAGCCTTCATCCTCATGTCCTGTCTGGCCTTGGCCGCAGCTCGTCCCGAGGCGGGCTATAACTACAATCGTCCTGGCGGTTCGGGCGGCTCCGGCGGTTCAAGCGGTGGCTCCCACGGAGGTGGCTTCGGAGGTGGCTCCGGAGGTGGATTTGGCGGTGGTTCCGGGGGCGGTTTTGGAGGTAGCTCCGGTGGTGGATTTGGCGGCGGCGACTTCAGCAGCGGCGGTGGAGGAGGCTTCAGCAGCGGCGGCGGCGGTGGCTTCAGCAGCGGCGGAGGCGGCGGCGGTGGCGGTGGATTTGGCGGAGGTGCGTTGAAATAGGTCACCCACCGCAATTCCCAATTCTCAATTTAACGTCCATTTTACAGGCTTCGGCGGCGGCAGCATTGGTGGCTTTGGGGGAGGCGGCGGTGGTGGCACCACTTTAGTGCAGAAGCACATCTATGTGCATGTCCCACCACCAGAGCAGGAGGATGTGCGTCCGCGACCCAACCTGCCTGTGGGCCAGTCCCAGAAGCACTACAAGATTATCTTCATCAAGGCGCCATCCCCACCCTCGTACCAGGCACCAGTCATTCCCCTGCAGCCCCAGAACGAAGAGAAGACCTTGGTCTATGTGTTGGTTAAGAAGCCCGAGGATCAGCAGGATATTGTCATTCCCACACCAGCGCCCACTCAGCCCTCGAAGCCCGAGGTGTACTTCATCAAGTACAAGACCCAGAAGGAGTCTGGCGGCATCACTGGCGGTAACGGTGGCTCCTCGAGTATCGGCGGTGACGGCGGCTACACGGCCCCGAACACCAACTACGGCCCACCCGGCAAGTCCGGCCCCTACTAAGGCGCTTTCCTCTCATCACCACTGCGACCTTCGAACTCGGCTTAGGCTGCTGACTAGTCCTGTCTCACACAAATTACATCACATCACATCAACCATTGCGACTTGACCCGTCCTAGGACTGGACGACTAACCCCAAACGTGACGATCTTCTACCACAAGTGTCGACTCTTCTCATCCCAGACACAACCGAGTACCCCAGACTGAAGTTCCGTAGGACTTCAGGGCGTTGCTGTCGCCATGACTTTTGTAAATAATTCGTTTCCTCCTTTCCATCTCGCTTCCTTCACTCATTCTCTGTGCATCCCTCACTGTCCTCTGAAAAAAAAAACTAAAGGAAAGCCTTGAAAAATCTAATAGCTAATAGGTGACAAGTGGCGGGAACTCCACTTGGCACCCGGCAAGCGATAGCAGAAGATGAAAACTGATGATTTATAGAAGATGAATTGACATACATATAAATATATTTTAATTATATTAGTTGTAAGTACTTTATGCTCAATAAAAAAAACAACGGTGACAAAATTACGAAAAAAAAACAAACAAAAGAGTTCTAAATCGACGCCTGGCGCCGCCTTGTTAAGGACTCACCTTCGTTTCGTTTTCATTGCATCTTTCACTTTCCAAGCAAACCCAAACTCAATTTTCTGCCATTTAAAGAAAAAGAAAACTGAATTAATTACACATTTAACACGAAAGCTCGCCCAAAGGAGAGTGTCTTCGGCTCACTTCAAACTAATTAAAAAGTAATTTCTTGGCATTTTTCCCATAACTTAAACATTTTTGTAGTTCTTCGGCGGGGGGGAAGGGGAAATGAACGGTTTCCGCCACTTAAGCTTAAACAGCCAAGGAGCAGGAGCGGCAGAATCCTGACCCGCAATGTCCATTTTAATTAAGTTGACTCGTTTGAATGCTGCGAATGCCAAGTTTCTTTTGAACTCCCCCTCTAGTCCGTCGAGTCCCTGGGGGTCACCACTTAAAAGTCAGCTGGTCAGCTCCGCAATCTCACGACTTTGGAAAAACAAATGCCTTAAAACGGTTTAGTTTGCCTCACTTTTTATCTGCCATCTACTTCTAGTGATTGTTGTTAACTAATGACAACTGTGTCGTGTTTTTGTTCGCTTATCAACATGTTTCTTTTTCTTTCTCTTTGCCATTTCATTTGGGCTTTTTCGTGTAATGTGTTTAATGCTTTAAGTATACAGCAGACAGCATTGGCATTGTCATTGTCACTTGAGCTTCTTCCTCTTTGCTCTCCATTGTCACTTTCACTTTTGTGCAGATTGGTCTACCTTTTGGCCGCCAGGCCGACTGACTGGAACTCGGCAGGCTGTGCTGCTGCCTTTGTTTCCAGCCTCATATTTTACGGCCAGATGCTTTTGCTTCCGCCGCTCTTTCGCACAATCAATGCCAATCCGTCATGCATGCCATACAATTCAATTCGTTTGGCGTTCACGAGCCGGCAGCTGCTGCTGTTGGAGATTATGAACGAAGGTTGCTTCGCGTGCCAGGGGGATTAGAAGAAAGAATTTTGAGAAATTCAGTGTTTATTAATCATGTAAACAGACATTTCTAAGGCTGGAATGACGCGTTCAATTTTTAGTGACAGTTCCAGTTACAATTTTTCATCTATGGAGAAAAGTCGCTCGTGCAAGACAGTCGGAATATGCTTGAATTTACGGCACAATGTTTTTGAAGCTGCCGAGACTATACACTACATCGACTTTTGTACATTAACGAAAAATTGCGCCAATTATTGTCCCTAAAAATTAAAAGTGTTATTCCAGCATTAACAAATTTACAACTAGTAACATGGAAATTGATCCCCTATGTCCCACAAGGGATCGGAACTAGAAGAAGAAGAACATGGAAAAACTGTCTTAGAAAAGTTTAGTCTGAAAAGTAGTCTTGGTAAGAAAAAATTGTTTGTTTTCCATGGAAATGACCTTAAAATCGGCATTTACTTATTTGTTATCCTTTCACACAATTCTACAAAGATTTGTCAAAATCTGAAGACTATAGCCTACATATATCTCCCATAGGAACGACCGGTCGAAAGACTAATTTCGAGTGAGGAACACTATTTTGTTTCTAATGAAAACGTCCTTTTTATTGGCAAATTCGTATTTTATATACTTTAACACAATTCTACAAAGTTTTATCAATATCGGATGTCTATAGCATATAGCTGCAGTATGAATGACCGGTCGAAAAAGAAGTTCTAGTGAGAAAAACTTTTTGTTTTCAATGGGATCGCCTTCGAATTTCGTAATTAACAGTTTGTTATGCTTTCTCATGATTCTGTTAAGTTTGGTCGAAATCGGACATCTATATGGTGCAGCTCCCATACAAAAGTAAGGTCCGAAAAGTAGTCTTATAGACTATTTCCACTGAGCAACATCTAACATCTTACATCTTGAAGCAAAATATTTCTATCCCACTCGTTCCTCATGAAATAAAGTAATGTCAGAGAAACTTGTGATACACTTTAAAATTCGGTTTTATTTTTAATATTAAGTCGGCAAGAAAAGCACTAGAAATTGCCTTGCATAGAAGCTGGCATGCAAAATTTATTGATGACATGCGAAAAAATCATCCCGACATGGTGTAGATCTTCCCACCTTCTTCACAAAAGACCTAATTATATTTGATTCAGAAATTTCGAACAGCGGCTGCATCGGTAATACCAATGCCCACTTACCAAATCTCATGAGATTTGGTAACCAAGAAGCGATGGTAAATTTATCAAGTTAGAAACAGGAACAGTCGAGTTGACGAAAGTTGTCCCCAAAATTCAATATATTTTTAAGAGCGTCAGCTGACAAATGTGAGATGTTAGATGTTCCCAGAGTAAATTTCCATTTCACTTCATCATCATGTGCTCAGTGTGCAGTAGGGATGTCAAAAATAATATCGTTTGAATGAAAATATGGCATATTTTTTTTATGGCATATTTTTTTTAGTTTTCGAAAACTTTTTCTGATTATAAGAAAATTTTTCTAAATACCAGGGCAAATTTTACACAAAGGCGATTTTATAAAATTCAAGTCTAATTTTTTCTGAGTGTACGCTCAGTTCTTTTCATCTTTTTAAAAGTTGAACAAGAAAGAAAGTCGGTCAAGCCCGACTATAACGTACTCTGTACCTGAGAAGTGCTGCCCATCACCGTTGTGACCGGTGCTGCCGATAATGGTTTGTTTTCCTTATAACTTGACAACCGTTCATCCGATCTTTACCATTCCTTTGGCGGATTGATAAATAATCTTGACTACTAAATATGTCCAAAGGAACGAACCTTCTTTCAATAAAACTGTGGGAGTAATGACGTTTTTTCCAATTACGGGGGCGGGAGGGAGCGTGGCAAAAATTGAAAATAAACTTGATCTGCCTGCAAGTTTAGGAAACATTTGTCCCATACATGTCAAACCTCTATCTCTTACCATCTCTGAGATCTGTTTGTTCATACGGACAGACGGACTGACAGACAGACGGACGGACAGACGGACTTAGCTAGATCGACTCGAATGTTGATGCGGATCAAGAATATATATACTTTATATGGTCGGAGATGCTTCCCTCTGCCTGTTACATACTTTTGCACAAACTTAAAATACTCTGTGTAGCTCTGGTACAGAGAATAAAAATGGACCAAATTTAAGACACTCTGATGTAAAAAAATCATATAATTATTGCATTTACATTTTTAATTAACTCGATTAATTCTTACTTAAATGTATCAATAGATTTGCCAAATTCGACAACTCGAAATATGATTTTTGCAACTAGTTTTTGGAAAACGAGCCACTATGCTTCGTCACTTATTTATTGTAAATAGTCACCAAAATCAGTTTTTCACGATTATCTCGGTTTCCATAGCTCCAATGATATTAACACCTATTATAAAATTATAAAAATTGAAGGCGAGTTTGTTAAATAGTATTCAACATTAGAACTTAGATGTTCTAATTGCAAAACTGCAGTCAGAAGGGTGTTTGTGGAATCCCACTCACATCTAGATAATTCAGTACTCAGTAGGTCAAAGTCGATGTTTATATAACTGTGTATTCAATGAAGTGTCAGTGACGTCAACTTTCATGTCAGAAATATAAGATTATGATTGGCGAAAGCTGGTGCGGAGATTTGATCAAAGAACACAGCTCTAGTTGAATCGCTTACAAAGAAGAAGTTCGTGTTTGATATTGCGAATGTTTTGCACAAAACGTGTTCAGTCAACTCGTGCGATGACTTCAATGGCATTTGTCCACCTTAACGCAATGTGCGATCTCCCCTGCTTATCAGAGTCAGATTATTGTTCTTTCTCTTTCTTTTATAAGACTCTTCGTGCCATTTCTGAAAGACCTGCCTAATGTGATGAAGAATTCTCGCGGACTTGTGTACGCAAATGGTTCAAGGATAACCCTAAGCAAACTTGAAAACACTTAAATGTAAAGTGCGAATTCCACTCAGATGTAACCAACACACCACACGTAACAATCAAAGTTAATATTATAGGCGTTTATTTAATTTTAAATTATTTTAATATGCATTCTCCGTCTTCAGCTCACTTCTCTGCTGGCGTCCTTGCCTATCGCCGGTACAGGCTTATCGATTTCAAGGTTGCTTATGTATAACATATCGATAGTTTGCATAAGAGGTACTCGAGAACGTTAGATTAACGTAAGCATAGCTTAGATACGAGGTACTCGGGAAGGTTAGATTGACTTAAGCGTAATTTACATAAATGGTTATACGTGGAAACTTAATATACTTAACATAAAAATTGATTTATGTTTCTTTTTTCTTCTAAAAAATTGTGCTTTAAGTGATTTTCATGTTCATTTTAAGCCCATTGAGCTCGGAGCTTTCACTCTCTCAATATTTAATGTGCGAACTAGTTCAACATCACTCAATAACCTAACCAACTTGCTCTACTCTAGTGCTCATCACCCGCAACGCTCATCCACAACTATTAATCAAAAGATTCCGCTTATCGATTAGCGCGCGTGCTCCAAGGCATTCGACATTGCTTAACCAACTGCCTTGTTGATCTCTAGGCACCCCCATGTCGCGAACTGTGGTAATTGAACCTCATTTTAATTACCAAACAATAACGAAAGAAGTAACAAGAAAAATTGTTAAAAATTCGTTAACCCAACGGGGGAATTTGAAGTGCGACCAGCAGCCGGGTTTCAGCTCGTTCCATGAATGGACAAAAATCAAACGGTCATTAAACAATGCCGGGCACGGGCAGCGAAACTAATCAGCAACTAATTTGCACAGCCATTTACAGCAAAACTTTTAGGCAAGTCCCAAAAAAAAAAAAATTGGAAAATTTTCGACTGACTTTGTTTACGCTTCTGTTGAGGGGTATATGCATTCCTAAATAGAGGATAACCGATATACCAAGAAATACAGAAAATTAATATACTTTCCTGTTTGCCAAACATACATTTGAATACAAGAGTTTGTGTTATTTGTCCTGGTAGAGCAATATAAAAAAGACGTGGAACTAAACGACTCTGAGAAAGTATCGTTAAAATCCAAAAGGCATAAAAAAACCGAAAAAAAGAAAAAGTAAAGGCGGGCGTGTAAATTGACTTTTTGTTTAGTGCAATTATAGCCCAGGAAATTGATGGGCCAAAGAACAAAGCGGCGGCCATTGACCAGACGGCTCTCCACTGAAGCTCGGAGAGCTCCTTGGTAAACCATATTGGGTGATAAAACCAAATAAAATTAAAGCCCAGAAGCATTTGCTGGGCGTGCTGGCCAACATTTGATGTATGGCCATGGCGGAGTTTTGAAGTTGCGAGTCTTCTGGTGAGTTTCACTTTTACGACTGACATACATTATAATTAACGCTGCTGCTTAAAGAGGCGTGGCAGGAAAGGGGCTCAGAAAAAACGCGCAATTAATTTAAGCCCCGAGAATGTCATAAACCATAGCTGGGAGGAGGCCAAGGGCAGCCGGAAGCCGCGTAAAAGCTGTCAACTGATTGAGGGCACCCAAAACAGAAACTGAAGAACAGACCATGCCGACCCAGCCGAAGTGTTGAAGTTGCGATTTATTGTGGACGTGTCACTTGCACATCCTTAAAAAAAAGCAAGAGGATTTTCGGTGAATTTCCTCAAGGGGGGAAGATAAACAAATTTTGCATTTTAAGCGTTTGACACTCAAGCTTCATACTGTCCCTCTGCCTTTCTGTCGTTTATCTTGTGTCCGGGCACAAATTGAATTTTCCTTAGCACATAAAATTCTTTTATACATATTTTAAAACAATTTTTGCTGACGTACATTGCAAAAAGTTACATCCGGGAAGTGTTTATTTCCTCCAAGGCAAAGCCAATAAGTTGCCTCATTAGAATTCACAGGTACTCAAAGTTGAAGAAGTTGTGCACTCAATTTGGCCAACAAGTTGAACACCTCTGGAGCAGTGTGAAGCTCAAAGTGTCCAGAATATATGCGTTCTAACAGAAGGTCCACATGGAAAACATATAAATTACACGCTCTTCTGCAAGTGCTGCTGCTGCTCCTCTGGTACTGGTCCTTGCGGTTGCCGAACAACGAGTCGTATGAATTATATGCAAATTGCCGCCTGCCCCGACAAGAGAACTTTTCAAGTGCCAGGGCCATGAAGCGGGCATTGTGTAGCCAGAGAAATTGGCCGACTATCAAGAAAGAACTCGGAATGCAGCAACTGAGGCACAGGGAGCTCCATTGTGGTTACCAAATTCTACGAAAATTCGCTTGTGCAAACTTTGCTCACTGCACGAACCAATCTGCGACAATGTTGCGGGCAAACTTTTCAAATCCTCTCAACTGCCTGTTGGCGTGGCAGCTCGTGTGTGTGTTTTGGCCACGTTTGATTTATAGGCTGGGCCTGTTGCCGCTGTCCAGCGGTTGCTATCTCCCGCTTCCCATTTGTAAAGCCCTGTTAATGTTTCTGTTTCGGTTTTGTGGGGTGGACAGCACGTTTCGAGTTTAACATTTGGGCAAGGAACACATGCGCACTTATGTACGAGTTTTAGTTTGGGCCAGAAGTAAACCTGTTAGATTAATGTCTAAGAGTGCTTTGGAATTGAAACGGAAGATACTAAGTTTAATATTAAGGAGGCTCTTAGGCCCAAGCAACCCGCTCCTGCGATGAGACCAAAAGCAATTAAAACTAATGTGTCAAGCCACTTCTTAGCAACAAGGAAAATCAATCGTTTTAATATTCCAAGGAAAATGCAAAGTTTTTGCAGCCACCCGCACACTTTATGAAAAAAAAATCAATGCTTGTGTACAAAAGGGAATAAGCATCTCTGGCCCCATAATATATATATGTATATTCTTGATCTATCTGTCCATCAGAAAGAACACATCGATCTTGGAGACTAGCATTTCATACAAAATATTGAAAATCTGTGACAACTTATCATTCAACGAAATCGGTTGAGAAACAGCATAGATATCGAACACTGAAGTTAAGTCCCAGAATACACAAAACATGACTATACTATAATATAAGTCCAGGTATATTCTAGTAGGGAACTAGAGCTGCGACTGTGGTTTACGAACCTTGCGACAGACTGACGCACAAGCTGAGAGTAAAACTAGGCAATGACAATGATTGGCGCCTAGGGCTGTTTATAGTACCAGCAAATGAAAACAGACGCTCTTGTGTTGAAAGCAATAGACGCTTCTTTTAAAATGCCATATTTTAGCCATATATCTTAGGAGCTAGCATTATCTCTCAAATATCATCCGTTGTCAGTGACCGTCATAATTATGTTGCTTTTAAGTCCGAACGAGCTGTTTATTTCCGAGATCATCTCGGCCACTTTTTCGGAGGAATGTACGCCAAACATTCTTCTGCATGCTAACGTAACAGACTTCCGTTTTCGGTTAGCCAATGGCACGAAAATGGGCGGAAAATTATCCTAGAACCGCGAAATTTTTACCGGTTACCTATGAAGAAAAGCGAACCTTTAAGTTCTTTATAAAAAGAATGCTCAAGTTGAACTACACTACAAAGTTGACTTTTTAAAATAAATTTAGTAACAAATGTGTGCAATAGTTTAGATAATAAAGGGTGATTTTTTAAGAGCTATTGAAAAGTTTTTAAAAAAAAACACATAAAATTCAGAAAAATGCATGAAATCTTTATTTGAATCGATAGTACGGTCCATATAATTTAATGTTTGAAGATTATTTCATGCAAATGTTGACCGTGACTGCGCCTCAAATGGTCCATCCGCTTAGTCCAATTTTGGCATACTCTTTCCAACATTTTGGCCGATATCTCACGAATAAATGCTTCAGTGTTGTCTTCCAATGCGTCAATTGAAGCGGGCTTGTCTGTCTAGACGTGAGCTTTAACATAGCCCCACAAAAAATAGTCTAAAGGCGTTAAATCGCACGATCTAGGCGGCCAATTGACCGGTCCCGAACGTGAAATAAAATGTTCACCGAACTCGCCTCTCAATAAGTCCATTGTTTCGCGTGCTGTGTGGCATGTGGCACCGTCTTGTTGAAACCACATGTCATGCAAGTCAAGCTCTTGCATTCTGGGCAAAAAAAAGTTGGATATCATCTCACGGTAGCGCTCACCATTCCCAGTTACGTTACGATTCGCATCATCTTTGAAGAAGTAAGGTCCAATGATGCCACCAGCCCATAAACCGCACCAAACTGTGACTTTTTCTGGATGTATTGGTAGCTCTTGCAATGCTTCTGGCTGATATTCACTTCAAAATCGACAATTCTGCTTATTTACGTACCCGTTGAGCCAAAAATGAGCTTTGTCGCTGAACACAATTTTTCGGTAAAAAAGTCGATCTAATTGGCCAACTTTCCAAGAGCCCATTCACCAAAAATTCTACGTTGTGGTAGGTCGTTCGGCTTCAATTCTTGGACCAGCTGTATTTTGAAAGGCTTCACACCTAAATCCTTCCGCAAAATTTTCCACGTTGTTGAGTAACAGAGGCCCAATTGCTGCGAACGGCGACGAATCGATAATTGATGGTCATCATTAACACTGGCCGATACAGCTGCAATATTTTCTTCAGTTCGCACTCTACGTAAGCGTGTTGGTGGTTTAATGTCCAACAATGTAAATTTGGTGCGAAATTTAATCACAATAGCCCGAATAGCCGCTTCAGTGGGTCGATTAAACTGACCATAAAATGGAAGAAGCGCGCGATGAACTTTCTTAACAGAGCACGCATTTTGATAATAAAATTCAATAATTTGCAAGCGTTGTTCGTTTGTAAGACGATTCATGGTAAAATTATAGACCAAACTGAAGATGTTTGACAGTGAAACAAAACACGAAACGTGCGTGAGCTGTTTAAACCAGTGTTGCCAAAAAAGATAATAGCCAAAAAGTCACCCTTTATAAGAAATAACGATATACGATGACGATGTTGGGAACGATCATAAGCGATAACGATATCGAAAAATTTCGGTAACGTAGATTTTAATAATAACGATTCGGAAAATCGATTGTCAAACGTCTCTTTACAAGACATGCCCTCGTCTTTTTTTAGAACCCTATTTACAAAATTCTTAATTTTTTATATTTGGTATTTCGTTTCGACACTTTGTGGTTCAAAATATTTTTGAAAAAACAATTTTTTCAGACATCGATTTATTGAGGTAATTTTGTTTTATGTTGTAAAGCCTTCCCTTATGTTAGTTAACAGAGCATTAACATTAAGCCTTAATCTTTTTCTGAGTTTAAGAACGTCTGAGTTCTTTACAGACATGACTTGTATTTATATCACTCTTATTTACTATGTAATAACACCACCAAATTAAATCGGTTGAACTAAATCCTTTTGTGAACTCGCCCAAAGAATGCATGTGAAGTAAGGATTTTGATAAGGATTAGGATAAGCGAACCAGTTGGAACACTTTAGCCTCATTTCCTTCCTGGTATTCAGTCAAAACCTACAGTCTGTGGGGGTGCGGTTGCCTTCTGACGCGCAAGAGAGAAAGACAGATATAAAAAAAAACACTGCATACTTGCGTACGCCGTGCGCAGCTCCCCCAATTTTGTCGAATGAAAATAAATTTTATGCGTGTCTTAGCCTGATTGAGACTTGGGCGAAAGCAGCAGGCGGAAATGATTTTCTATTGAGTCCCGACAGCCATTGCTGCCACATAAACTCGATGCATCCTGTCTTGAACACGCAAATTGGCTGTAAAAAAAGGTAACCGTGGCGTACATAAAGAAGTTTTGTTTTTATTTATTAAACATAAGTAGAAGGTTACGCACATGAGAACGGATGATTTATATTGATACTGCTTACCCAGTGGCGTGACATAAATGTAGGAGAGTGAACTTCAGGTACATGACGCAACAGTTCATCAATCTGTTGGCTAATTAAAAGGGGCCACCTCGAATTTCCATACTTCTCTTAGACTTGAGATAACATCAAATGGCACACGACGACATAACTGCCCAAATGGTAATTTGCTAACTTAGTTATTTCTGCACACTTTCATAATGAACTCATTGGGCACGTCGCTCACGTGTCCACCTGAGTGACTACACATAACAGTTTACGACCCAGCGGATGCACGATAAAGCTGTTGAACTCATTTTGAACCCAACACTACCGATGAGAACGTCTACAGCACATAAGACGCTGTGACACTTTGGCAGCCACTTGGCAACGCTGATGCAAGGGAGCATCGAAATGACAATAATCGAGTCATATGCAAAGTTTTGATTGAATTCCGATAAGGCGGAGTCAGCATCTGCTTCGAATTTGCATGCAAATTTTATCGCATAATCGAACAGATATTGGCTGCAGATTTGATATTGAATTCTTGCTCAATAGTCAGCGCTTATGAACACTCTCAATGGTCTTATGAATATTTGTGCCTTCTTTTTTTTTTGTGGTAGTCAACTCTCATGACAATTGCCAATTGGATTTTATTTACTTGCAGGGTTCACAGAGCAGACCCAGACGCCTATTCAGACTATTAACGAGTGCTCAACGGGGCCATTAGGTTTGTTTTAATGCCTCGTTAGACGAACGGATGGGTGGGAACTTAACAAAAGTGTCAATATTGAGTATACGCACCGCTGTGCCGGCGTCACAACAGAGTGAAGCCAACTAAGCTAATAATAATATGTGTCTGCCGAGCTGGTGTCTGCGACCTTTGATTGGCATCACAGCCGAACACCGGTGGTGGGTGCAAACTGCAGCGTCATTCGGACAAGGAATCTTCAAGTGACAACGTACTCAAGCGCATTACTCATACGCCACTTGAGCCACTTGAATCAGTGCCCGCGGCTCCAGTTTCATCTCTGTTTTTTGGCAGAGTGTTTTGGTCATTCAAGATGTGACAGCCGCACGACTTAATTGCCAACCGTTGGCTGCAGCCGCTTCAATCGTTTGACACTTTGACATTCTTCTCACTTGAACCGGTTACAGTTATGGCTACAGTTAGTGTTATGCCCGCCCATCAAAGTTAATGCCGCGGCCGCGCTTACATAAAAAATGAGTTCGTGTACCAGAAAGTGAACAGTTCCCTTCCATGTGGTAATTTATTAAAATGATTTAAGTTTGATGCCCACACCCACCCGAGAAAGAAACCGAAAACGAAAACAAATCAGAAAATGGGCCATCAAGCCCAAAGAGCGAAAGGCGGCGAGCGGCAGGCGACTTTTTTACTTAAGCTGACAAATGAATTTTGATGTACGCAGTCCACATCGGTCTGAGTGATTTGTGTTTGGATCTGAGTAGAAGGCCGTCGCGAACGTGCCGACTGCCAAAGGCTGACGATGAGGTGCAAAGGGTGATTTTAGCTCTTACCCCAAATTACGCGCCCTAATTAAATTTCCCGACACGTCCACAGACAGCTGCAAATGGTTTCTACTTCGAGTTGTTGCTAGTTAGTTTTGTTTCATTAATGTGATGGGGGCGTCAAAGTTGATTGCTTTTTAAGTGCAAGGGAATTTGATTTATTTCCGAGCCTAATGCAGGGAGTGAGCAATTGGGGTGAAGTGGGAGCGAGACAAGTGCCAAATATCTATGACGAAAGAGCCGGCCACTTTCATTGGCAAAAAGAAAACAATTTATCTTTCGTAATTTTAAATTTCCAGTTGTTTTACTTCTCCGCTGAAGAAAGAGCCTCTAACTGGGCAATCAGTGGGCCCATAGGTTGAGGTGCGGCCAGTGTGGTAAGCGCATTAAACGGTTTGATTGCAATTTTTGGGCAGGTCTTAAAATGGTTTATTATATGCCTCTGTAATGAGTGTTTGTGTTGTTTTTTCGGATTTCATTTTGTTGGTTTACTCTCAAATGCGGGTGAATTGGCAATCGAAAGCGACGAACGTAAGCCAAAATAACAATTTGCTGAGAATTTGAAAACACAAAAATCATTCATGGAAACCGCACTAAGCTTGGGTGCTTAAGAGCTTTGTCCAAACTAATTCCTTCAGTAAATTTAGTCGCTGAGTCTTACTGAAATTATTATCTGAAGGTAGGTAACGGATGACAGCTAAAAATCTGCACAAACTTTGACAGGAGAACTTTCTTTGTTCTCCTGTCAACACGTTTTCAAGCCCCCTGACAAAAGTTTTGACAAGTAGTCGCCATCATGCAGTCCGAGCAAAAAAAAATCTTTTTGATCGCGTTGTAAAATTATACGAAATGCACGCTGACAAAGGTAAAGTGTATATAGTAAAACATTTTACCCAAGAGTCCAAACGTACTATTTATAGTAATTTGCAACAAAAAATAATAAGAACAAAAGTTAGAAGTGGTCGGAAAGCAAACATTATGACCGGCCAAGCTGTCAGAAAGCTAACCCAACTTTTTAGCAATAAATACAACATAAGTCAATGAGATGTAGCCACAAAATTTAATTGCAGCCAACAACACATCAGCAAAGTGCTGAAAAAGAATAATATTGTTGCCAGACGTTAGCAAAGAGCACCAAATTACACACCTGACCAAATAATGGGTTATTTTTTAGCTATTATCTTTTTGGCAACACGGGTTTCAACAGCTCACGCACGTTTCGAGTTTTTTTTCACTGTCAAACATCTTCAGTTTGGTCTATAATTTAACCTGAATCGTCTTACAAACGAACAACGCTTGAATTATTGAATTTTATTACCAAAGCGTGCTCTGTTAAGAAAGTTCATCACGCGCTTCTTCCATTTTATGGTCAGTTTAATCGATCCACTGAAGCGGCTATTCGGGCTATAGTGATTAAATTTCGCACCAAATTTACATTGTTGGACATTAAACCACCAACACGCTTACGTAGAGTGCGAACTGAAGAAAATATCGCAGCTGTATCGGCCAGTGTTAATGATGACCATCAATTATCGATTCGTCGCCGTTCGCAGCAATTGGGCCTCTGTTACTCATCAACGTGGAAAATTTTGCGGAAGGATTTAGGTGTGAAGCCTTTCAAAATATAGCTGGTTTGGTGAATGAGCTCGTGGAAAGTTGGCCGAAGATCCACTTTTTTACCGAAAAATTGTGTTCAGCGACGAAGCTCATTTTTGGCTCAATGGGTACGTAAATAAGCAAAATTATCGATTTTGGAGTGAATATCAGCCAGAAGCATTGCAAGAGCTACCAATGCATCCAGAAAAAGTCACAGTTTGGTGCGGTTTATGGGCTGGTGGCATTATTCGACCGTACTTCTTCAAAGATGATGCGAATCGTAACGTAACTGTGAATGGTGAGCGCTACCGTGAGATGATATCCAACTTTTTTTTGCCAAAAATGCAAGAGCTTGACTTGCATGACATATGGTTTCAACAAGTCGGTGCCACATGCCACACAGCACGCGCAACAATGGACGAGTTCGGTGAACATTTTATTTCACGTTCGGGACCGGTCAATTGGCCGCCTAGATCGTGCGATTTAACGCCTTTAGACTATTTTTTGTGGGGCAATGTTAAAGCTCATGTCTATACAGACAAGCCCGCTTCAATTGACGCATTGGAAGACAACATAGAAGCATTTATTCGTGAGATACCGGCCGAAATGTTGGAAAGAGTATGCCAAAATTGGACTAAGCGGATGGGCCATTTGAGGCGCAGTCACGGTCAACATTTGCATGAAATAATCTTCAAACATTAAATTATATGGACCGTACTATCGATTCAAATAAAGATTTCATGCATTTTTCTGAATACAAAACAAGTTTATAGCCAATCGGATATTAATAGGTTTTTTGCATGCAGAGTTTTTCATGAGTTTTCCGTCCCTAAGGTCAAATTTTCCAACGTCAGCAAATCACATTACAAATTATTTCACTTGCCTCCTTATTTCACTTCATCAATTGGATGAAAATTCGATTTTTGTATATCGAATATCCTGGTAATTTTCCTTGCGGGCGGACTTTCCGAAATCGGGAAAATACGTGTCCAATTAATTCGCATACTTTGCTTACAAACCGAGTCTCAAGTAAATCTGATGAAAAATAAAATTCTTACCATACAAACTTTTCCGACGCTTTTCCAGGAATTTTCAAATTTTTCGACATCGCAAAATCTCATTTCAATTTATTATGAAGATTTCAAAGCTACAAGAAACGATCTGAAATGAAGTGCCGCTGTTTAACTGGAGATGCCTCAAAGGCTGACCGAAATGCTGCTGCCGATTGGATCGAGAATACGTTAGAGCCCTTGATAAAAATGTACAACGAAAATTATATTTATAATACAGATGAAAGTGCCATTTTTATAAATGCCTACCTGTTTCGTAAGGAGCGTATTACAGTAATGCTTTGTTAAAATATGTCTGGCACTGACAAGATTACACCATTGGTAATTGGGAGATCAAAGCGACTGCGTTGCTTCAAAAACGTAAGATCACTCCCAGTTGATTATGATTTCAATTGAAAAGCCTGGATGAACGGAACCATTTTCGAAAAATGTGTGTTGAAACTAGATGAGAAGCTTAAGAAACAAAATCGAACAGGTTATTGTTTTCGACAATTGCCCTGCGCACAAAAAAGACGTTAAACATAAATTACAAAATAATCGACTTGATTTTTTCCTCCAAATTTAACTGCAGTTATTAAACCAATGGGTATGGGAATACCAAAAGAAATTTTGAAAATTCTACAGCATCTCCTCTAAGAAACAGCAAAAGTAAATCCAAATGATTATTTGGTTTTGCTTAACTAAGCATTAAACAGTCTATAAAACACAAATGTGGCAGCATTTGCACTTCATTTCCTTTGCTGCTATTGACCTGCTTGTGGGGCTTTTCTAATAACGCGGAGTGTGTAGAAGCATTTCAGCTGTGCTTTGTATATTTATATGTGGCTTTGTGGCCTCAGCTGTGTTGTCAGTCATAATTACTTTTATGTATGTGCCCCAAGCATCCCTCTGAGATATGTGTGCGTCTGGCAACTCTTTAACTGCCTTAAAGTCACTGTCACACCACAGATTAGGTGAATGCTTTGAACAAAAATTAGATGCAAGTGGCCATAAAACCCAGATTCGGTCGTTGCATACGAATAAAGTTATTCGCTGACCAAGTTTTATGGTCGGAAGTCTGCCTGCTAAGTGGGAATTTAAGAAGAAATTTTTGTCGTAAAACCAAACAAAGGAGAGTTGTTGGCTTGATGGGTCCTTGGGCACTGCGAATAGGAGCACGAACTCTGACCTCAGGCCAACTGCGTTCCATATAAATACAAATAAAAAGTGAGGTTAAATCTTATTATCTTAAGCTTCTTTTTCTTCCACTTGCAGATGATTAAAATGATGCTGACGGTTGTAATTGTATTCACCAGCTGCTGGCTGCCATTCAACATTCTGCAGGTGGGTAAAGTTCTGGGATTGCCATGGAACCAACTTAAAGCTACTTAATCCTTTTTTCCTCTTGACTTTCCGCAGCTGCTGCTCAATGACGAGGAGTTTCAATCATGGAAGCCTTTGCCCTATGTATGGTTCGCCTTCCACTGGCTGGCCATGTCGCACAGCTGTTACAATCCCATCATCTATTGCTATATGAATGCACGTTTCCGCGGAGGTTTCCTACAGATAATGTACCGTGTGCCCGGCCTGCGTCGCTGCTGCTGCTTGCATCGGTATCTGCGCAGCCGCGGCGAGCGCAGCTATGAAGCAACCGGTGAGATGACCTTCAAATACCATCGCCGAAATGGTGATGGTCTAGTCAGGAAACCTAAAATACGCATTAGGTGCCAGCCCTCTCTCTAGTACCTATTAATTTCACGAATCTTATTGTCATGGCTGTCTTTGGTGTGTCCTTCACTCCCCACCGAAGGGAGGGGGACCACAGCATGTGATTATTTCGGGTAGTTTGTTCCTTTCGTTTTCCGTAGGCTTATGCATGCCAAACAGAAGCACGCAGCTGAGATTCAAGCAACTGCATGTCATGCACCTACACGCAATTAGTTGATTAGATGTAAACTTATAGAGCTACCAACAAGATAGTAAATATCTGTTACTGTTATCTCTTCCCCACAAAGGAACCGAAGAGGCATTCCACCTGCATCGAGTGAACACCTGCACCACCTACATCAGCACAAGGCGAAAGCTGCGCGCGAATTCTATGCAAGCGGTAAGCACAATGCGCCACCACCCCAAAGGACCGGAACACTAACGAAGCTTCTTCTCTTTCTTCTTGTCCGCCTAGAGCCAATTTTCATGTGCGGAGACCACAGTGTTACGGTAGCTGAGCCACAGGAGTCCACGGACCGACAACAGGCAACGGTCAGCGGCTCAGGTGCGTTTCATGTAAACGGCACAAGAGTCTTGGGCTGCACAGAGTTTTAAGTACGGATCCACATGCGGATGATGAAGAACCAAAGAAACACCCCACAGTCAGTTGCAGAAGTATTCAATTGCATGTGTGTTAGCTGAATGTATTGAATGTGTTTTGTGAATGTAAACTCAATGTAAATTAATTGAATGTATTTTAACAGTAAACGATTTAAAAATAAATATGAATATGAAATGTAAAGGCAGAGTAGAAGTAGGCCGTACGATTTCCAGCAGCGCCGTTTGAGACTGGCTTACTTTTAGGCTTATAATTTGAGAACATTCCACCATGATTTAAAGTTGCATACTTTTAGGAAGGGACTTTAAAAGAAACGTGTTAAATTGGTCATGTGTTAAGCTTAGTTCGCACATTTTTGATACAAATTTAGCTAAATATGCCTAAATAGCGAATTTATCGGCCATATTTCAGCAAATTATTTGCGAATGGAAATGTAGCTTCAGATTTAAGTAAGGCCGAAATCTGCAGTCATGACTATTTAGCCAAACTTTCATCGAAATGTGCTCAACTTATTTGCCTGCGTGTAGTTAGCTTAAGGGGTGACATCTGAGAAAAATTTTGAAAAAATCGAAAAATTTTTTTTTCGCTTAAAAAATTCTTTAGGGTCTTAAAAATAACATACCATAAGATAGAGTCCGGCAAAAGTGTCTAATGTCGAAATTTTCCATTCTGCGGCGATGCCTCACGGATATATTTACGTACTTAAAACTTTAACGCGTTTTTCTCAAACCACTTTTTTGAGACTGCCGGACACATAACCGAACAAATCTTAACCGATCGATCTGAAATTTTGACAGTATATTCAAAATACCTTTATCTATCGAACACGTAGGTTTTTTTATATTGCTTACTTTTTTATCAACAATTTGACGTTTTTTATTCGTGAAAGTTTTAACTTTTTTCAATCACTCACCATTTTGAAAACAATATATCGCAAAACCTACGAGTCATAGGATACTAACCAAACTTTTTGTTCTAGATCAAAAATTAAGGACGTTAGCTGTCCGCCATGGACCCCCTTCAACAAAAAGGGCCTACGAAGAAAGCGCACAGCCGCCATTTTGTTTTCGATTTATTCGAAAAATTATTTTGTACTTCGCATCTAATATTATAAAACCTCTTACAAATTTACGATTGGCTTTTTCATTTGGCCAAAAAAATTCCAGAAAATCCGCTTTTTTCCAGTTACTCAGATGTCCCCCCTTAACAATCCTCTAACAATCCAAAAGAAATTGTCAGTGTTCCAGAAACTTTTTTGAAAGTGTTTATACCCTTGCAGAGGGTGTATTAAAGTTGTGCAGATGATTGTAGCGCTTAGAAGGAAGCACTTCATCCACACAAACTACACTAGGCAACAAGATACAGTATATTGAAGTGTTCGTGGTAATTCCAGATGATTTTCATGTGCTGAACACGAATCTGCCTTCGGAAATGGTCCATCACGTCTAGATTTTAGGTGTTTTGAGCTTAAAGTTGCTAAAAATTCATATTCGTTTACCCATTTTAAGAGCGTTTCTGCTTTGCCTCTCTTTGGTGTATCCAACAGCAATTTTTCTTAGCTTTAAAAAATATTCGGGTGTGTTCCTGAAATTTCTAGAGATTTTCGTAAAAGAGAAGAGATTTTTACTTTAACTAGGAGGACTTTATAAGTAAAATGGAAAGAATAATGTCGGCTACTAGATTTTAGGGAAGGAGCAGTCGGTTTCAAATCTCTCAACTTTTGTCATCTAATCTAATTGCCTAGCATTTTAAAGACACTTTACATATTAAGGAAAGCAGTTTTATTTCGAAATGAAACCGTTTATACACAAATCTTTAGAGATTTCTGGGTCACACCCGATGCAATAGATGTTGTTGTAAATTTTCATGGGAATTCAATACAACTGACTAGGCAATTATTGATTTTGAATTGCATATTCTTGGGCAGTAGACAATTAAACAGTTTCTAAGAGAACTATTCGAAATGGTATATCTTCGCTAGAATCACAGAAGTGTTTGGGATAGTTTATTTTGAAACTAAAAAAATAGTTCTTTACGGTTATTTTAAAGAGAGTTAAACCAATAGTATAGGTTCCCCACAAAGCCTGACTAAAGCTTAACTTAACTTGAGGCTTACTTTCTACGAACGCGATGGACAATTTCCAAAAACAGATTCGTGTTCAGCACTCGACATCATCTAGAACAACCGTTTGATAAACTAGAAAAAGTCTTATTTTGAAGCCTTGTGCATTTATTAAAATAATTTTTTCTCAAGAAATGCAAAATTCAAACGGCAGAGGGAAGCAGTCATTAGCAATGCAGCCAATTTATTTGAACTCTAACGATATGACTTTCCAACTATCATTTTCGATTTAAAGGCTGTAGTTCAAATGAGTTCTAAGTTTAGTTCGGCCCAATATCACTAGGCAACAACGTCCAGTATATTGAAGGTTTGGTGGTGATTCGGAAATAGTTCATCACGTTTAGATTTTTGATAACTTGATCTTAAAGTTGCTTAAAATGCATGTTTTGACTATTTTAAATGAACGTTTTGTGGAGTTCCTTTTCGTTTGATTTGTCTCACTTTGATATTATCTTAAAGTGATATTTCTTAACTTCGAAATAAACTATTCCAAGCAATTCTACGATTTTCTCAAGCGAAGATATACCTTTTTGAATACATGTTCGACAACTGACCAAAAGTTTGAACCGTCCATTGGTATGCACTGGGTTGAAAATTTTCATAAGAATTTAACCAAAATTCCTAGCCAACTATAATGATTTTGCAAAGCGTATTTTTTGGCATTAGACAATTCAATAAATTATAGCACAAATAATAAAAATGGTATATCTCCTCTTAAAAAAATGTGAGATTTTTCCCAGGATGCTTTTTCGTTCAAGTTGATCTGCAGATTGTGCTCTTCAGCTAGAGAGCACCAAACCGCAAAGCATTGAGATCGGAAAATTTAGCCATGGTGTGAGCAAGACGACTTTCTAATGTATCCAAAGTGAGATCTCAGGGTATATGTGAACAGTGAATGAAGTCCAGTTTCTATGTGGATTGCATAGTTCGGCGTATTACGTGGTAGCCGAAATACTTTTTTGATAAAGTACCTTTGGAGCAGAGCTAGCAAATAACAATTGAGCGCTTTTCGTTGTCTCAAAATAAGAGTTATTTGCGGGCCATTGAGCAAAGAGTCGGAGATGAGCCGTTCTCATCGGCTCTTGAACATTTCGCTCTTTGCTCAGCGAACAACCAATAATTTTAATTCCCTTTTGCTCTGTTCACTCGCTGACCGAATGGCTGTGAGTGAAAATTTAAAAGTCATTTGCGTTTGTGTGTGTGTATGTGAAAGCGAGGTGTCAGTGTGGGCTTGTGACTCACAATTGCTAGGCAAATCAGATCACTTTGGGTCATTGAAAGGGCTTTATCTTCTAAAGAATTTCGAATTTAAAAAAACCTTTTAGGACGATATTCTCAAATATCCAAGCTATAAAAATATGCAAAAAAAAAAATCGCCAAAAAAATTTTGCCAAGCAGCAATACATAACTTACTAATATTTTGCAAATCTGAATCGAAAATAAGATAAATTTTAATTACAGTGTTGAGAAATTATGCTTTAAGTTTCATTGCCAAAACGACAAATTAAAGAAGTTAATACCGTTCACGCCCACCCGCCAGCTATGCGACGCCCGCTGGCAGGTACAGAGACCTTGAAAAAAAGACCGTTCAGGCTGAGTTTTTGATTTTTTTGCTCAGCTGCTGACTCTCAATGTGCGAGCGCTCAGTCAGACCGCTCTCAATTAAAGGGTTATTGAACGAGCAAAACAAAAAGAACTCAACTGAGAATAGTCAACTGAAAACATAAACAAAGAGAATCGAAGTGTTCTGCTCAGAGCGAGAGCAAGCGTGCATAAGTTTTTTCGGTTTTGTTATTGAGCAGACCGCAAAGGGAAAAACGAACAATTGTTATTTACTAGCTCTGCTTTGGAGTCTTTCTACTCCCTCGTATGTCCTGAAGCCCTACATCTGAGAAGCGTAACACATGATTGAACGGGAAGAGGCTTCAAACATTCGATATGTGGCACGTGCTGTTTTTCCAAAAGCGTATTCTATGTACTATTCAGCGCTTTGATAGAGTCTGTAATTTTCGGTGTGGCCGGGTGGCTCAGCGGCTAGTGTGCGCGACTGCTGTGCAAGAGGTCGTGGGTTCGATCCAGCCTCGAAACATCTAATGAAAAGTTTTTTCTTTGAATAAACTTTACACCCGGTCACGCCTCTCTGCTATTGGCGCCACCTTTGAAGTAATTAGCCATGCAAAAGCTTCTCAAGCTGCCGTTCGGATTCGGCTTTAAACTGTAGGTCCCTTTCTCTTGTGCGAAAATTAGAAGCGCACAAGCCAAGAGATTGAGAGAAGCTCGGCTATGGCCCTTCGGCGCTGTGTCAACGTGACAAGCCTTGGGGATGTGTCAACTAGACAAGCCATTTTACTTTTACTAAGTGCTCGTTCAGCGACATGTTAGAGAACAGAGTAATACCCAAATATTTTGCTCCACAAAATTTTGATACCAACGGGACCAACCAAATTTGAAAGCTACTAGTAGTAGTAGAAAAACCATGGCTGGATTTGGTCTGATTGGCTATGGTTATTTTGTAAGAGACTCCTGAAGTTGAATAGGAAAATTTCCTTGTTGCCTTGTGCCTCCGTTTTATAATACATAGTACTTAAGTCTGCATTAAAGGAAGAATCAGTTTCCATAATAGATAGCTGGGCAAGTTTGGTAACGTATCGATTTGCAGGGCGTTCAATCCAAGTTAATTTGGGTAAAAGAAGCGGCACCTGTGGTATTTCGTGTAGTTTTTTATTCAGCAAGGCCTTTGTTGTGACCGGCAGGTGGTCTGAGTAGATTTGGTTTTCTACTATCATATCGTAATTGGTCTTCTCACAGTCTCCTCGAATCAAGGTCTATTGTGGAACAAAGACAGCTTAAAGATATTTCAAAGATAGTTTAAACATTAGTAAACGTTCCCCACAAAAAAGCAACTTTAAGCTCAAATTACAAAAGATCTAGACGTGATGGGCCATTTCTGAAAACAGATTCGTGTTCAGCACACAAAAATCATTTAGAATAACCACCAAACCATTTATGTGCTGAAAAAAGTTTCATTTTGTTGCTTTGTGTAATTCTTTCAAATCAGACTGCTGTTCAAAAGCATTCAGATTTCAAATCAATTCAAAAGTTTTTCCACTTATGTGAAATTTGACATAAGAGTGTAAAAACGAGAAAGCATAGCTAACTTGATTCCTCCTATGCGTTACAAACTTCATAAAACTCCGAAAATTTCAGGAACACCGTCATTTGGATTGGTTGCTTTCAAAAACAACAAAACCCAAAGACTCTGCAGATTTCTGGAACTCAATGGAAAGTGCCTGACCTGAGTGTGTTGCATACTTATAGGACCTGATCTAAAAATACATTATCCCAGACATTTGTGTGCTCCCCAGCAGGGGTGTTGCATTCTTTTAGGAGGTGACTAGAGAAGAAGATATATAATTGAAGCTAGGGGGAGCCCCTTAAAACACTCGCATTTATTGGACAGTAGAAAATATTGTAAAAACCCTAATCCTAATTGTAAATCTTAACATAAATACTTAGAGAAATCACGTGACTGTTCCTGTTACTGTTACCCTCCATCCGTTACCATATACGACACTTGGGCTGTTTCGGATTCATGGCCGTGCCACGCGCACACTTGAAGGTTCGCGCAAACTCTTCCGAATTGGACAACACGCCCCTCAAACGCATCTGTCCCGGACAATGAGCGTCACCCAGGGCGTAGCGCGAGGCGGCCGGCGTGTATGTCTCGCACCAGAGATTGCCAAACGAGATGAAGAACAGCTGTTCATGCGTGTAATGCTCCAGGCCAGGCAGTTTCCACTTCTCCCGGCCCACCTCCTTCACATAGAGCCGGTAAGCGTAATATGCCTCACGCATGCCACCATTGTCGGCTATGTTTTCACCTAGTGTCAGTTCACCGTCAATCTGCAGGCAAGTGGAAATGAAGATGAAAGGACAGCAGGTCCACAAGAGCTACTCACGTATTCGCCAATGTCCGCCAAATAGTATTGGCTGTACTGGTCCACAAAGCATTCGGTGCGGTTGATGTACTCATTAATCGTCTTGTTGGACCACCACTCAACCATGTTGCCCTGCATGTCAAAGCGTCGTCCGCTGTCATCAAAGCCATGCGTCAACTCATGTCCAAGTATGGTGCCAATCGAGCCGTAATTCAGGGCCCTGCGGAGAACAAAACGATTCAGTTGGCTTATCTGGACGGCAGCGCACGCAGACAAACTTACTCGAGCCCAAGGTCATAGAAAGGATACTGCAATATGGCTATGGGCACAGCTGCGGAAGGAAGTGCACAATGGATTAGGGCTGGTGCGTGACCGCTTGGATTAGGCACTCACTTATGGCATTGGACTGGAAAGTGTGAAAGGCGTTTACATTCGACGGCGACGTCGCCCAGCCAATTGGCTCTGGTTTGTCCATCTGGTTGAGTCTCTCCAACATCTGCCAGTGCACAAATCCCATTAGGTTCTCCAGGTGCGTGCTTACATTAACCTTAACACCAGCGTAGTACTCGTCCAGGGCAGTTGCATTCCTTAGCCAAGCGGGGAAGCCAATGAAACTTCTCATCTGGGCGGACTTTTGCATTGTCTTTTGCTTGGTGGCGGCATCCATCCACGAGGTGGAGCGTACCAGGCGGTCAAACGAGCGACGTATATCACTTAGCATACGCTCTACGCGGGGCAGCTTAACCCTGGTGAACTCATCATCGGCCAGCACATAGCTAACGGCCATGCCAAAGAGACTGTTGACTCCATGGGCGCAGTAGAGGGAGCGTGGAGTGCCACCCTCTGTGCCGACTACCACACGCATATATTCAGAATGCAATAGCCGCATGTCGCTGGTGGTGTGCAAAACCAGCTCCTCTAGGGAACTCAGCCAAAGGTATGACTCAATATGCGAGGCCGGTGTCTCCTGCAGATATTCCACAACGTTTTGCAGGTAGAGAATATCCGCTTGGCTGGTGATGATGGTTAGATTGGCAGTCACCTGCTTTTTGCCCGCATGCTTAGTACCCTCCAGCATCAGCTCCATAAAGCGTACCCAAATGGGCATCGAACTGGGCGCTATAAGCTTGTCGGTTTGATTCTGCAAATCTTGCAGAGATATGTAGAGAATGTCATCAGCTGGGTTCATCGAGGGCTTTGTCATGTTCTCAGCCTCCTCCTTGAGCTACAAAAAAAAAAGGTGTGAGTGTGAAACATGTTGTATACGAAATGCTCCGCCTTTCACATTCTTGCGGTTGTGCGTTACTTTATACTCCATATTCAAAACTCGATACTCAGTAATCGATAATTGTACTCTATTTTAAGTATTTGATACTAAGTTCTCGATATTAAGTACTCGATGCTCAGTATTTGATACTCAGTATCAAGTACTCGATACCAAGTTTACGATACTAAGTACTGGATTCTAAGTATTTAATACTCTGTACTCGATTCTAAGTACTCGATACTTATTTCTCAATACCTAGCACTCGATACTCAGTACCCGATTCTAAGTATTCGATGCTTAGTACTCGTTACTAAGTACTTGATACTTGCTATTCGATACCAAGTACTCGGCACCAGGTACCTTATACTCCATTTTGAAATCTCGATACTCAGTAATCGATAATAGTACTCGATTCTAAATATTTGAAACTAAGTTCTCGAAATTAAGTACTCGATACACAGTATTAAGTACTCTATAACAAGTTCTCGATTCTCAGTACTGGATTCTAAGTATTCGATACATAGTACTCGAAATTAGGTAGACGAAACTCAGTATTTGATACTCAGTACTCGATACTTATTACTCAATACCAAGCACTCGATACTCAGTACCCGATTCTAAGTATTCGATACTTAGTACTCGATACTAAGTACTCGATACTTATTATTCGATACCAAGAACTCAATACCAAGTTTTCGATACTCCGTGCTCGATTCTAAGTATTTGATACTAAGATCTCAATATTACGAACTCAGTATTAAGTACTTGATACCAAGTTTTAAATACTCAGAGCTCGATTCTAAGTATTCGATACTAAGTACTCTATATTAAGTACTCGATACTCAGAATTTTATACTCAGTACTCGATTCTAAGTACTCGATACTTATTACTCAAAACCTAGCACTCCATACCCGAACCCGACTCTAAGTATTCGGTACTTAATACTCTATACTAAGTACTCGATACTTATTATTCGATACCAAGTGCTCGATACCAAGTACTTTATCTATACATCTATATAAAAGTGAAAGTATGTTGGTATGTTTGTCCCTTATGGGCGTCTAAGCCGCTGAACCGATCTTCACGAATTTTTCACAGTATGTTCATGTCGATCAGGAAAGTTTCATAGGCTATGTCTCATGTCTGTGAAATGGTCCGAAAACCGCGAAATTTGAAAAATTATACAATTCATCCGATTGCAATGAAACTTTGGGGAATGAATTGAACGCTTGCCCAGGAGGGTTTCTAAGTTGAAGAAATTTGCGGTAAATGGTCCAAAAACCGCGAAAATTGCCAATTTAACGGTTTCGGTATGGGGATGGTTCGAAGCTTGCCCGCGAAGGTTTCCAAGTAGAAGAAATGGTCGGAAAATGGTCAAAAAACCGCGAAATTTGCAAAATTATACCGGTTATCCGATTGCAAAGAAAATTTCGGAATGGTTAAACGATTGCCCGGGAAGGTTTCTAAGTTGAAAATATTTGCGGAAAACGGTCAAAAAACCGCGAAAATTGCAAAATTTACGTTTTCGCTAAAACTTTGGGAAATTGATCGACGCTTGCCCGAAAAGGTTTTCAAGTAGAAAATTTGCAAAATGTTCGATTGTTATGAACTTTGGGAATGTTTGGTCGCTTGCCAGCGAAGGCTTCCAAGTAGAAGAAATGGTGGGAAAATGGTCCAAAAACCGCGAAATTTGCAAAATTATATCGTTCATTCGATTGCAAAGAAAATTTGGGAATGGTTAAACGATTGCCCGGGAAGGTTTCTTAGTTGAAAAAATTTGCGGAAAACGATCCAAAAACCGCGAAAATTGTAAAATTTACGTTTTCGCTAAAACGTTGGGAAATTGATCGACGCTTGCCCGGAAGGTTTTCAAGTAGAAGAAACCGCGAAATTTGCAAAATGTTCGATTGTTATGAAACTTTGGAGAATGTTTGGACGCTTGCCCGCGAATGATTCTGATTTGAAGAAATGTGCGGAAAATAGTCAAAAAAACCGCGAAAATTCAAAAACTATACCGTTCATCCGATTGCGATGAAATTTTGGTCAATGGTTGGACGCTTGGCCGTGATGGTTTCTAAGGTCCAAAAAACCCGAAATTTGCAAAATTACCTTATGAGTATTTATGAAAGCGCTTAGTGCTTGATAAATGGAAGCTGAAGATTACACGGTTCAAATTAGTGCGAAATTTGCAAGTTTTTGATTTGAGCCTGGAGTATTCTGAAGATTTGATGGACCAAACGGTCAAAAAAGTCACGATATTTGCAAAATATTCATGAGATTAGATTATCATGAAGATGGTTAAATAGAAAAAAAAAAGAACGAACGGTCCAAAATGTTTATGGCGACTTGCAGCCAACACTAGCTTGAATACAGTCGCTCTCATAAGAAACATAAGGGACCGGGCGACGCCGGATGTTCAGCTAGTACTCCATATTCAAAACTCGATACTCAGTAATCGATAATTGTACTTGATTCTAAGTATTTGATACTAAGTTCTCGATATAAAGTACTCGTTACTCAGTATTTGATACTCAGTATTAAGTACTCAACGCCAAGTTCTTGATACTCATTACCCGGTTCTATGTATTCGATACTAAGTACTCGATATTAAGTACTCGATACTCAGTATTTGATACTCAGTACTCGATTCTAAGTACTCAATACTTATTACTCAATACCAAACACTCGATACTCAGTAGCCGATTCTATGTATTACATCCTTAGTACTCGATGCTAAGTACCGAAACTAAGTACTCGATACATATTATTCGATACCAAGTACTCGTTACTCCGTACTCGATTCTAAGTATTAGAGACTAAGTATTCTGTACTTTGTACTCGAATCTAAATATTCGGGTCTAACTACCCGATGATAAGTTTTAGATACTCAGTATTCTGTTTGTTTTTGTCTTTGATTTTGTCTTTGTTGTTGTCTTTGTGTTTGTTTTTGTGTTTGTTTTTATGTTTGTTTTTATGTTTGCTTTTGTGTTTGCTTTTGTGTTTGTAATTGTGTTTGTTTTTTGATTGTTTTTGTGTTTGTTTTTGTCTTTGTTCTTGTCTTTGTTCTTGTCTTTGTTTTTGTCTTTGTTTTTGTCTTTGTTTTTGTGTTTGCTTTTGTGTGTTGTATGTGTGTGTGTGGGTGTGCCTGGCCAGTTAACTGATATTGCACACATCCCACCATTCTCCACCCAGTGTGACGCGTAACGCGTGACGCTGAAATCAAATTTCACCCCAACTAAAATCTTCCAGACCGAAATAAAAGATGTTTCACTTCAAAAAGAGCAAATTAATGAAACGATCAATGCACATTCATAGCTCTCCTACCGTATGGATCCTGCGAGCCACCTTCACGCCTTGCTTCACCAGATCCGTTATACCCAATGAGGCCTCATCTTGATTTACATCAGGATCCAGGTAGAGCAAATACTTTTCGATTATCTTTCGAGCATAGTGAAGATAAGCAGCCATGCCCAAACTGGTTTGCTTTGAGGCTTCCTCTTCGTCCTGCTCAAGATTCTCCTCGGTGTCATCCTCGTCGGTGTTCAGCATGGAAATTGTCTTTCTATGAATCTTGCGTAGAAGCTTGTGTGAGTCATCGTTGTTGCTGCAATGCAAAAAGGACTGCTCAGAGTTTGCTACTTATGAAGAAAGCGTTCTACTCACAAGGGAAACGCCGAGTCGGTCTCAGGGGTTCCCAGCGCAATACGGTTGAGGGAGCGATTCAGGGGATCAGGAAACACATCAAAGCCTATGATTAGATCCATGCTCAGGTGCCGCTTAATGGACACAATTGAATGCAGCCAATTGTAGGTTATATTTGTGGCCTCCGTCGCATATTTGGACCCACTACCCAATGTCAGATTAAGGACCGTGGGCACTATGGGTAGCTTGAACTGCTGCAGATAATGAACAAGCGGTTGCAAACTAAGCTCATCCAGCTGTTTCGTGTCCATGCAGGACCTGTACATGGTTTTGGCCTGGCCCACCGCTTGGGGCTCGGCACTGCTGATATTGGAACGCAGAAATTCACGCACCAAGCGCATTATATGCGCCTGACGCTCACGGAACCAATCATTTGAGGTGACCGAGTCTGGACGCGGATGCTCGTCGGCCCAATTACCGCAGGTGAATTGATAAAAGTCCTCGCAGGGATCAGTCTGTTCGTCCATGGAATAAATGAGGCTGGCCGCTGTGCGGATGCACTCCTTACTCCGGCATATTGCACTCGACTTCTTAACTGAAGAAGCACAAATACTGTGACATAGATTACACATTTGGTTGGTAACATTGACTACTCACTGCTAAGGCTTAGAACTATGATTGCTATCAGCAAGAGGACTACCAAAACCAGCAATCCACCCAACACGGCCTTGTGATAGAAGCTACGCCGAAATCTGAGGGGCAGGAGATGGAAGACATAGCATTCATGGGGACACCAGACAAAGCACTTACCGCGACTGGACGCCAATCAGATTGGGATTTATTGGCTGATAGGGCAGTTGTTTACCTCCGCCACTCGCCACTCTCGCCTGCCCGTGGCCATTTCCATTTTCATTGCCGCTAAAAGCTCGCACCGGTGCGGACAATAAGCTCAGATTACCTGTAATGGAATTTTTGACGATTTCTTATGGGAGTCCTGCGTAAGAGTTTTCAGCTGATTGGATCTGTGATGAGTTCCAATGTTTTCTTTAAATGGACAGTACGTTTCATTAGCTCTAATTAGTTTGCTGTTGTCAATCTGATGGGGCAGAGATTACTCTACCATTAAAATGCATGCCCATTGTTGTGGTGTCGCATTGTAATCTTGATCGGGCGCAATTTGTTTGCTTTTTCGTCATTAGAACGGACAGGTGGTGGGGTGGCTTGACCTGTGCCCCTTAATCGCATTTCTAATGCATTCACCTGTCACATACAAAGTGGTGGGTCTCCGGAAATGCACAAGCCCCAGGGCAGAGACATAGCGCCACACATGACGTCCCCGGGGCTGGTTCAATGCACTGCAAATGTTTCGCATGACCAGCGATACTTAAGCCCAGAATAGACTGTTTTTGCTAATCACTGCTAGATCGAAACACCAAAAAAAGAAAACAGGCTTTTCTATTATGACAGTTTCCTTATCTCTGATTCTATTACATTTTTATTTTTGTAGTTTCAAAATTTCACATACATAATGTTTCGCTATCTTTCCTCTTTAGTTCTTAGGACGGACAAAATTGACACCAATCTTTTTCACATGGCAAACGAGGTTTACACCACTTTGGATGCGTTCCATGAAGCTGCCGAATTTGAGGCCAGGTATGCTAGACGAATTGAGCTATTTCTACAAATATGGGCAGTTATCTTGTCCTTGGGCCTTGCCATCTATGGAATCAACCTCAGTATGCCCAATCTGATCAGCAAGTTGCTTGCAAAAACGATGGGTTCAAAAAAACAAAAAAATCAACTCAATAACCCAACACTGCAGAAGGTCGAAACACCCCCAAAAGCTAACAATTCTATAGACAATGTTACGCAAACCGAGGTTGTTAATATAAAGAAAGACGATATTGACAGAATGACGGTTGCCGAGACGATTGCAAATGTTGTAGGAGAGAGTAGCGAAGGGGACGATGTACCTCTATATTCCGAATCGGAAGTAGATGAACCAAAATTGGCTGAAAAGAGATTCGTCATGCTGTAAGTCCCAAACTTGAAATATCTGTACTGACTTATTTCGAAGGATATTTTTGTAGCCACCCCATGCGGTTGGATATAACCAATAACCAAATACTGCAGAAGGCCGAGACACCCCCAAAAGCAACCAAGTCTATAGACAATGTTACGCAAGCCGAGGTTGTTAATATAAAGAAAGACGATATTGACAGAATGACGGTTGCCGAGACGATTGAAAATGTTGTAAGAGAGAGTAGCGAAGGGGTCGATGTAACTCCGTTGGCCGAATCGGAAGTAGATGAACCAAAATTGGCTGAAAAGAGATTCGTCATGCTGTAAGTCCCAAACTTGAAATATCTGTACTGACTTATTTCGAAGGATATTTTTGTAGCCACCCCATGCGGTCGGAAATAACCAATAACCAAATACTGCAGAAGGCCGAAACACCCCCAAAAGCAACCAAGTCTATAGACAATGTTACGCAAGCCGAGGTTGTTAATATAAAGAAAGACGATATTGACAGAATGACGGTTGCCGAGACGATTGCAAATGTTTGTAGGAGAGAGTAGCGAAGGGGACGATGTAACTCTGTTGGCCGAATCGGGAGCATCGGTAAATGAACCGAAATTGGCTGAAAAAAGGTAGGTTCCAAACTCGAAATATCTGTACTGACTAATTTAGAAGGATATTTTTGTAGCCACCCCATGCGGTTGGAAATGTGCTTCAAAGAATGATACGATAAGATTTGGAAATTGATTTACCTGAACCTTGATGTCGCCTGAACTCTTGTTGTCGAAACTGTCCATTTGGGCACAGTCGACTTGTAATTAGTACAATTGCGAACCTACTACAATTCCTAATGGATACTTTTCAGAGAAACAATGGCTAAGTCGTAAGTCAATTCCACAACTTGATCATGAATGGTGCAATCAATGGGCTTGCGGTCAGTGATTCATACTTAATAAAAATTCGATGCAAAATGTTAACATAAATTAATACTTAAAAGTACTCGGCAGTGAGTCACAACATGTTATTAAAAGGCAATTATAAACAAGATATATATAAATTGATCATAATTTAAGTGATTAGCTGCAAGTCAGCTGGTATCAACGTGAAATGTGGTAAGATTCATTCAGGAATCTTCAGAATTTAGCAACTTAATAATTTACTAAAGAAAATGCGACATCGGATATCGGCTTTGTTTAAATAGGCGAAGGCAAATCCGTTCACCACCATTTTGAGTTCAATAAATCCACGCCAAAATATCGTAAAATTAAATAATTTTTGGATGACAACACACATACCTATAATAAGGCATATATTTTATCAAAAACCTCCTTCCCTTTATAAACTTATAATTCGTTTTCAGACCTAAATTCTTCTGTCTTGATTCATTACAAAACATTGTCTAGTCTAGATTTAAATTTTTAAATACAAAAACCATTTTACTAAACTTTAATTTAACTATTTCCATAATTTGAGTGTTCACTCTTTAGATATCAATTCCTATTTAACGCTAAATCAATGGTGAAAATAGTAAAATCAAGTGTAAATATTAAAATATCATGTTTTTTCTGAGTGCGAATTCGCTAAATTATGATTTATTTAAGTACAACATTTGGAGAGAATTCGGTCAAAATTTTAAATAAATCGGGGCAAATTTAAAGAAAATTTTAAGCGACCGTATTCAAAGTCGGTGCCCTCCATAACTTCAAAACTACTGCACCGATCATTTTGAAATTTTGAACACTATTTCTGTACATAATTTACGCTGGGGAGTTGTTTTTCAAATTTGTTAATAACTATACTCTGTACCAAAGGTACACAGAGTATAATAAGTTTGTGCAAAAGTATGTAGCAGCCCGAAGGAAGCATCTCCGACCCTATAAAGTATATATATATTCTTGATCAGCATCAACAGCCGAGTCGATATAGCCAAGTCCGTCTGTCTGTCATATGAACAAACAGATCTTAGAGATGGTAAGAGATAGAGGTTTGACACGTATAGGACATATGTTTCTTTTACTTGCAGGCAGATCAAGTTTATTTTCAATATCGCCCACGTACCTTATATCTCCCACAGTTTTGCAGATAGTTGGTTCGTTCCCTTTATACATATTTAGTAATCAGCATTGTCTATCGATTCACCAAAGTAATGGCTAAGATCGGACGAACGATTCAAAAGTTATGATCAAAAGAAAATTCAATAGATATATGAGATGCTGTGTTTATTTGTGTTTAATTGCGTCGCCACGCTTTAGTATACTGGGGTGGTGGTTCAAATCACATCAGCGGCGTAAATATTTTTATACCCTTGCAGAGGGTATTATAAAATTGTGCGGATGTTTGTAACGCATTGAAGGAAGCATCTCCGACCACATAAAGTATAAATATTCTTGATCAGCACGACGAGCTGAGTTGATTTAGCACTGTCCGTCTGTCCGTCCGTCTGTCCGTCTGTTTCTATGCTATCTCCTCCGTCAGTTTTAAAGCTATCCTCACCAAACTTTGCACAAAGTCTTTTGGTACAAATACGCTGCACATTTGTCGGAACCGGCCGGATCAGATGACTATAGCATATAGCTGCCATAGGAACGATCGGTTGAAAAACTAGTCTTAAAGAGAAAAATTTTTTTATTTTTAATGGAAACGCCTCCAAAGTACGTATTTCTTAGTTTACTATCCCTTCCCATGATATTACTAAGTTTGGTCGAAGTCGGATGACTATAGCATATAGCTCCCATAGGATCGAAACTAGTTCTAGTGAGAAAAGCTTTTTTGTTTTAAACGTCCTTATCATTGGCATACACTTATTTTATATACTTTTACATAATTCTGCAAAAATTGGTCGAAATCGGATGACCATAGCATATAGCTCCCATAGGAACGATCGGTCGAAAAACTAGTTTTAGTGAGAAAAACTTTTTGTTTTTAATTAAAACGTCCTTTTTATTGACATACACTTAATTTATATACTTTTGACACATTCCTACAAAGTTTTATCAAAATCGGATGACTATAGCATATAACTGCAGTATGAATGATCGGTCGAAAAAGAAGTTCTAGTGAGAAAAACTTTTTGTTTTAAATGGATTCGCCTCCAAATTTCGCAATTAACAGTGTATTATGCTTTTCCATTATTTCACCAAGTTTAATCGAAATCAGACATCTTTATAGTATAGATCCCATAGAAAAGTAAGGTCCAAAAAGTCGTCATAGTTTGAAAAACTTTTTTGGATGGAAGCTGCAAGGGTATACAAAACTTCGGCTCGGCCGAAGTTAACTTTTCCCTTATTTTTTTCTTTTTATTGAATTACACAAGGCAACAAAATTCGAGTATCTTGAAGGGTTGGTAGTGATTCTTGATGATTTTCGTGTGCTAAGCAATACTGCGTTTTCAGAAATAGTTCATAGTTCATAAAGTTGCTAAGAGAGCCCATTTAGACCCTTTTTAGGAGCGGTTTTCGGGGAATCTATTCTATTGTTGGGACTCTCTTTGATATCAACGAAAAGTACCACTCCTTAGCTTTAAAATGAACTATCCTGTAAAATGAAACCTCCTGTTAATGCTTAAAGAGAGAAGATTACAATAAATTTTATAAGCGAAGGCCAAAAAAGGACAGATTTGTGAAGTTTTTTTTAGTATTTTGTTGCTGGTTCATTACAAATGACTAGCCAATTTTACTGTTTTAGGATACGAAATCAAATTAGAGTCTCTACCACCCATTGCATACTTTGGGGCACCAGCAATAAATAGGATATTTTTGGATTCTTACACAAGTGCTAAAAGGGGTATAACTCCATTGGCAAAAATCGCAGAATTGTTTCGGATGGAGTGGAGTGGTACTTCCCGATGGTATCAAAGAGAGTCCAAACAATAGAATGGATTTCCCGAAAAAGGCTCCTTAAAAGGGTCCAAATAGGCACTTTTAGCAAGTTTAACCTCAAATTACTAAAAATCTCGACGTGATGAACAATTTCTTAAAACGCAGTCTTGCTTAGCACACGGAAATCATTTAGAATCACTATCAACCATTCAAGATACTGGACCTTGTTGCCTAGTGTTATTATTATTATTTTATACTCTGAACCAGAGGAACGCGGAGTATCTTAAGTTTGTGCAAAAGTATGTAATAGCCAGAAGGAAGCCTTTCCGACTAAATTTGTTTGCACAATTTGGACCAATTTTGCTTGCCTGCAAGATCTAAGCTCTACGTGAGTTCCGAGTCCGAAAACGAACGGAAAATTAATCATCTCACTTTCAGTTAGTGAAAGCTGCAATTTATTTAGCTATAGTTCACTTAAACTTCACAAAAAATGGTTAGATATACTACTCAGATTTAGCTATGAAGGCATGGCAGAAGTCTTTCGAACCTGTACCATTCTAAATGTGTTTACTTCAATCGCTTTTCAGATCACATCTTTATAAATCAGGGAGCGAGAGTGGAAAAAAATGAGTAGCTTTGAGTGACAACCATCGTGTGCGATGAAAATGAAATGGAATATGAAGAAAAAAGGGAAAGGATGAGTCCTTCTGGGATCAAATCTATACTTAGATCGAGATTTAGAATTAATCTAGAATATTCATTTATAATTTAATATTTAAGCGATCACAGAAGGATCTGCGGCTCGGTTAAACAATATCTGAGATAACCTTGTTTTTGGGATTGGTTTAAGCTCGTATGGATTCATTTTCTTTAGTGTAGATCAGCGGTGGGCATAAGATTTGAGTTAGGGAGCAGTCCATCAACAACAACAGAACAAAACAACCCTTATTGGCGAGGCTCTAGTCGGCCAAACTAACAGACACTGCATGTATTTTCCCCACCCAACATTTGAAAGATTGTTTTAACAAAAATCACTTTAATGGGCCTTTTTCGATCCCTCTGGATGATTAAAAAGAGATTATCACCTAACGATTAAAAGAAGACTCGAAAATTACACATAAATATGCGCAAAATGTGATTTATTGAATAATGACTCGAAAAAGTCTAGCCAAATAACTCAAAAATGAGTCGACACTGATCAGAAGTACGGGTTAAAAACGATTCGACATGAAGAGTCGCGGCTAGGGTACCATTTTCTCCCGACAAAAGTATAATTTCTTATCAGAAAATGAGCGCATTTATGACTATTTTAATCCGACCGATGACTCGAAAAAAACACGAATGAGATCAAAAATTTCATAAAATATTTGTTGGGTGTTTTTGCAGTCGTCTTTGCCGATGCGAAATAGGTTGGTTGTTATTTTCGCTTCGAATTCGGCTAGCTTGTGTGAGATGACGAGGCAATTTTTAATGTGTCTGCGTGGTGCCAGCTGCCATAAAATAAATCTTACGAGCAATGGGAGCAAAACGAGCTAGGGCGTGCCCTTCGCTGGACTAGATGCTCAAGTATCATTATCTTAAGGTTAAAATGAGCATTCTGGCATTTGAAAATGTACCAAGGCGTTACGCAGGCCGAATTATAAAATCAAGCTCTACAATTGTATATTTGTTGCTTAAAACAATAAACCTAATAAAGAAGGCAAAAATAAACAAAATTGAGGATAATGAGAGCTCGGCCATAGTTAAACACAACTCTTCTAAAAGAATATTCTTTGAACCAATTAAGGCGTTGATTTCGGATATGAAGTTATTTTGGACCTATCGGTAGACGGTTTTGGTTTGGACGAGAGGTTGTAATGCAGAAAACAATCACAACAATTAGATATTCGGCTCTAATTTTGTGTAAACGTTACTTTTCCTAGTTTGAAATTAACGATCTTATATGAAAAGTAAGCTGAATGTCTGTGGCTACTAGATCAGGTCTTCTTTTTCCAGTTGGCATTGAGAAATCGGTTTCAGTTGCTTAAGCAATTACGATTTTCGTCAAACCTAATACCAAACCTTCCATATAACATTGTTAGGTTCAAACTCTACACAACAACCGTCCCGAAATTCGGAACAGGGCCGATTATAAAAATCTTCCAAGATCCATATAATTTCCAAAAATATAATCAAAATCGTCGATTCAATGATCCAAGATGAATGCTAATCACTTAAATAGGTGGGCGATGCCACCTTCTAAGGGCAACAAAAATCAGAAAACACGCTCTTTAAATGTTGGTTCAATCCCTTAAAAGTGACCACGGACCGCACCTACTTTAAAATGTTTAACGGATTCACATGGAATAACCTTCTCACCAGGCGTCTCTAATCGCTGCAGTGTTAAAGGCTGTTGCTGTAGATTTTCATGCAGAAAACCACTGTTAGTATGGCCAGTGGTCCAGATACGGTTACGGGCATTTGTAGCTCCGCCGTCGATATCCATTCTTGCCCTGCCCCACCTCCAGGCTAGTGAATCAGTTCATGTGTGTGTGATTTTTTTTCTCCGTATCTCCGGTGATTTTTCTGGGGCACTCCACTGCATTTCAATCAGTCTAATTTAGATTCACATCATCATCCCGCTATCCCACATGTTGCGCATCTGTCACAGTTTTGCAATCACTGCCCGCAGCTCGGGTTTTAACGGGTTTCTAGCTTTCTAGCCAGTTGCCAGTTGCAGTTGCATAATTTCGCATCAACGAAACAACAATAATAAAACTAAAATCGACTCCGACTTTCTGAGCAGCAAGCGACTGAACTACCGACTACCGGCGTATTGAAGTCGTGCTGTCGTCAACAGAAGGTATTTATAAGGGCCAATTCCAGCGGCAGCAACCGTATAACAACAATAACAACGACATCAACAAATCAGGCAACCACCACAAACTCCTTTTGCCATGCAAATGTGCTGCGGCAATTACCAGAGACCCCAAACCGAAGCCCCTACCCAAACCCAACAACCCTAGCACTGTCTGACTGTCCTGCATGTTATCCTTCTTATTGTTGTTATTCCCCTTATTAAAGAGAGTCCTAAAGCTATAGCATAAGGTTTGATTTAGCATATAAAGCCTGTAGTTCATGAGTCGTACTTTTCGTTTCATGTATTGAAAATCGTACCTTGAAATAGATTTCCATCTGGTCAAATCTTGCTAAATGGCTTTTGTTTCCATAAATTTGAAATTCGTAAAAGTAAAAGCTAACCAGGCAAATATGAGCATTAGTTGATATTGAAATCTGTCATCTGTCGACAGTCGATTTTGATGAAAAATATTCGGAGAAACAGGGAAATCCGACCTTTGATGACGGATCATTGATTATGTTCAATTACTCAAAAAGATGCGCTATACGACTTTCACTCCTAATTTGGGACCAAAAAAATAACCCAGACAAAAGCGAAAAAATAATATAAATATAAACCCTCTTGACAACAAAAACTATTCGTTTTTGAATTTTCAAGAATTTCGCTTTAGAAATCGAACTTAATTCGTTCTCAGTTTGGTGTTTTTAGGCGAGGGGTATGAAATAAAGTAACTGAGAGAGTGGAGCAAGCACTTTTGAGAGAATAGCGTTGTGTCCGCTCTCACAGATTCGATTTTTATGGGAGAGGGGTGTGCGGGAAAACTATCCAGGGCAATCGATTTTCATACTCATGTTTCTTTGGAAGTCCCAAGCAGTTATGCCATTGCTGGCATGGGGAGGCGGCTGTTAGACTCAAGCCGTCAAAAACTTGCTATATAGTTTGACAATCAATATTCTATGAAATAAATGTGGGTTGGAATATTGCTGACAGTTCCTAAGTCCTCCCCGCAAGGGCATGATGATTGATGGACATCATGACCGGCTTGACAACCTTGCGGACCCCAGTCGGTACTCTCAAACCAAGACTGTCGAGCTTATCGGTACCACGGGATGAACAGCAGCCCTAGGCTGTTCACATTGCGGTTGGCCCCCTAGTGGGAGTATCGTGGTGGCTGTGCGTTGATACCCACATCGCGGGTAGAGTCTCTTTTTTGAGGCTCGACGAATAAGTAGGTAAATTACCTACGGCGCTATAGCCGAGATTATAGTAGTGGTTCTTAGATTGACCTCGCCCCTCACCAAAGGGGGAAAAGTCACTCCCGACCAGTGTGCTTTTCAAATTGGCACCAGGGGACTTCGGTCACCTGGGGCTTTTGTCTGGAGTCCCAACCAGACACAAGTATCGTTATGCTTTAAGCTTACCTAAGGCACATACCACGTAAAACAAAAACTGAGAGATCAGAATTGTTCTGTTCCCTAGTCTTATTATCTTAAAGATGCAGCACCTTATTTTCCTAGACATTACGAAGAACATCACGAGAAACGTTAACAGAAATACGTAAGAGTTGAATTTTTCGATCGAAGACATATGCAGCAGCGGTGTGAAAGATTTCGTGCGCCGACGAGGCGTGGAATTCAAAGTTCGAGTCGGGTTCAATTAGACGCCGTCCCAAAAAATACTGAGACTGGGTTTACACAGTGATGGAAACTTCTTGAAGTTTTCGTAAAGGCTTTCGTTCATAGTAGATAGGTGTTGTTGTGTTGCTCATGGTACAACTAACACGGTATGGCGGTGAGCTAGCTTTTTTTGAGTACTGAACTTATGCTTTTGCACCAAGACTACGCAAAGCACAAACGTTTTGCGTACTTTTGAAGTACTTTGCTCTAGGAGCGCCGCAACTTGCTTGTTGCAACATGGTGTAGCTTACCCCTTTTCACCTCTTTCCCACAAGCATGAGCTTTTTGGAAAAACTTCATGAAGTTTGCTCCACCGTGCAAATCCAGTCTAAGACTAGCCAAAAATTTCATAATTTGGGCATTTCAAATGGATATTGAGCCTTTTAACCAACCAATTGTTTCTGTGCTGTCTGCTCATCAAAATGACAGGTACAAATTAAACAGACTCGCTCGCTCTCTGAGCGGAACACTTGTATTTGCTTCTCTAGTGTTTTCTGTTGCATGGTTCTCGAAGAGAGAAACACGCGATAACAGCTTAAAGGGATAATGTCGTTGGCTGTCAACACTGAGAATAAGCCACGAAGCAAATCAAGCTAAGTGAAAGTGTTTTTGTTGCGCTAGAAGCCCACTATCACGCATACACACTTACAGTTTACTGAACCACGTGCGCCAAAGACACTTTCGGAGGATTCTGCCTAGCTTAGAATCTTTTGAAAATAAATGAATGGAATGAATTTCCACATAATTCAATTTCCACGCAAATTAACCGCCGACAAACTGGCTAGACAGGGCACAGCTATTCAGTTCCTCTCGGAAAAGAGCATGATAGGGATGCCCTTGGCCTCACACAAGCTAGTCCCAAGGAATGAAACTTGGATCCTGAAATGTTCAACCTGAAACGTACGAGTAGTCTTTTTGCGCCCAAGTAGAGAAAACATTTCCTTCCTAGGCACAAGCGCACTCTCATCTGTAGGCTGGCACGCTTAGAGTACTACAACGAATCGAGCAGCTCAATTGTAAAGAAGACGTGGAGACATCTTCTTCACCCACCCCTGAGCAGCGCTTAGTAGAAGTATACTCAATTCACTTAGTCACCCTTTTCTACTCAACCTCTTGGAACTACACCCACCAGTCCAAAATATCTCGTTCTGTAAAATTAGCTAACTGTACATTTCCATTTGTATGTTAATTAATTACACCATCGGAATATTGACTTGGATATATTTATATGCTCATGAGCTTCATCGCCTGAATGCGACCTACAATTTTGCATTTCTTTCGGAATTGCTGAAATAACCGCATTTCTTCTAAACCAGCGAGTAATGTGTCAAAATGTACACAGAAGGGAAGAAACCGAGAACATTGGACACAAAAACTAATCATGATCGGATTTTCTCACTTTAAGAACAATTTCTCACTTCATTAACTTATTTTGAGAACGCCAAATCTTGATTTGAGCTCAAAAGTTCATTTATTGAGAACATTCTTAACTCACAAACAAATTTGAGGTCCAGTTCCGTCGTCCAGATCCACCATCCAGGTCCAGAGGTCCGCCGTCCAGATAAACCGTCCGGGTCCACCACCGTCCAGGTCTGCCCGTCTAGATCCACACCGTCCAGGTCCGCCGTCCAAAGTCCACACCACCGTCCAAGGCCCAACCTACCCCGTCCAGGTTCAATTCCGCAGAGACATCGCTTCGCTTTTATTAAATAAATAAAAATTTTCCGGGACTGACTGGGAATAGAGCCCAAGACCTTTGCCGCGCAACGACGGCGGCCGTCTTAGACGGTTAGGCTATTGTCCAGAACTGATACAGCACGTCTGAATCGCTAGTTATACTTTTTGGTGCGGTGGTTGAGGTGAGCTGAATTGTGCTCACTTCAGGAACATTTGGAACATTTGTTTTAAAAATTTATGAGAACATTCTGTTCTTATTTTGAGATGATAAATCTTATGTTCTGAATAGGTGCCAATACGAAAACCTTTTTGCATTTTTACGACAAATTGAGATGGCGATAACAAGATCACGGCGGTGAGAACCTAGCGTATCGTTATCGTTATATGAAATGTGATAAGCGTATCAAGGGTTATTAGATCAGGTTTAAAGAGCATCGGTATTGCTTAAGCATTGAAAGATGTGCAATGTACTCCAAATTCGAAATAGGGCCGACTATTTTGCTTTACATAATACTCCAATTTTCTACAGTTAATTAAAAAGTATTGCAGCAGCTGTTGACGCCAACTGTGAAGTAAGTAGCATTAATAATATATTTCCTAAAAATCTTGCCCCTTCCTACTCGGCGTTGAACTGTAGGTCCATTTCTCTTGAGAGAAAAAATAAAATGCATTCAAGCCAAGAGAATGAGAGTATCACCGCTTTAGCCGTGTCAAGACGAATATTGAATTAGAAGGTATCTAGGTTTCGGTTTAACATCTTCAAACTATTTTCCTACTTGTTGTTTTTGTGAATCAAAACAGCACAACACAAATACAGCTCCGCCCCCCCGGCACGTGCAGATGTCCGTTCATACCGATTCAATCCAGTGGCCAGTGCCCAGTGGCGTAATGAGGTGAAATCCATTAAAATGGGAATTTAGGCATCTATATATAAGGCATATAACTAATTGATACTTCCCATATACTTACGACTTTGAGCTTTATGATTGATGACCCCGAGCAAAAGACCAAATGGCTTCGCTTAACCATGATACACGAATCTAACATTTTCCTTTTTGGCTCAAAGGTAAAATAATAACTGTAATTAAATGTCCGCACACTTCCCACATATTCTACTAAAAGACATTCGCATTGTTTGCCCTAACTTTGACATAGTTTGTGCTCTGGAGCTATGGAATCAATAAATATTATTGATTCGAACACGTGTGCCAACTGAAAACAAAACTTGAATGCAATCCAGTGGTGGCGATGAACTAGCGATGGCAAATAAAAACGATGTTCGTTTTATTATATTTAAAGGGATATTTAAAAAAAAAACCGTTATCGATAGCGAACGTTCTCTAAAGTCGACCGACTTGTGACGGCGATTGAGAGTATGATTTATTCAGTAAAATGACTTAATTTAGTACAAGTCGGGACTTACGCGTTGAAGCAAACTGTATAAAGTTTTCTCAGTAGGCCAGATAATCAGGTGAGATTATATAACTTTTCTATAGAAGTTCTAGTAATCTATCCTTGAATTTCCCGCCTACTTAACAAATTTCATGAAGTTTGCTTCATCGTGTAAGTCCCAACTTTTTAAGTCACTTTACTGAATAATATATACTCTCAATCGCTGTGAAACCAATTTTTCCCACCTTTATAAATTTCTCGATTATTTATATGGGATATTTATGCCAAACCAGGTGCTTTCTTCATATATTATTCAGCCAGCAGTTGAATCAAGTTTTTTGAAATCATTTTCGCTCTATAGCTATTGCAATAAACAGACCGACATACTTGGCAGATCTAAGCTACAGTTGCTGTAAATCTTAACTGGACTAACTATATAAGTTCTGACTGACACATGCAAGCCTTAAGTCTATAGCTTTCCGACTTGATCCTATCATTACATGCTACTGACTTGAAAATCGGCTTGTATGCAAAGAAATCGGAGTAACCAGTATTGGGAATCACCTGTGGAATCGGAATTTGGTTATAAATTCGAATGCTTAAGGACATAATATGTCAATCCGCCCTTTACATTCTTTGTGTGTGGGAGTAACTGCACAGTTTGCTAAATCATGTAGGTGTTTTTCACTATAGTGGCCCTGTGGATCAGCGGCTAGTGTGCGCGACCGCTGTGCAAGAGGTCGTAGGCTCGATTCCGCCTAGGAACATCTAATGAAAAGTTTTTTTCATTCTCATTTGTGCTTAACCATAATGAAGATAGTTCCCGATCCATCCAAGGACATTCTTCTTAAATTTGTTGAGCAAAAGGACCTATACTAGATAGTTCCCTTTGATTCTAGTGGTAAATCCTTCAAAACTTGGAACTGTTTATGGATTTTTTGACTTTAAACGAAAAGCACACCCATAAGATTCCTTTAAAAGAAACCATGGAAGTCCGCGTCGAATTTTGTGCATCATAGTTCTTCAAATTTCGAGGTCCATCGAAAGTTTTTTTTCGAATTTTTTCAGCACAGGTCCCTGTTCTAGAAAATTATTTTAATTTTTTCAATCACTTCGCCAGTTTCAAAAGTCATAGTTCCTTTCTAATCTTAAGAACCTAACACTTGTTTTTTCCCCTTTTTGAAGACGTAATATCCCGAGCCTCGATATAATTTACAATTCTAATCTTTCCTATTCTACGATGCTACTAAAACTATTCAAAAACATAAAAACAAAATCGAACTAAGTACTATTTCTGAACCGAACCTTTTCCTAAACGAGAAGGTCCAGCTTGGGCTCAAGTTCGGGAGGTAATTGACTAAGAAGGTTCGGCCCATGGTCCGGACTTAACCTCTAAATTTAACCTCTTTTTTAAAATCTTGTGAAAAAAACCGGGAACAGATTTTGTAATTCTGTTTTTTGGTTGCACAAATCATTAAAAACAATACAAAATTAAAAAGAGGGGAAAAAATAAACTTCGGCGCGGCCGAATTTTTGTATACCAGCAGCCTCCTTTGAAAACAAAAAAGTTTTTCCAACTAAGTTTACTTTTCGGACCTTACTTTTCTATGGGAGCACTACTATATGGATGTGCGATTTCAACCAAACTAAGTGAAATCATGGAAAAGCATAACAAACAAACAATTACCAAATTTGGAAGCGGTTTCATTTAAAACAAGAAAGTTTTTCTCACTAAAACTAGTTTTTCGACCGATCGTTCCTATGACAGCTAAATGCTATAGTTATCCAATTTTTTTCATAGACCTAGGTTCCGACCAAACGTTCCAAGCAGCTATATATGGTCATCCGATTTTAAAAGACTTCGAGCAAAAAATTTTTTAGTTAAGACTAGCTTTCAAAAATCGACGGAGGAAATAGCATAGAAACAGACAGACGGACCAAGGGCTAAAATCAACTCAGTTCTCGTCACTATAACGATCTAGAAAAGAAAGCTCGTGGGCTGATCAAGAATATGTATACTTTATGTGGTTGGAGATGCTTCCTTTAATGCGTTACAAACATCCGGACAATTTTATAAAAACCCACTGCATGGGTATAAAAATGTGTTCCTGCAAAGTCTGTTCAAAAAGTTCTCGGACTTCAACCATGATCTAGAACAGCGATGTTCAAGAAGATCGAGGCCAAAAAGTGAGAGTGTATGGGTGTGCGATATCAAAGCGACGCAGCCCAGCTTTGAACTGCCCTGCTCGACGTCTGGGCATCGAATGCAAGCAACGAGAGCGCTGCTTACGCTCATATGCCCGACTTCGGCATGCGCTCGGCTTGCGCCGATTGCGCGCGGCCCCTGGGGGCTATGGAGGAACATCGCTGATCACATTTTTGCATTGGGTTGTGTGAGAGAAGAACAAAAATTGCTCTCAATTTCAGAAGCAACGACTGCGTCGCCGCGCAAGCCGAACAGGCAACGCAGCGGCGCTTGTACAGCTTATACTGTGTGTGTGGAAGCAGCGCAGCTTTGAGATTTTTCCTATGCACACGAGATAGCAATGTGCCTGCCCCTGATCTAGACGCAAAAGTGGGGTGAGTCCTTTTTTGATAGTTTTCCCCAATTTGCATTCCATTGAGCTGTTCATTTATTTTGTGTGGTTCTTTGAAAAAACTATTTTGGAAGAATAAAGAAAAAAGAGTGATAGAGCACTACTGCAATCAATTTGTACGCATTAATGGAACAGCAGTGTTTATGTTATTAAAAATGCTTAAATTATTATCTGACTGCGAGATTCGAGATGGATGAAGATCAATTTAAATCGAAATTTTAGGGGAATCAGAGTAAATTATCAATAAAACGACAGGTTGAAAACGTTAAATGGATGAGAATAGCGTAAGTGTTCAATTAATTGGTCGTTCAAGGAGTATAGTCATAAATTTTTTGAACAATCCATCAAATTATAGAAGAAAATGCATTTCTGGGCGTAAACCATCACTTTCTAGTAGGAATTAGAGTCGAACTTTACAGAAAGAGATGAATTCATCAGCAACTTTGAACGATGTTTGCTGAATGATTTCTCAAGCTGACCACGGAAAGACGGCATCTTTTCTGTGACCAGTTTAGAATTTAGATCCTACTTAATTCACTATTAATATTCATTGTTTTTTAACTTAATTAGTTTAATACAAATTGTTCGACACACACTCTACTCTCACTCCTCGAAATGAGAGAGGAATTAGCTTCAAATTAGTGTGACCATAGCCGCCAGAGTAATCGATGGTCGCTCGTGTCCAGTATGGTCAGAGCCGCCACACCAGCTATTATATCACAGTAGAACAACGTTTGCTGGGTCAGCTACTATATATAAAACAGGGTTTGTTTAAAAAAAATTTAAAAATATTGATCAAATTCAAACACCTTATCATGTCGCATAAACATGAAACCCACCTTATTTAACGTCGATTGAATGTGGAAATAAGAAACCGATTCCAAATCATTGCTTTGTATTCAACCATTACATTTTTGCTGAGAATTAATTTCCGAACAATGTTTTCATATCCACTTTTACATAACAGTGTGAGTTAACATACAACGATGAGCTAACCAGCTAATGAGTCAACTATTTGTCCATGAGGTTTGCAGACAATTCACTAAGGAAGTGTTTGTTCCTCTAATTTCTAAGATTACCAGTAAGGGGAAGATATACACACAAAACCCATCACAACTTGACGATATTTTTCATATACAATATGACAAGCGATTTGATTTCATTTTTAAATGCGTCAGTAAATTCGGAATTTTATCGTGGGGGAAATCAGGATCATCGCACACATAAAGTATCTACGTATATGACGCTGGTTCGTGCTCAATTTGTTGGTGATTGCTGGCTGCCATGCATGTTGCTACGCTTCCCCCCATGTGATATGTGTTTGCACTCACTAAGTGTAATTGGTTGACATAGTGGTGGGCGTCCAGGATTACTATTAATAAATAAATAAATGTCCACCCGGTATATTTTTTCTAGCAGACACCCCACTAGGAGCATTTTTTCTGGGCTGAACTTTGAGTTCAAAGAACTTTACGTAGCTGCTATGTACTTGCATACATTTATTATACATTCTTCACAAACATTTTTAATGATTTTTTCTTTGCTTATATTCTACGACTAATAACATGCATTAGATTTCGACATGAAATTGAAAATATGACACGTATGATATATATATTAGAATTAAGATTAACAGTAAATGTATATGGTAAAATTATTGCTGCATTCAATTAGCATTAGTTAAAATTTATAAACATATACATATATAAGCGAAAGTTTTGTAGACGTAAGAAACAGCTAGGCTAAAAATTATTAAACATAAACCCTGGACAGTTTGGCCTGCCATTCTGTGGTGGGGAAAACTTGTTGCTGCAAAAATAAAAATAAAAATTAAAAAGAAAATTTATTGATATAACTGCAATAAAGTAAAAAATTATAAGATATTTATATTTTGTGAGCCCAATTTTCATGTACTAAGAATTGATTTGACTTGAACTGCTTACAAATATTTTCAGGTAACCGCAAACATCTTAAGTGGGATTATGATGCCTAAAACCGTCGAGTCGCTCCTTTACTTAGGCCCTTTACTTCTTAATTTTGACTGAACCACCATTACAAATGCATAAATATTGTCTGGCATCAATTAATATCTTTACAATTGACAAAAGTTTTTGGGAGTAGTTGGTACACTGGAATCTCCTTGATTTTCACAGCAAATAATGGACTTTATTTGTAACCAAGTGAAAATCATTGCTTAAAACAACCACTTGAAGCATAAAAAATAGGGGAAAGTTAACTTCGGATCGGCCAAAGTTATGTATACCCTTGCTGTTTGCTTTTCTCAATAAGACTACTTTTCGGACCTTACTTTTCTATGGGAGCTATACTATAAAGATGTGCGATTTCGACCAAATTTAGTGGAATCATGGAAAAGCATAACAAACTAACATGTACATTTTTTGAAAGCGATTCCAATCAAAACAAAAAAGTTTTTCAAGCTAGAACTTCTTTTACGACCGATCATTCATACTGCAGCTTTATGCTATAGTCATCCGATTTGGACAAAACTTTGTAGAAGTGTATAAAAGAAATATATGCCAACGTTAGGGACGTTTCCATTGAAAACAAACAAGTTTTTCTCCCAAGAACAAGTTTTTCGATCGATCGTTCCTATGGCAGCTTTATGCTTCAGTCATCCGATTTTAACCAAACTTTGTAAAATTGTTTGGGAGTGAAAAAAACAAATACATGCCAATTTTGAGGACATTTTCATTGAAAACAATAAAGTTTTCTTACCTAAGACTACTTTTCAGACTCTTCTTTTCTATGACAGCTATACATATAGATGTCCGATTTCGACCAAATTTGGTGGAATCATGGAAAAGCATAGTAAACTAAGAAATACGTACTTTGGAGGCGTTTCCATTAAAAACAAAAAAGTTTTTCTCACTAAGACTAGTTTTTCGACCGATCGTTCCTATGACAGCTAAATGCTATAGTCATCCGATACGTCCGGCTCCGACAAACGAGCAGCGAATTTGTACCAAAAGACTTCCTGCAAAGTTTGGTGAGGATAGCTTTAAAACTGACGGAGGAAATTGCATAGAAACAGACAGACAGACCACAGGCATTGACAACAGGACATGAAGCTCCTGCCAGATAAAGCCATATTGTTCTTGGTGCTCATCTTAAACGCGGCTCTGAGACTAAGCCATTTTCCATCACCCTGGAAGAAAGCGAGAATTGTTCTCTTTCCTCCTGCCATGATTCCTACCGGACGATTAGCCTACTATCCACCCTGGGAAAGATCTTCGAGCGCTGTATCCTTCGAAGAATGCTTAATATTCGATCTATTCGAAAAGCCATACCCGATTTCCAATTTGGCTTCCGACTGAGCCATGGAACTCCCGAACAATTATATCGAGTGGTCAACTACATCCTCGAAGGGTATTACGGGAAAGAGTACTTAGTGGCAGCTTACCTTGACATCCAGCAGGCCTTCGATAGAGTGTGGCACGAAGGTCTGCTCTCCAAGATCAAAAAACTTCTTCCGCCCCAACTGTACCTGCTAATCAAGAGCTTCCTTGCGGACAGAGCTTTTGAGATTGCAGAGGACGGAGCGATATCCCAAACAAGAACCATTCGGGCTGGTGTACCGCAGGGCAGCGGTTTGGGTCCTACGCTATACTCCCTATTCACTCACGATATGCCCAGAGTCTGTAGCATTCCGCTTGAAAACCCCGAACATCTTCTAATCGCAACATTTGCTGACGAAACGGCCATACTTGCCCGCAACAAATGCATATACTCAGCCACAGATGCCCTTCAAGAGTACTTGAATAGGTTTAGCAACTGGGGCGCTAGATGGAACATTGCCATAAACACGGACAAGTGTGCTTCGGTGACTTATTCCACCCGTCGTGACACCTGCCCGGGAGTATTCTTGCACGGTCAGCTTATGGAGCATAAAGCAGCCCATAAATACCTTGGCAGTGGCTGCCAAAGCACGGCGCATGGGGTGGCTCCTGAACTCCAACAACAAGCTGTCACTCAGGAACAAAGTCCTAGTCTACAAAGCTATTCTGGCTCCGGTATGGAGATATGGCCTACAAATTTATGGAATCGCGGCGAAGTCTCACCTGAGAAAGATTGAAGTGGTCCTGGCGAAAATCCTTAGACGCATTACGGGAGCTGAATGGTACCTGAGATATTGAAAACTACCTTGGAGTTCCCATGGCTGGAAATTTTATAAACAAGCAGGCCGCTATTTACCTTGACTAGCTATCTTAACACCCCAACAAACTGGCTAAAAGCTTGTTAAGAAGACGGATAATTCTTCAAAGAAGAAGGTTAAAGAGCGTCTTATCCGAGGACCTGAAGTCACGGTGACTCTAGCAAGTCACCATTTACTCCAATTTCTAACACTTCCTCACTAAATACCTACATTAAAGCACTTATACATTATCGGTAAGCCCAAATGGACACTGCCAAGTACTGTTAAAACCCAATATCACACTAGCATAAGCGGCCAAAAAAGAGTAGCAGAAGGCTAGTTATTGATGGATACTTTACCAATAAAAAGTTCTTTACCAATTTTCGAAATGAAAAAAAATGGGTATATCGACGAAATATTTATACTTTATATGGTCTGGAGATGCTTCGTTCCAATGCATTTCATTTAAGTCAGCATTGCTGAGTTGGAGGTTATCTCCTTCAAATATCACAAAAAGTGTACAAAAGTGCACAGTGAGACCAAGTGCCACTGGATGCAGAAGGTAAACAACCATATTTTCAAATGCTTTTCGAATAACTACAATTACTAGGGAACCACGAATAATTTCTACAGATCAAACCCAGCAAGCAAAGTTCGGAGCACTCCAAATTATGTGTCTAAAAAGAGTCGAGCTTAAGAGCGTTTTTGGAGTAAACACATAGATTTGAGGGTTTTCGGAGCACATTTAGTGCTCTCTAAGCACGGGCTCATAAAAAGCATTTTCCCAGCAAGCAATATGTGCGTTTTCTGACACTTTTCGGACACTGTTTTAGGAGCATTCATCGTCATAATGGGCACCAAAAAGAGTCCGGAATGAGCGTTTTTTTCTATGGAAACGGTCGCACTTAATGTGCAAGTTTTCTGAGTCTAATCTGACACTTTTCTGACACAGATTTAAGTGCTTTCACCCTCCCAATGAAGCATATAATAACCTCATAAAAGACACATAAAAGACTCATAAAAGTAACTTTTCTAGGCACTTGAAGGGGTACTGAATTGCCTCCCGAAAGGCACTTTTTAGACACATATTGTAGTGCACATTAAATTAAAAAAGGAGCCTGTGCTTAGAGAGCACTAAATGTGCTCCGAAAACCCTCAAATCTATGTGTTTACTCCAAAAACGCTCTTAAGGTCGGCTCTTTTTAGGCACATTTTTTGGAGCGCTCCGAACTTTGCTTGCTGGGTTCGGAGATGAAGTAGGTAAGTAATCGAAAATGTTCTTTTCGTTGATTCTTTTGCTGCATATCATAAAAAAAATAAAATCATTTCGTTTTTTTCTCTTTTTTGGCCATTTTGGACGCCCAAAACCCTCAGATTAGTGCTCTTTTTTTAATTAAATGTGCACTACAATATGTGTCTAAAAAGTGCCTTTCAGGAGGCAATTCAGTACCCCTTCAAGTGCCTAGAAAAGTGACTTTTATGAGTCTTTTATGTGTCTTTTATGAGGTTTAAATCTGTGTCAGAAAAGAGCCAGATTAGACTCAGAAAACTTGCACATTAAGTGCGACCGTTTTCATAGAAAAAAAACGCTCATTCCGGACTCTTTTTGGTGCACATTATGACGGTGAATGCTCCTAAAAAAGTGTCCGAAAAGTGTCAGAAAACGCACATATTGCTTGCTGGGAAGGTACTAACATATAGAACAGGGTTCCCCAAGAAGAGAGGCTCTCTGTCTCTCTCTAGCACACACTGAAACATTACTTCGGCAAGAATTCGTTGTGAATTTACGAGTGTGTTCGGCCCCCCGGGGCATGGCTGAGGAACACTGATATAGAACATACAAAGGCTGTAAAACTGAAAGAGATGAGTAACGGCCATACGAGTGAATGGCAACGGAAAATTTCTAAGGTGGAACATAAATTTTACATAAGTGTGCTGTGTGTGTGCAAAGTTTGTTAGGCAGACTTGTAAAATCGTAGCTCCAATTTTCCTCAAATTTCCCTCACATTTGACTGGTCAACATATGCTGACCAGCATCAGCATTTCTGGTATGAAACATTAAAAAAGGTGGACAACTGACAAATAAATTTTGCAATTTTCAGGACTTATTAAAAGCGACTTGCTAATGTGGACTGTCTTAGTGATTCCTCCTCGCCTAGTTAAACGCTTGCTTCTTCATTAGAAATCAAAATAGGTAACTTCATGATGTTCTGCTTGACTAATGATGATATAGTGGACGGTGAAGGCTCCAACAAAGAGTGAGATGCACAAGTACTTATAAAATGTTTCCACATAATCAAAAAATTGAGACAATTATTGTTTCTAAAAACAGAACTTTCTCTAGCAAACAGAAACAGATGATCCAAAAGATCAGAGCTGAGCGTCTATCGTAGTTAGCCACACGAAAAAATAAAACCTATCCTATGCACAATTGCACAAAAGTACCCTTCTCTTATCTAGCCTAAGGAATTTCAAATATGGTAACCTGAACATCTAGCTACCCCTGCCCAGTCAATCTAAACTGTCAACAGCTTTTGTCGGTGTATATTTTGTTAGTATCCTCAGTCAGTTTCAATACCCGCATGCAAATGTATGTGCTTCTCGTAAAAGTTCCACTTTCAAAAATACAAAAACTAACGGAGAAACCGCAAAGAAATTAACCATATTTTTTGTTATAAATTTTGTAGACATTCGAGATTTTCTGTTCATTGTTAATGAAAATGGATCGCGTCTTTGGCAACGTTGAGAACAAGTTGAAGTCTGTGGCGAAAGCAGAGGCCAAGGGAATGGCTTTGAAGTTATTTGGATTCTATGCTGTTGGCTGGACGCTGCGCAAGTTGGTCAAGTAAACGATGTTGTATCTGGTGCTCATCCAATCCCTGTTATATTGGCTCTTCCCCCATGTCCCCGGAGTAAATTTCTTGTGCAAATTGAAACATAATAAAGATGTTTAATCTCACCTCAAATCACATTCACAAGTGCAGCGATTGCCACACGAAAGCTCCTTTAAGTTCTTACTTGCCCTTTTGGCTTGACGACACACTTGCAGCAGGAGGGAATCTTAAAGGCATCGTTGGCCACCTCCGGTTGACCAGCGCTGCCATTGTTAATGGTGGCCAGGTGCCGGATCACGTAGTGCTGCTTGCAGACGGGGCTATAGTTCTGGGGAAAGCTGTCCAAGAACTGACAATTTTCACCCTCATTTCTGGAGGAGGAGCAGGTAAGAATGGAAATTAGCATGCATTTGATGAAGGGTTAGTCTGGGTAAGTAACGACTTACTCGCACTCCTCGATAAGTATGCCCTGCTTGAACTCGTCCGTGTTGACTATATACTGCCAGGTGAGATCGCCGGCTCGCTGACCAAGCTTGGGATACAGATATCGCACTTGGCTGTTGCACAATTGCAATTCGTCGTCGTTCATTCTCAGGCCCACATCTGTGGGTGGCTGCTCATCGTTGAAGTAGTTGGCAAACTTCCTCGAAAGTACGCCCTTTAGGCCGGATAGATCCGGGTAGTTGTCGACCTTGGTGCAAAAGGAACGGCTCTGGTTGAAGCCGTCTACGCAACGATATTCGCCCGTATCCATGCTCGGTACGGGGGGTGTGAGGGGTCGGTTCCTATCTACCGAGTCGGGAAAGATAAAAGCTGACGTTAGGAAAGCGCCAAAGGCAGTGGAGCGTGAGTATGGAATCGAATTAGTTGTTAATAGTAAGGTTTGTATAGAATGCGAGTCTTGAATGTGGCTGCACCGCGTCGAGGTGTCGATACTTACTGTCCGAGATGGGTTTTCGCGGCCTCGGCAGCTGCTGGGGCTGCTCCTGTTGCTGGGTGCGCTGCAAAGACACGAGGGGATCGTTAAAGACGAGATTCAGCTTGCCATCTGGTGAACGCTGCACTTTGAAGGTTTGCTCTTGATGATTCAGACTGTGATATTGATGATAGTGCTGGGGCTGGGTCTGAGTCTGGGACTTGGCTGGGTCGGCGGGGCTAGGGGCCGGCTGATCGCCAAGCATGGAGGGTATGGGCATGAAAGGTGCATCGTCCGTGGTCGTCGTCTGTGCATGCAAAATTTTCGCATAGTTAGTTTCAAGTCAAATTTCAAACGCACACACACATACACCCACAAACATACATGATTGATAATGGAATGATTGATGGGGGTGATGGGGGGGGGTGGGGGGGAGGAAGAGGGGTCGCGACACTTACATTGAAAAGCATCACACCTCCGCCGTCGCGTACTGTGAAAATTGAACGCACCCGCTCATCATAATCCTGGGCCAGTAACTGGAAGCGAAATGGCAAAACGAAAGTGGAAAACGCTTTAATCTCAATTGGCAGCAAAGTGTTCTGGGGCCACACTCAACACAGAATAAGAGACTAGAGTAGACACTTATACGGATATACTAGTACGTGGCGCAATAGAAGTTGCAATTTTTCACACCTCCGCCCCGGTTGGCTGCTGTTTGTCCTGCTCCTCCAGCTGCTGCTGTTCCCTGGCCTTGCTGCGCATGATGCTCAACAGTTGGTCGGATAAGAAGGTGGAAGTTTCTAAAGAGCTCCCTGGTGCTCCTGCAGCCGCCGCCGCTGCTGCTGCTGCTGCCGCCTCGGCCTCTCGTCGCTTGGATATTTCGCTATTGAAACAAACTATCTGAAAGACACATGTGGAAGATTTTTGTTTGCGGTTCATCAACATTGCCAAGACAACAAAGCGTTGCTAGTGCTCGCACGCCTCTCCCTATCTCTCACATCTACGTTTGAACAGCTGTTTTGTGGGCAAGCGCAGTCGTGACTCGACTCGTTTCTGTTTTTGTAGTTTGAAGAGCAAGAGCCAAAAGCTCAACTTTGCCGGAGTGATGACAGCAGCGGCTCCGGCTCTGACCACTAAACACGCAAGCTAATCGGCCTCTAAATGCTCCTCAAACGCACAACACATTCCATTTTGCAAGAGCAGATGTTTTTGGCAAGCGACGCCCAAGCTTAATGATTGAGTAATCGCCCTGGACTTGGCTGGGAAGCGGGCGCATGAATAAGAATGATTGTGCGAATGTGAGAAGTGATTATGTATGACATATGAATGTATGAAGGGGATGTACGTGGAGACATAAACACATTTGGTAATTCCAACTCTAAATGCCCAGCATGCCATGGTTTATGATCTAATAAGGGTGTGTAAATATTTATATATGAATCTGGTTTCAAGCATTCGCTATTCACAACGCGACTCTGACAATCACTGGGTTAAACAAAAAATGTAGCAAATGTCTAAGTTTGGATTTCTGACTCAATTTCTAATTGTAGGACTGCCCCAATGAAAGTGGGCCTTGCCAAGTTCTATTCTTATTTAGCCATCAAAAAAAGCTATGGCGATTTCTCAGAATAGTTTTTTCCCAAGCTTGTCGGGCAATTAGCAGATTACAAAATTTACAGTGACTCGTCTTTACTTATTAGGCAGTAAATACATATCATAAAGTACTCCATCTTAAAGCTTCGTTGAATTAGATTTTTTTTGTTGCAGGCATCAGAAATAACACTATCAGCCTTGTTCTTAATTTTGACATCCGCTAAACTGACTCAAATATTTGTATGTGTTAAGATTAGAGAATACTAGTAGTTCTGATTGCATAGAAATTTGTTTCATAAAATATAATTAGATTGGACCCAAGTTATTTATGATTTCAGTAGACGAAACTACCGACAGAAATGGAAGATACTTAGCAAATCTTAAACTCAAAGACAACTCACTTCAGAAAAGTGTTGGGTTATTTTTGAGTGAACAAAATAGAGTTGTTCACTAAACTGAGCAAGTGATCATGTTCTTCATTAATTGTTCATTTTTGTTCAGTTAGAGTTGATCAGTTGATCTTGTTCAGTTGTTCATTTGTTCAGTTGTTCACTTGTTCAGTGGTTCACTCGCTTTTGTTCTGTGAGCTGTTCATTTGTTCTTGTTCACTCACTCTTGTTCTGTGAGTTGTTCAGTCTGAGTTGTTCACTTGCTCTTATGCAGCCGCTCTTGTTCTGTGAGTTGTTCAGTCAGAGTTGTTCAGTGAGCTGTTCAGTGACTTGTTCACTCAATTTGGTAACTATTCAACAGTTTTTTGTCCGCATGTCTGATTGTTCAATGTAAGCAACATGCTAGCGTGGCAACTATGCTAGCGTGGCAACATTCCGCAGTGTGAACAGCCATGCAAAAGCTTCTCAAACTGCCGTTCGGATTCCGGCGTTTAACTGCAGGTCCCTTTTTGAGCGAAAATTAGAAGAGGGATTGAGTGAAGCCCGGCTTTGGCCCTTTGGGGCTGTGTCAAGCCATTTTTTTGTTACCTAGTGTAATCATTACTTTTTGAGATTAATTTGTTCTCTCAAAAAAAATTCATTAGTGCTTGATTTGCTTAGAAAAACTCAATGTATAATTAATACCACTGCGAAATATGCATTAAACTCAAGTCAAAAATCATTCCAGACATATTTAGTAGATGATTTGTTAAATTAGGGGCTGGTTCCCAGATGAGTTCCGCACTTTACTTCTTTTATAGAAGACTGCTCTTCAAAAACCTTCAGACTTCAAAACTTAACAAAGTGATTCGATTCATGTAAAGTTTGGAAACCAGCCCTTAAAGAGAAGGCTACGCTAACTTCGTCTGTGCTCAAGTTAGGTGCGGAAAACGCCAAACTGTCTGTGCGCACGAAAAAGCCATTTATTGCGAAAGAAAGGATCGTATGAACAAAATAGTGTGCTAAGATAGCCAAAAAATTCAGAGAACGCCAAATAAGGCGAAACTGGGTATTTTTAGAGCAGAGGCAGGCAGGAAATGTGTGTGAGAGCAGCGCAAAAATTGCTCTCAATTTTAGTAGCAAGGACTGCGGCAAGGCGCAAGCCGAACACGCAACGCGGCGGCGCTTGTACAGCTTATTCTGTGTGTGTGGAAGCAGCGCTGCTTTAAAATTTTTCCTATGCACACGAGATAGGAATGTGCCTGCCCCTGTTTTAAGGGTACGGTCACACTGTCTGCCATCTTAAAAAATATTGAGAAATGTACTATAAAAGTTGCTCTATCTGGAAAAAATATTCGAACGAAATATCTAGTGAAGAAAATATATAAAAAAAGTTTTCTTTATTCAAAAAAATTACTTCTGATAACTTTAAGAGTTGTTTTATATTATAAAAGAAAGAGGCTTTTGATATATATTTATATAAAACTGTTCAACCTGACTCACTCACTCACTCACTGATGACCGCTGTATAGGAAGGTGCATTTTTTAACCAGGGATGCAAACCGATCGGAAATAAGGATTGGTTCGGTTCAGTGGTTCAAACAATTTTTGAAACTCCGGTTTGGCTCAGTACATGGTTTTTGAAGACAATTGAACAGCGGTTTCGGTTCGGTTCAGTGGTTCAGTTTAAATTTATAGTATAGTTAATGAAATCCCTATATTTCGAAGGCAAGGCAATACCAAAAATGACAAGAACGCAATTAATATTCTAGGATCGGCCTGCGCGGAAAGGTAGTTTTCCAAACTTTTGAAAATTTCAAAGAATCTTTTATGTTCTTGGATCGGTCTTGATTTCACCAATCTAGTTCTTAAAACACTTCCTTAAGTATATAGCCGCTCGTAAAGTCATATTTTTGGACTTTTGAAGTTTCGGCAAGTTCAAAATGATATTAAAAACTTATTTTTGTTTAAGGATCGCCCATAGTTCTTGATGTAACATAAAGTTCGGTCCGTTCAGCTATTTTGGATTAGACTTTAAAGGTATTAAGCCCCAGGTTTTCGTTTAAACCTACTCTATTGTGGTTAAGCCAACCTTAAGCAGAATACATTTTGCCAGAGAAAGCTGTTTCATATTAAAACGCGTTTTAAAATGTCAAAGCTCACCTTAAGTGTCTTTTCCTCGAAGTTTTTCTCCAACATTTGAAAATTCTATAAAGTTTGATAAGGGGAAGAAACAGAATAATGAGAATTTGGTCTTGTAAAAGAAATGGAAAACGCTACGAAGGATTGTAATCTGATGACAGGCGTATTAGGAAGTCGATGGGCAAACTCGTCTGTAATCTGAATCGGTTCAGCATTTTCGAAGGGATGCTGGTTCGGTTTTTCATCTTCAATTAGCGGTTCGGTTACGGTTTGGTTCGGTTCGGTTCGGTTCAGAACCGGTTTGCATCCCTGTTTTTTACAACAGGTTGATTATATGTTGAAAGTGAGTACTAAGATTCCGGTTTTTGGAAAATGAAAATTCGCCGAAAAGTTTTGTAAGCAACTTTTTTGTTTTTCATCTGATCGGGCTCAAACTCATTCTCAAAGATTTATATGAAAATTTAACAATGACAGCATACCAGTCTTTTGGAAAATCTACCTCTCTTGGTGGAAATTGGTGGGTAAAGGTTGAGTGGGTTGAAGATATCTGAATTAAAAAAGTGGCCATGACCTGACTGGGAAAATTATAAAATTTTCAGTTCAACTCGGGCTGCCGTTTTTCATTGTACTTGGTTGTGTGCGGGACTTGGACCTGGAGGTGGAGCAGGAGGTGGACCTGGAGGCGGACATGGAGGTGGACCTGGAGGTGGACCTAGAGGTTGAGGTAGACCTGGAGGTGGAAAATGGTCAAAAACCGCGATATTTGCCAAATTCTTAATTTCAGTGAAACGTTGTGGAATGGTGGACGCTTGCCCCGGGAAGGTTCTTAAGTTGAAGAAATGGGCGGGAAATGGTCGAAAAACCGCAATACTTGCAGCATTTTTGATACTGGTGAAACTTTGGGGATTTGTTGGACGCTTGCCCGGGAAGGTTTCTAAATTGAAAAAATGGGCGGAAAATGGTCCAAAAACCGCGATATTTGACAAAATTCGGATATCGGTGAAACTTTAAGTATTGCTCGGGAAAGTTTCTAAGTAGAAGAAATGGGCGGGAAATGGTTTAAAAACCGCGATATTTGCAAGTACTAAAAATGGGCTTGTATGGAAGGTGGTTGTGGGCTTGGTCCAATCGGTCAAAATTTTGTTCCCAAACTAATTAGTTTAGGCATTATGTGTGACTTATTTCAATCCGATACCTAAGCGTTTGGACTTTATGCCACATTTCCGGTAACCTCTTATTATCAAAAATGTTTTAACATTTGGAGGAAGTTGTATTTCTGTCACGTGCTCTCAGCATACGAGCCACTGTGCGGCAACTTTGTTAGCGTTTGTTTAGAAAACTCAAGCACAAACATTTTGTTTTTCCATGAACTTGTTAACAATTATAATTCATTGAAAATGCATTGCATTACGAAACCCCAGTCCGTTAAACCCATGATCCGCCCTCTCCAACTCCCATTTTGAGATTGATTAATGCGAGTTTCAAGATAAGCGTCGCCCTGTCTATAAAATTCGTAGAAACTTTGACAATTCGAGATTAACAACAACAGCAGCAGCAGCAGCAGTAGCAGTTTAAACAGCAGGCGCACTTCAAACAAATATTTGATATTTAGTTGATAAATTTTTTTGTTTAATTTTAGAAAAATTCTTACTAATTGCACAGTGGAATGCGGGGTAATTGGAAATTATTAGAGTCCCTAAGGCTTCGCAAATGGCTCTGAAAATCGTGTGCAAACTGTCTGGCATTATAATTTTGCATTTATTAAAAAGAAAACAACAATTACACAATAAATTGTTGGCCATGCAAACAGGTTTAATCTCTGGCTAAATAAACACGACTTTATGTGAGTGCGAATATGCCCTTCAAATTGTGGAAAATCTATCCGAACTAAAAATCACCAATCCAGTTCCATATATAAATACTCCTTGAGGGGGGGTGGGTGTAAGTGATGCAAGTAGCCAAACCCACATGAATTGGTTTACACAAGCAAACTGAGTTAGTAATCGACTTACCGTTGTGAAGAGCGCGAAGAGCAGTAACATGATTTTGACCAATTTCCACCACATGGGAGGCATCTTGCCTGTGGGTTGCTGTCAACGGCTGGTGTCCGTTTGTGTCGGGATATTTACAGGAAAAGAGTTCCTCACGCACGGCAGGTGATTGTCAGATCGGCTAATCTGAGTCTTGTTGCGATTGTGTTATTGTCTCAACTTTGCTTTTTCGCTGTTTTTTATTGGTCTCTGCGTATATTTAATAAACAATCTGGCACGACTAAATTTAAATGCCGGGCTTTATTTGCACTTGTTGTTGTTTCTGCTGCGGTTTATTAATGTTTTTTGGCGCTGCCCCTCTTTGCGCGTTGTCGCTTATTTCGTTTCGTTTGTTTCCTTTGCACGTTTGGAACAGACACTTCAATTAGTCGGTTTGCTTTTCACTTTAGTTTCTTGAGGTGTCGTCTCTCTGCCGTTTCAGCTGAATCGCTTCGATGAAATTTTCTGTTTTTATTTCGGGTTTCTTGGACCAGCTGCTGGACTGTTGATCTCGACCTGACCTGGCACAAAATAAAGCCGAAATCGCACCAGGCATGCGCTTTTATGGAACCCCGCGATCACTCTTGTTCTGATATTTCTTTCTAAGCCCAGGCTGGGAGTTTCCCGAACCCGAATCAAAGAGTATTGCAATGGATCTTGAAATTGTTAATTAACATTAATCTTCTGATGCACGCGAGAGCTGCCAGCGGTGGAAGCGAGAGCACACGACACTTAACGGAGGGCGCGATATGAAAGCAACTGAATAAAAAGTTTGACAAGAAATTTAGTTAAGCTCGTGAACAATTGACAAGTGCAGCTTTAGGCGAAGCTTGATGAGCGCGCCACAGAGAGCGGGAGCGGGAGAGTGAGTAAGGCAGAGCGGAATCTTGAATTTTTTACAGCTGTTTGGCTGTTTTTGGTGCGCTCGTGAATTGTATGCTTTTTGTTAGCTTAAAGTGCTTTAATTGACATACGTGGAGTATCCAAAAACAGAGAAGCAATCGAAATATGAAACCCCTAGCATTTAACTAGTGTACTGTGCTCAATTCCAGCACCTGTCCTGACTTCCGCCTGAATCAGCTGTTATACCTGTCGCCTCTAAAAGTAAAAGTGAAGCTTTACCCAAAGCTTTTTGCTCTCGCTTGGTTGATTGATTACGTCCTCTTATGTTATGGGGCGTCAGAGCAAGCGGCGCACGCGTCAGGGCACACAATCACTTGACCGGTTGTCGGCGCAGACGCTTGGAGTGTGCTATCCATGGGAAAGACGATGACTCGCTGGGTATTTCCAGTGGCTTTTGGCAAACCACAATCGTAAAGACAGTGATGCCGATATTGCCATCTGGAGCTCTGACGTATCCAGTGTGCCATATGAATGAGATAAATGTCGCGATAAATCGTTCGATGAGCAATCCACTTGACTGTGGGCTGACGACTTAATAACTTAACCTGCCTTGAACCGAGGCTGTTCATTTAAACAATTAATTGATAGTATAAATATGCTCAGATAAGTGACGTTTGTTGCAGAACCTCTTTAAGTCGATATTAAGATTTCTAAGACTTTTAAGTTGTTATGAATCGCAATCAAATCAACTGCCTAAGCTACCTACTTTTGAAATATGTTTATAAATGCGGTGCATACTTTTAGGTAATCCATTACTATCCATTGCATATTTTTGGTCGGCCTTAAATAACGAAAAACCCTGACAAACCAACTTCAAATATTTATAGTTCTTACTTTCTTTGAATAAAAGTAGAGTACATTTTCTATGTGATCTAACCAAAACAAAAACAAGTAAGGGAGCTGTTGCCGAGTGCCCCGACTACAAAAAACCCTGTTCCCTTGACTTCTTGTGTTTTCATACACATACATACACCACATACATTACATCAGTGTTCCCCAGGCATGCCCCGGTGGGCCGAAAACACTGGGCAATTCGCACCGAATGTTGACCGAAGTAATGCATCAGTGTGTGTTAGAGAGAGACAGTGAGACTCTCTTCTTGGGGAACCTTGCACTACACACACTCACACATACACACACACACTCTGACTTACGCACCCACGCGCACGCGGTAACTGACAATTCAAGACGCGCATTTTAACGTGGTTTCCCCAGGAGGCCTACTCAACGTAAGTCCTAGAAGGACTTTTTTTCCAAGTGGTGCCCCAAAAGACGGGACTACTTCACTTTCGTCTTCCTCTTGTCCTTTCTGCACCTATAAATTAATATTTTTTTTTATGAATATTAAAAAATTTTGCAAATATAAGCAAAGACCTATATCTTGGTTACCTGGTCAAATATGTTTCTCATAAGATGTTTTTGTGGCGTTCTCAAGGGAATCCACGAGATAATCTGGTATTTTGTGAAAATGTATAACCTGAATAAAGACATTCACTTATGGGAGGGAAGAATGTATGGAATGGAGAATCACCCCAAAAAGAGCGGCGCAGGCGCAGTGGTAATATAATAAAAGTTTGAAGTTGAAGACTAAAAGAAACCGCTCAATTCTGCGCCGCAGTCAAAATATTACAAAATAAAAAAAAAAAAGGGGAAAGTTAACTTCGGCTCGGCCGAAGTTTTGTATACCCTTGCAGCTTTCATTGATAACAAAAAAGTTTTTCTAAGACTACTTTTTGGACATTACTTTTCTATGGGATCTATACTATAAAGATGTCTGATTTCTATTAAACTTGATGAAATCATGGAAAAGCATAATACACTGTTAATTGCGAAGTTTGGAGGCGATGTCATTTAAGACAAAAAGTTTTTCTCACTTCAACTTCTTTTTCGATCGATCATTCATACTGCAGCTATATGCTATAGTCATCCGATTTTGATAAAACTTTGTAGAAATGTGTCCAAAGTAAATAAAATAAGTGTATGCCAATGATAAGGACCAGAGAACTGCAACGAGCCATCACGAATACACTCGCTCACCCGTGCTTCAAATGGGATGCAAGTAAACTAAGCGCTCAAGGCTTGTTGAACTTGTTCAAACGGCATACACAAAACAAAACTCACAAAAAAGTTCGAGTATAGGCGAATCATTGCATTTTCAAACTCGAGTGTGTTCCGTACATACACTCCATTTGACTCAAAGTCTTCGGACGCGAGTCGTAAAGAGTAAAGTTCGTTCGGTACAAATACTCGCGAAATACTCTTAGCGTCGGACGCGAGTAACCGAGATTACTTGTTGCCGAAGTCAAAGACCTGCCGCGTGTTGTTATGGCCAAAGCTTGTACACACATCATTTCTACGCCAGAAACAACAGCTTGTGAGAGCAAAAGAGATAGCATGATAGCCTACATTTTGCATTCCTTTGAGTAAAAAGACGGAAGATTTTTGTTTTAGCGATTTTATTATACAACAAAAATAACTTTTAATTATGTAAAATTGCATCAAATTCGCACACAACCTTCCACATCAACAATCAAGCATGCACTGAACGTTAGCGGACCCATAAACGATCGACTTGGCAGCCGACGAGACCACCTCATACTTTTTGCATCATGAACACGAGTGTGTGAGTTGAATGTTGAATTTGCCTTAAGCTCTCTGTCAACAAGGCGGTTTAAAAGAGTAAGAGTAAATTTTGGTGGTGCGAGTAAGTCAGAGTGCAGACGATCTTGTTCATATTTTTACTCGGGCAAAGCAAACAGCTTACTTTGCTTAATGTGCTTTCGATCATTTCGAGTGTGTCGAACCAAGGCAGCAAGTCCAAGCAAGACAAGTAAATGCACGAGTGTGATCGAGCATTAGAGGCTTGTTGCAGGTCTCTGATAAGGACGTTTCATTAAAAAACAAAAAGTTTTTCTCACTAGAACTAGTTTTTCGACCAATCGTTCCTATGGGAGCTATATGCTATAGTCATCCGATTTCGACCAAACTTGGTGAAATCATGGGAAAGGATAGAAAACTAAGAAATACGAACTTTGGAGGCGTTTCCATTAAAAACAAAAAGTTTTTCTCACTAAGACTAGTTTTTCGACCGATCGTTCCTATGACAGCTATATGCTATAGTCATCCGATCCGGCCGGTTCCGACAAATGTGCAGCGTATTTGTACCAAAAGACTTCGTACAAAGTTTGGTGAGGATAGCTCTAAAACTGACGGAGGAGATAGCATGGAAACAGACAGACGGACAGACGGACAGGGCTAAATCAACTCAGCTCGTCATGCTGATCAAGAATATATATACTTTATGTGGTCGGAGATGCTTCCTTCTATGCGCTACAAACATCCGGACAATTTTATAATACCCTCTGCAAAGGTGTAAAAGCAGAATTTAAATAACTATTTCCGTTTTCAAATAAGGTTTTTTTTTAAAAAGGCCCAAAAACAGCCTTCCAAGCAGCAATACACCCTTAAGCACAGGTCTCTGTTCTGAATTACATCTTGTCACATTTGAAATGAATGAAACTATTTAAGTCCTTGAACCGGACTTCCCTTTTTGTTTTGATATGATACAAATATCATATCATAACATATCATATGATATGGTCCTTTCAACCAGAAGTGCAGTCAAAGAATGGATTCGTCAAAAAAATGTGGATTTAATTCAGTGATCGCGTCTTTTCCTGACATAAAGTATTAGAGTCCGACCGACAATTTGAAACTGAAGAATCATTGAATGCATAAAAAGTGGTCTAAAACTTGGTTACAAATGTTGGAAAACGTTTACAACTCACTAAGAAACTAAATTTATGAAATTATTTTGAGTAAGTGAGAATCCACAAAAATACTAAGCAGCTAAATTCGTGTATTTATTAAAAAACATCTTAAACATTGAATCAACGCCATTTTGTTAATATTTTTACGTTTTTAATGCTGAACCTGTTTAAGTGACCAATAAATAGGGACGACTTATGATACAAATGAAGAAAAATTTCTATTTAAATACTATTATAATAATCAAATTACTATCATTTATGAAATTTATTTTGGCTGAGTTTGCACATGCAGTTCCAGAGTTGCAACTTTTAAATTGGAGAGAAGATGAACCTATTTAAGTGGCATGCAGTGTAATGAAGTATTTCACAAAAGTATATCAGTCTTAGGTCCAACCCAAACAAAACGACAATTTTCAAAGCATCGCCTTAGCACCAATTGGCGTGTGCAAAGAACTTAAGATAATTGATTCTAATTTTTATTATGCCCAGCACTTCTCTTCTAATAGTTATTAATTAACTGGCTGGCAACTTCATTAGAGACATCCCAAAGTGTTAAGTTAATATATTAACCAATTTGCCACCTGGAAATAGGAACCCCCCGCATTGCCTCAGATTGAATAATCGAGTTCAGAGATGGACCCCAAAGTCATGGCAAGTCAAGCAAACGACTCGTAACTCGGGTCAAGTTAACGAGAAAATGGTGAAATAGGCAAACACTTGGGAATAAGTGTGTTTATGTCTGTGTGGAGCTATCCAACAGCTAAATGATAAATAACGAAAACGCATTGCACATTCAATAAAATACATATGAAAGCAGTAACAATTAAAGCGCCACCTGGGAAAAATGTGGACGCACCACTTGGTCGTTGTGGTGGGGAAACAAGGCATTTGCAATTTTAGCCATGACAGCGCCACGCGACATGCAACGCTGCACAGGCTGGGGACGGTATTAGAGGCAAAAAAAAAAGACCGTAAAATTTGGCAGACAGCAGGACGCAACGAGCGCTATTGCCCAATATCAATTTGTCGGCTGATTGCATCATCGCCATAATCCATGCCAGAGATTAACGAATTCAACTTGCACATGTATCAGCAGTCGCTATTCGCGCCTTCTAAGAAATCTCGACAATGGAGAGCTAAGCAAATATTTACTCTGCCATTGCGTTGGCTTTCACTTTTCATATCTCTCTTCATAGCTCCTTGGCCAAGCGATCCTAGAGACACACTAGCGTATGGCCACTTCCGCCAAAAGTACCAAAAGAAACGGGTTCAATTCCCAATTTGATTCAAAATATTGTCGCCCCGCACGCTGTCCAGGCATTGAAGTTGAAGTTCATTGCGCAACTAACGAGCAACAGGAAGTCCAGGAAGTGGCCTCTATAGTGGCAGCGATTTTCTAACGTTTCCCAATGTGCGACGGCCTGTTATCGCATTTCACGTTACACTCTGAAAACTTTTCACAACATGCTCATGCATATTTGTGTTTGTAAGCTGTTGCAATGCCCCACGTCAATTAACAAAAAGAAAAATCCAACCGAAACTTACTCTAGCAAAGTGAGTGAAAAATTAATGGCACATGTGTGCAGCTCTCAGATGAAATATTTCCACAATAATCACGGGAAGTCGAGTTCGACGGAAAGTATATAGCGATTTATCCAGGCACATTTTGAAGAGTATGAAATTGTCCCCGAAATTGAGCAACTGTTGCAAGCGCTTATCAAAAAACTTGTGGTACAATTTAGCGGTCATTGTCAGTGAGTATCCACAAGTCGGCTTCCTTCCTGCTTGACTTGACCGGTTCCATTTTCTTGGCATGGCTTATACGCAATGCCCTGAAATTTTCAGGCTTTTTAAATAATTTTCTGTGCATTCAAGTTGAACTGACAGCCATTTGTCGACTCGCCCGCTCGTTTTGGCGAACGATCGGAAATTTAAATCAAATAACAAATTATTGAAATCAAGCAACGTTTGCATTTTTCCACGATGATTGCATGTCTCTTTGTTGACAATCCAATAAACAGCCGTGCAAAAAAAAAAAAGAGCTAATGGTTTATGGAAAATTATTAACAAGTAGGAGCGCCGCCGCAGTCTAGTGCCACGACTTCAAAATTCCCTGTACCTTTGATTTTAATGTAATCGGCATTTCGGCATCTGCCTTATCGAATAGATAATCTTGTATAATATCTAAGGATGGCCTGAAGTATGATTGTGACCTTGTGAGTCTGTATAGGCATTTAATGATAATTTATTTTAAAGAGATTTTAAAATAGCAAGAATTTAATAATTTAAAATACCGCTTAAAATTTAAATTGGAATTGTCAACGTATTGCACTCTTGATGCCTTGTGGCAACCTTATAACTTGTTTATCGATATGTATTCGATAGAAGTGCCCTAAAGTCGATAGGTTTGATCATTCGATGTGCGAAGAATGAAAAGCGCAAAGCGCGACGAGGGGAAATTGCCAATTCCCACTAGCCACCATCTACCGTCTACCGTCAAAGATGGTAGGTAAGAACATGCCATGCCAAATTTTCTCAAAATATTCCCCCGTCTGCTGGGGATGTTCCTATCTCATGCTGTTTCACTCAACATGTAAGCGATATGTAAGCCAAAAAATTGACATTCGCAACGAAATCGTAACAATGTCATCGCGCGCAAGTGACTGCCAAACTTCAAATGTCGACTGTTGGAGAAAAAAGTAAGTTAATTTTTTTTGTATTACTAAAAATAAGAGTTCATATGTTTAATGTCAGCTAGTGAAAGCATCGACGACCTCAGAGGGACCAGAAAAAATACCCACGTCTACCAGGAGATGGCCAGCGTGGTACGTAACGTGGTACGTAAATTCACTGGTCTGGTTTTAGGACGAAAATTGAAAATGTACCTAAAAAATATAAGTAAGCAAGACACTTTTGAAAAATAAACATTTATAATAAATACACTTATTTTTTTTTTAGAAAAGAGAAAGAAAAACTGGGCCCCAGTGATGGTACACCCTCGATTTGGGGGATGTTCATCAGAGTGGATCGAATTTTGGGAAGCTTTCCGCTTCACTGGATTGAATCGAGAATGGTCCAGACAAGTAGTAAGATACAAACCTTATTTTTGTTCTCGGAGAATTTAATAATAGTTTTTCAGAATTACGCAGAAACCGATGACATCATCGAATATAATCCTGTTTGCGCGGACGAGGAGTCAATCGAGAAGTGCGCAGCCACGCCAGCCAAGCGCGGAAAGACTGGCACACAGCAGGAACTGATTTCGTTGGCTAGGGGTAGGAACGAAATGCCGAGAGAGCACCACGACCAAACCAAAACGTCTCTTTCCAAAATAGCCTTTTGGATTTGCTGAAGCAAAAAAAAAAAGACTGATCGCGGATTTTTTTATATTTATTAGATTATAAGTTCTAGATTTAAGGGCCAATGGATGGCATTTAAATTTAAATAATTTGTTTGAAACATTTTTTTTTCATGTTGCAGATCTTATAGCTTCAGCAGGACTATCAAAATCAGATGAAGTGTTTTTGACCTCTGCTCGTTTGCAGCTATTTTCCAGCTTTCATTAATTTGGCTGTTGTGTGTATTGAGCAAGTTGTGCAGAATACAACAAAAAATGACTATAGAAAAACTTTTGGTTTTTAATGAAAATACCACCGAATTTCGTATTTCTTAGTTTGCCATGATTCCACCAAGTTTGGTCGAAATCGGACATCTATCTAGTATAGCTCCCATAGAAAAAGAATGTCTGAAAAGAAGTATTATTGAGAAAAAGATGGAAACAAACATATTTTTATTATACATGCTTTTACATATTGTAATTCTACTAAACTTTGTCAAACTCGGAATACTATAGAATATACCTGCAGTACGATCGATCGGTGGAAGAAAAATTTCTGGTGAGAAAAAATTTTTGTTTTTAATGGTAGTGTCCTTAAACTGGCCACAATTTTTTTGACTTTGATGAAAATCGGGTGAAAATATCAAATAGAAAAGTAGTGCTTGGTAATATACCAAGGAGGAATAAGTTGCATTGAAGATGTTATGTAATCCAGCATCCAGCGCATCACGCAGAAGGCGCTCTAGTACGGCAAGCCGAGTTAAGGAATGCAGACGAACCCACCTTAAAGCAGAATGTTGGGATACTGTTTGGTTATCCAACCAACGGAGCAGCAGCACTCAAAATCTTCAAAATCAATTCCTTTCAACAATTTTGTTGCTCTGTGTAGCAAACGCGCATCTAACGTAACTTCCTCTTATTCTTTGATGGTTTTGCTAATGCGCTCTCTTTTGCTCTCTTGATTTGTTAAAATATTCTAATTCGCTAGCCCTTGGCCTTACATTAATCAGTCTTTCTTTCGATCTCATCGGCTTCAGTTATTGATCTGACCTGCCGCAAGTCTCGCTTTCGTTATGCTACGCATCAGTAGTCGCTATGATTCGCAGAAGCATTTTTTCTTAACCGCAGGGATCATTTCGGATTCACCTGCGCGTTAATCATCAACTTTATAAACAATTGTATTTCGCCTGAGCACTGCCAGTCAGCCTGCTTAGTATTCGGTTTTAAATAATTTGCACAAATTTAATGAACAAAATCGACAGCTATTAAGAAAGCTAAATAGCCCAACAGATACCATTCTGTATTTGCTTTCTCAAAGTAAGTAGGAGAATTTAAATTAGTAGGCTGGTGAATATACATGATTACTATTCGGTATCGTGTGCAAAATTTACACAGACAGTCTCAGTGGAAGCGTCGAGCATTGCACTTCGTTCGGACGGATGGGATTCGGCACTGCCTTTTTCAAGGCACGTGTCTTTCGCGCGTTCAGCCTTTTTCAAGGCACGCGTCTTCCGTTTTTAATCTAAAATTTGTGTTTACATCGAAGTCTAAATATTATAAAAACAATCAACAATTATTAATTCACAACCAAACAAAGTTAAACTACTCGTTATTGTCGCGAACAATAGCGAGATAGTTGCATTAAAAACATTTAAATATTGAAATACCAATCGTTTGTGTCGCGCACACATTCGATATACGTACCTGGTCACTGTTTGGAAAAACGACCAACCCCCATCGCTAATGTAGCGATAAAGCAAAAAAAATTTACACAGATAAATAAAATAATGTTATTCATACCATGATTACTTTTTCTCATAATCATACGATGCCGGAATCGATTTCGATCAGATAATGCGGAATCGGAACTGGGAGCTGTTCCCGTTTCCGAAAAACTATCGTTGGCAATTTTCTTGGCAACGGTGATTTTTTCATCTTGCAAGTATTTTTATTTTAACATGTCAAATGTTGTCGAGATTTTGAAGTATCCATAGATATATCGAGCATACAATTTTATTTCAAATCGTTTTTTTAAACTTGTACCTTAGAAATTGCACTTAGACGAAAGAAAGACGATCGAGATGAAACCGAGGTGTTCGCATTCCGAATCGGGTTGCCTTATAGTTAACTGAGTTTAATTTCGATAGCGATTCGAACATTCATTCGAAAATCCAATCGATTTCACTCGGAAACGGGAGCATCAAAATGAAAACAAGTCGGAATTGCGATAGTTTTACTTTTCAATTCTACTTGTAAACGGGAACAGGCCCTTTATCCGTCCGTCTGTCAGTCCGTCTGTCTGTTTCTATGCTATCTCCTCCGTCAGTTTTAAAGCTATCCTCACCAAACTTTGCACGAAGTCTTTTGGTACAAATACGCTGCACATTTGTCGGAACCGGCCGGATCGGATGACTATAGCATATGGCTGCCATAGGAACGATCGGTTGAAAAACTAGTCTTAAAGAGAAAAACTTTTTTGTTTTTAAAGGAATCGCCTCCATAGTACGTATTTCTTAGTTTACTATCCCTTCCCATGATTTCACTAAGTTTGGTCGAAATCGGATGACTATAGCATATAGCTGCCATAGGAATGATCGGTCGAAAAACTAGTTCTAGTGAGAAAAACTTTTTTGTTTTTAATGAAAACGTCTTTATAATTGGCATACACTAATTTTATATATTTTTACACAATTCTACAACGTTTGGTCGAAATCGGATGACTATAGCATTTAGCTCCCATAGGAACGATCGGTCGAAAAACTAGTTCGAGTGAGGAAAACTTTTTTGTTTAAAAGTTCAAGTGAGGAAAACTTTTTTGTTTTAAATGGGATCGCCTCCAAATTTCGTAATTAACAGTGTATTATGCTTTTCCATGATTTCATCAAGATTGGTCGAAATCAAACATCTATATAGTATAGATCCCATAGAAAAGTAATGTCCAAAAAGTAGTCTTAGTCAGAAAAACTTTGTTTTCAATGGAAGTTGCAAGGGTATACAAAACTTCGGCCGAGCCGAAGTTAACTTTCCCCTATTTTTTATAGTAAAAGTAAAATCGGCTTGTCAAGATGACAACAGCCCCAAGGGGCCAAAGCCGAGTCTCTCTCAATCTCTTGGCTTGTGCGCTTCTAATTTTAGCACAAGAGAAAGGGACCTACAGTTTAACGCCGAATCCGAACGGCAGTTCTGAGAAGCTTTTCATGGCTAATTACTGCAATGCTGGCGCCAACAGCAAGAGGTGTGGCCGGGTGTAAAGTTTTATTCAAAGAAAAAAACTTTTCATTAGATGTTCCGAGGCGGGATCGAACCCACAACCTCATGCTCAGCAGTCGCGCACACTAACCGCTGAGCCACTCCGGCCTCTTTTATATAATCACACTCTAAATTTTTTATAATCACACTCTAAATTGGGCCAAATTTTACTTGTAATCGAAGTTTGCAGCATTATTCCAAGGCAACTACAATTTTGCTTACGTTCTTGGTTGACAATTGCGACTATAATCTTTAACGCAGACTTAGTTCCTTTACTGTTCAGGTAATCAAATGGCTGCTTACGTTAAATTTTGGCCCGAAAACTACTTTATCACATTTGTCCGCTTTTCTCATAGTGTACCCCTATGAATTTTTCAATCTCAGCAACATAACTCCCTCGGTGGCATAAGCTGTAACACACACATTGTAGGCACATAATTACATCTGTATGCGTTGGCTATTACATGCAAGGAGTTTCTCATTTAATTTCTCGCATTTTATTTTCTTTGGTTTTGCTTGTTTTTCTTTACATTTTAGCAAATTTACAGTTTGTTAACTGCGAAGTACTTAAGTATTGTGTTTGGCATAAGTTTTTCATGTTCAATTTGCATTTCTGCAGTTGCAGTCTGCGTCCATTTCACATGTGGTTAGATAACCACTGCATTAGAGTAATAGAAGGAGTGGGAGGTAAAAGCGGAAAGGCCGGTCTGCATATTAATGGCCACGTAGGACGACAATTGTTAACTTATTTTTTATTTTATGCCCAGTCACTGTCACGAATTTCGAAACGGGATGGTAAAGAGTTGACGCTATTACTGTTGTTATTATTTCAGTTTGCCTGTTTGCCTTAATTGCTCAGCGTATTTTGAACTATGCTAACTACTGGCGCTTCGTTCAGCTGTAATCGCCTCTGACATAGTGACAGTGAACTTTCATTAAGAGTTGGACAAGAAATGTTACTTGAAAACATTTTTTTTTAAATTAGATAACCTTGCCTTGAACCTTGCCGCCAGGCAATTACAGTTTAGTTTGGATAGTTTGTTATCAAAGGTTTGGGTCATCAGCCAAGGGGTTCACTTTGTTCAAGGTTATTGTTGCAGTTCGATCACAATTAAATTTGTTTGGGTTTGGGTGTCTGACGGCACAAGACACATTTAAGAAAAAAGTTGTCAATACCCAGTGCAAATCCAACGAGCTTTACAGCCGACCAAGAAATCAGTAAATGCAAGAAGGCTAATACACTCAGAAAAAAATTCGAGAACTTTGTACTTGAATTAAATACAAACGATGTCGGTAGTACAGTAAGTACAAAAATACTTGATCCAAGCTCAATATTCTTGCTTCAAGTACGATTTTTTCAATCCCGAAATACTTGGTCTAAGACTGTTTCAGAATATTATAAGAACATATTTTAAAATCTTATTGATCATACTTTTAGGTTGTAATGGTCTTAAGTAATGCCCGATTAACTCTTAGAATAAATATATTTTGTACTGATTTTTCGTTTCAAAAACCAACACAAAATCGGACAAGCCTAATTATTGTGTCATTCACTAGGTAATTTCGTTTGATGACAACAGCTGATCTTATTAAAATTTTTACGTAGCCAACTTCACACTTTACCGCTTTGGCATTATATATTTAAATAGCTGATAAAGTAAGGCTTGTTTGTAAAAAATTTTGTTAAAGTTTTTGGAATAGTTTTTGTTCGGTGCCCTATCGAAGATAGAAGATCGAAAACAGCATTTTCGGCATATTTTACTGTTTTACTATGAAAAGGGTAAAAATGCAATTCAAGCAAGGCGAAAATTTCGATCTTGAGGATGCACCACGTCCTGGAAGGCCTCTTGAAGCCGACGTAGATAAAATAAAGACGTTAGTGGATGCAAATCGACGAAAAACAGCTCGAGAGATTGCTGAAAGATTAAATTTATCTAACGCGACCGTTCACAAGCACATTAAACGTCTAGGATTGATTTCGAAGCTTGACATATGGGTTCTTCATGTTTTTACTGCACGAAATTTGCTTCGTCGCATACCTTAGACACATTTTGATGATTCGCCAAAAGATTTTGCAGCTTGAATGGGATGTGCTACCATACCTACCATATTCTCCAGACTTGTCACCTTTGGATTATTATCTGTTCCGGTTTCTGCTAAATTTTTTGTATGGAAGAACCTTCACCTTAAATCAGGATGTCAAAATCCACTTGGACCAGTTTTTTGCCTGCAAGGACCAAAAATTTTATGAGCGTGGAATCAACCTCATGTCCGAGAGATGTCAAAAGGTATTGGAGCGAAATGGAGAATATAAATGGAGATCAAACTTTTTTTTCCCCAGAAGATACTATTTCCAATCCACAGAAAAAGTCGAATTTTTACCGCCGAGAAGTGGTGCAGAGTGGTGATAAAGAATTCCCCGAAGGGGAATGTGAATGCGATAGCAATGAGACCTCAATGGAGTAAAGCGATAACTACTGGAAGGATAGATTTCTTATCTTCCGCGATAAAATATGCTTGCTGAGCTAATCCGATCGCGAAAAAACACCAAGCTTAGTAAAAATTCAAGGAAAGTACCATCAGGTTTCACTTGTACCTAAGAAAAGGAATGCTATTCGGAAAGTGTAAACACATTAAACGAGAGCGTAAGTTTAAGTCGGTCCTGCCCGACTTCGATATACCCGTTACTCAGGGCAATTAGTTTCCCTATGTTAATTAACAGAGCATTAACATTAATGTGACCATTTCAACATTAAGTGAGAAAAACAAGCATGTAGTGCCAAAAAGTATGCAACGTTTTTTATAACCTTTATAACTCTGCCATTTGTTATCTTTATCTTTCTTTGTTATCCTATCTTTATGAAACTTTTAGAGCTATTCAATATTTTTTATTGTGAGGGCGTGAGGGTGCGTGGCCAAATTTGAAACTTGGTCTGCATAGGGACTATAGGAGTCTACATACAAAATTTGGTGACTCTAGCTCTTCTAGTCTCAGAGATCTAGTTGTTCCTACAGACAGACGGACATGGCTAAATCGACTCGGCTGTTGATGCTGATCAAGAATATATATACTTTATGGGGTCGGAGATGCTTCCTTCTGCTTGTTACGTACATTTGCACGACTTCAGTTTACCCTTTTTATACCCTGTTCCCATTGAAAGTGGGAAAAGGGGGATCTTGAAGTTGTGCAAAAGTATGTAACAGGTAGAGGGAAGCATCTCCGACCCTATAAAGTATATATATTCTCGATCAGCATCAACAGCCGAGTCGATTTAGCCATGTCCGTCTGTCCGCCCGACTGTCTGTATGTCCGTATGAACCCGTCGATCTCAGAGACTATAAGAGATAGAGGGCTCAAATTTTTGCACGTTGAAAGGTGTATATCAGATTCAAATCGAGTTTGTTTCAGATTTGGAAAATCCCACTCCCTCCCCCCTTTAAGCACAAAAAACTGTCAGTGCCCCAATTTTTAAGTTATATTCTCGAGACCTTTTATAAATCAAGTAAGGCCCAATATATATCTATTCTGAAAAGATCAATAAGATCGGACAAAAAACACCGAAGTTATATACGAATCAATTTTGGTTATAGGAGAGAGGGGGGGCTTGCATTGTCAGTTACCGTTTGCGTGTGTGTGTATGTGTATGAAAATACAAGAAGCCAGGGGAACAGGGTATTTTGTAGTCGGGGCACTCGACTACAGCTCTCTTACTTGTTTATTATATATCATAGATCAAGCAGAAGCCGTAAAGTTTTCTAAGAAATTCGAATAGAAATACAGTTGAAAGTATTTTAGTGGATGACTGAACCGTCTTGAGAATAATGGCAGGTTAAAGAACCACATTTTTGCTAGAGAACCAATAGTGTTTCAACATAACAATGTGTCACAACCTGTTATTACCAGTAATCTTTCTTCACTGAGACATTTTTATACCATTGCAAAGGGTATTATAAAATTGTGCGGATGTTTGTAACGCATTAAAGGAAGCATCTCCGACCACATAAAGTATATATATTCTTGATCAGCATGACGAGCTGAGTTGCTTTAGCCTTGTCCGTCTGTCCGTCTGTCTGTTTCTATGCTATCTCCTCCGTCAGTTTTAAAGCTATCCTTACCAAACTTTGCATTACCAAACTTTGTACATATACGCTGCACATTTGTCGGAACCGGCCGGATCGGATGACTATAGCATATAGCTGCCATAGGAACGATCGGTTGAAAAACTAGTTTTAGTGAGAAAAACATTTTTGTTTTTAATGAAAACGCCTCCAAAGTACGTATTTCTTAGTTTACTATTCTTTCCCATAATTTCACTAAGTTTGGTCGAAATCGGATTTAATGAAAACATCCTTATCATTGGCATACACTTATTTTATATACTTTTACACAATTCTACAAAGTTGGGTCGAAATCGGATGACTATAACATATAGCTCCCATAGGAACGATCGGTCGAAAAACTAGTTCTAGTGAGAAAAACTTTTTTGTTTTTAATGAAAACGTCCTTTTTATTGGCATATTCTTATTTCATATACTTTAACATATTACTACAAGGTTTTATCAAAATCGGATAACTATAGCATATAGCTGCAGTATGAATGATCGGTCGAAAAAGAAGTTCTAGTGAGAAAAACTTTTTAGTTTTAAATGGGATCGTCTCCAAATTAACGCCTCGTAATTAACAGTGTATTATGTTTTTCCAAGATATCACCAAGTTTGGTCGAAATCAGACATCTATATAGTATAGATCCGATAGAAAAGGAAGGTCCAAAAAGTAGTCTTAGTTAGAAAAACTTTTTTGTTTTCAATGGAAGCTGCAAGGGTATACAAAACTTCGGCAGAGCCGAAGTTAACTTTCCCCTATTTTTCTTAATAAGAACAAACCAGAAAACATACCTCCGAAATAAAGCATACTTGGTAAAAATTGGCGCCTTTAATTGCTATTGATGCCATTTGTTTCGACTTGTTCCTTATTATTCTGATGACTATCATCAATATGCATTGGGCTAACAAGTTTGTTGTCAAACTCATTTGTATTGGCCATGTCACCAAATCCCCCATAAACAAGCCAAATCAACGCAGTCTTTTCAATTAAGCAAGCTTAACTCACAAATTTTAATGAACCGCATTGCTCTTTTCGGATTGCAACAGTTTGTGTTGCTGCCACTTGAAACGCATTGAACCCGCCGATGTTAAAGTCGAAGTCGACGTCAACTCACGCATCTGAGTGGTTAACAAAACCTCACCCTCGCCCCCTCCTTGCTCAGGTGTCAAGCTCAATTGAGGCAAATGTCGGCCATATATTGCCAAAAATTGTAACACAATAAAAGCTAAAGAGAGAAAAATACACTTGGACGGCTCTTCGATTCATCCCAAAGAGCAGCTGAGGCGCAAAAAAGCATTCGAAATGCAGCCGCGCAGGCGCTCTCCATAGTTTCTTTAAAAGAGGCAACCAAAGCGATTTTCGAGCACAGTCCGAACGCAGACATTGTCGAGGAGGGAGCCCCCAGATTAACCGCCACGAGCCGTAGAAAGAAAGTCGCGAGCGTTTTTGTGTTCAAGTGAAATTTTCAGTGCGGTCGTCGGTGTTGTTGTGTTACACTCGAAACGGCAAACGAAACGGTTGAAAACGAAGTGTTGTTGCTGCCGTGAAGGCGTGTACATCAATAGAGTGCGAATTGCTTGTTTGCTCTGTGAAGAAAGTTTGTGTGAAAAAGAAGATTGAAAAACAAAAACAAACAGGAGAATACGTCATCAGCAAAAGTGAATTTTGATCTTGATTAGCAACCTGGCTAATCCAAGTTCTCAATATCAAATTACCAAATCCTCAAACAACGCGCACACAAAATGAAGGTGAGTTCAAGTTGGCTGGATGGGATACTGTCAGTGAAAGTCAAAGCAATTCGGCCAAATTAGCGCATAGCACACATTTATGCAATTTCTTTGGAAAACAAGTTCAAGTGCAAAGGCATTCTCTGCAAACTCGTTTGGAGCTGGCCGCCGCCACACATGGCTGATTTCGTTAGCTAAGAAAGAGCTGCGTGATGTGATCCACTCGAAGATTCATTTGTTTTTGTATCATTTAGTTATGCAAGCTGGCATAACCCAAAAATCCCAATTGATGCCCCGCTGCACTTGAGCGGCTGCTGCTCGCTGGGGCATGAGAGAGGCCTTCATCATTTGATCCAAAACACCACACACTTGACCATTCATTGGCCTAAACTTATGTCACACCCGACTGGAAAGAAATGCAGACCAGTTGAATGAGTGTGAAGGTAAAATGTCATGAATAGTTATTATGTCAGACGATGTCACGACGTTGTCGTCATTATTTTGTTGCTGCTTTCATATTTGGCAAAATCATTTAGCTAAGCCCGGGCCAGACATGTAGAAATAATAAACGAGTCAGAGCACTCAACCTACCGCAATTATTTTTACTCACACAAATAAGTATTATTGAGTTTGTCAACGATTGAGTAATCTGTTAAAAGTATGTAAATTGAATATGCCCACCAAAGACCACACGAAAGAGAAGACGAAGAGGGCGGAGACCGAAGCGAAGCCGGCTAACGCTTTCACTCTTAACGTGGCTGAGCAGCCAAACGGTTGACCATTACCAGACACAACAATACTGACAAAAACTCTACCAGCGGGTGGCTGCTCAATTAATTGGCCAAGAGTTCAATATGCCAACGATATGGTCCAATATTATTGCTAGGCAATTAAACACGGTTATGAAATTGCTATTTTTTCTGTGTTAATTATGAGTTGGAATTTTTCAAATTTGATTGAAAAACTGCACTTACAACTGCAGCCACAAATACAACTTTCGATCAAAACAAATAAACAAACAGAAGTCTGCATTTAATATGTGCATTTATATGCAAATTGCATTGACCGAATGTTTATGAAGAGGGACAAACAACCAAAAGCCATGACAACATCATATAGGGATAAGCCTAATGACCGACATTAAGGTTACGCCATCTAATATCATGGAAAGGGAAAGGTTGCCGATTGCGTGAGTTGGGGGAGGTTCCGCCAAAAAAAAAAAACAAAAAACGATAAAAAACTGATTAAAAACGACTCGTGGAAAATATTAAATATTGCTAATTGAACATTTTTCAATTGATTTGTTGACCTCAATTAGGTTTCGACATCAGCAGAATGTATGTCAAATAATTGCCAAATTGTTATTTCAAAAGTGCAAATTGGCATATTGGTTGTAGTTTTTAGCTCTAAGCCAACAACGTTCTAAATTGGTTTTAATTGTTGAAAATGTGCATTCGAATTTATATTTGTCTCAAAGGTTTTGGTTCAAAGCATGGTTCATGGATTCTAAGATAGTTAAGACATTTTTTGGTAAAAAAAAGTTCTACGTCAAGCTCTCGAAGCTCTTAAGATCGTTAATCAATACCCGAATGGACCTCATTCGTAGTGGTTATTATTAAAATACGCTCTACCAGCACTTACACTTTTGTAAATGGGATACTAGCCTCACCTTCTATGAACTTAAGTAAAAAGATTTGATTGACAACTTGACGTATGCTTTATTTCCATCTCGAAGTCGTACACTCAGGGAAAAATACACCGAAATTTTAATATTTACTCTTTGATTTTACTATTTTCACCAATGATTTAGCGTTCAAAAGGAATTTGTATATCTAAAGATTGAACAATTTAAATTAAATATTGGAAATTTTTAAATAATTTTTTTTATTAAAAAATTTTGTCAACCAATCTAGACTCAATTTATTTTGTAATGAATCCAAAAGCAGAAGAATTCTATTAGATTAGACGAATATTTATAAATGTTTTACTTACTCTTTGGGGGACTCGAACTCGGGACCATTGGACTTGAACACGAATGGGATGCTGACTCAACCAGTTGCACTATCGCTCGTGTTGGTTGTCACACGGCTAAAACTCTACTTATATTGAATTGCCTTAAAGTATTCAACAAAATATGTCTGGCATTTTGCCACTTTAATCACCGCTTGTAGTTCTCAAGTTGGAATTTCCGGCCTTGGTAATATAAAAAGGGTAACTGAAGTTCGCCGTCCAAATAAGTTTTTAGTCAATTCAAAATGCTTTTTAATTAATTCTAATACGAAAATGGCATAGTTAAATCAAATATGATTGTTATAGATTTTACTACGCGTTTTTCCCTGAGTGTAATAGGCCGAGTTTGCAAATGATTTTGAAGTTCTAATGCTTGATTCTTATACTGTAATGGCAAGTTTTAAACAAACTGGCAAAGGACCGATTTCACATCTCCTAGCAGCTATCTAATAGTTGAGAAATCGACCCCAAATTATCCTTGGTATTAGGTTGGGGTGGTAAACAACTTAGAAGGTACGGTTCGGGGTCCGTTTCGATAGATCCAAAAACCGAACCCGAGCCGGTCTCAGAGGTTTAGTTTTGGACAGGTTTACAGTCTTGCTTTAAGTATTATCTAAGCTATTGCACACATTTGTTGTTTAATTTATTTTAAAAAGTCAACTTTGTAGTGTAGTTCACCAACTTAAGCGTTCGCTTTTCTTCATAGGTAGCCGGTACAAATTATTGCCTAGTTCATAGAATTATTATATATACCTAATAAAGGGTGTTTTTTTAAGAGCTAAAGGAAAGTTTTTCAAAAAATAAACACATAAAATTCAGAGAAATCTTTATTTGAATCGATAGTACGGTCCATATAATTTAAAGTTTGAAGATTATTTCATGCAAATGTTGACCGTGACTCCGCCTCAAATGGTCCATCCTCTTAGTCCAATTTTGGCATACTCTTTCCAACATTTCGGCCGGCATCTCACGAATAAATGCTTCAATGTTGTCTTTCAATGCGTCAATTGAAGCGGGCTTGTCTGTATAGACATGAGTTTTAACATAGCCCCACAAAAATAGCCTAAAGGCGTTAAATCGCACGATCTAGGCGGCCAATTGACCGGTCCCGAAAGTGAAATAAAATGTCCATCGAACTCGCCTCTTAATAAGTCCATTGTTGCGCGTGCTGTGTGGCATGTGGCACCGTCTTGTTGAAACCACATGTCATGCAAGTCAAGCTCTTGCATTTTGGGCAAAAAAAAGTTGGATATCATCTCACGGTAGCGCTCACCATTCACAGTTACGTTACGATTCGCATCATCTTTGAAGAAGTACGGTCCAATGATGCCACCAGCCCATAAACCGCACCAAACTGTGACTTTTTCTGGATGCATTGGTAGCTCTTGCAATGCTTCTGGCTGATATTCACTCCAAAATCGACAATTCTGCTTGTTTACGTACCCATTGAGCCAAAAATGAGCTTCATCGCTGAACACAATTTTTCGGTAAAAAAGTGGATCTTCGGCCAACTTTCCAAGAGCCCATTCACCAAAAATTCTACGTTGCGGTAGGTCCTTCGGCTTCAATTCTTGCACCAGCTGTATTTTGAAAGGCTTCACACCTAAATCGTTCCGCAAAATTATCCACGTTGTTGAGTAACAGAGGCCCAATTGCAGCGAACGGCGACGAATCGATAATTGATGGTCATCATTAACACTGGCCGATACAGCTGCGATATTTTCTTCAGTTCGCACTCTACGTAAGCGTGTTGGTGGTTTATTGTCCAACAATGTAAATTTTGGTGCGAAATTTAGTCACAATAGCCCGAATAGCCGCTTCAGTGGGTCGATTAAACTGACCATAAAATGGAAGAAGCGCGCGATGAACTTTCTTAACAGAGCACACATTTTGATAATAAAATTCAATAATTTGCAAGCGTTGTTCGTTTGTAAGACGATTCATGGTTAAATTATAGACCAAACTGAAGATGTTTGACAGTGAAACAAAACACGAAACGTGCGTGAGCTGTTTAAACCAGTGTTGCCAAAAAGATAATAGCTAAAAAATCACCCCTTACAACAAAAAATAAATACAAAAATGACCAACCTTCTTCCCTGCTAGAATTTTAACGTAGCATATCTTATATATGCGCATTCTTTATTATAATAGGTGAACAAAATAATCGTTTGGATTTTGATTGACTTTAAAAAATTGGTGAAAAGAATATTACTGCTCTTTAACTAAGTTCTTTTCTCTATCATTCGGGTAGCATACGGAGTAGGCATTAAAGAGCTACATCCTCGCTGAAGAAACGAGAGCGTAAGTTAAAGTCGGTCCTGCCCGACTTCGATAAAGCCGTTACTCAGCGCAATTAGTGTTTAATTGCCTTTTCCAATGTTAATTAACAGAGCATTAGCATTAATGTGACCATTTCAACATTATGTGAGCAAAAATTGCATGTAGCGCCAAATAGTGTGAAAAGTTTTTTATAACCTTTATATGACTGCCATATAAGTATTATCCGATCTTTATGAAAATTTCAGAGATTGTAGATATTGGGCACATACACTACATGAGCTTGATATCTTTAAAATTGTTGGAGTTCTTCAACATTTTTTTTGTGGGTGCGAGAGGGGGCGTGGCCTAGATTTGAAATAAACTTGATCTGCGTAAGGACAACAGGAGTCTACATACAAAATTTGGTGGCTCTAGCTCTTCTAGTCTTCGAGATCTAGGTGTTCATACAGACAGACGGACAGACGGACATGGCTATATCGACTCGGCTGTTAATGCTGATCAGGAGATGCCTCCTTCTGTCTGTTAAATACATTTGCACGACTTTAGATTACCCTCTTTACTCTACGAGTAACGGGTATAATTATATAAAAATTCAAAATAGTTTATGAGATATTATCGAATACACGCGTCCATTTTGAAATTAAGCTGTTTGAAGCGACTGCTCAAAGCCAAGTAGATTTGATTCGTTAGCTCAGAGAAAATAATTTTGCTTTTGTATCGGTATTATCCCAAAAAAATATAAATAAATAACAATAACAACAAAAAAGTTCGATAAGAGTTAAAGTTCTGGATGCAAAAGCAAAATTATTGATTGAAGTATGCATTTTTGCTGCCGTTATTCTTGATCCAAGATCTTCAATGCTTGAACCAAGTACGAAACATTCTCAAGTCAAGTAAAAAAAAGTTTTGAATCAAGTGCTAAACGTACACAAATCCAAGATTGCTCATTCTTGAATCAAGAGCACATCAGGTTCAAAAGTAAGATCGTTCACCCTTGGCCGCACATATTCCAATCAAACAACAATTTAAAATCAGTTGTTTTTACCTTTTTTTGTATAAATTTTTTTCATAGAATATATTAATTGTCAAACTATGTAGCAAGTTTAAGCCGGCTCGAAGAACACACAACACCACAAAGCAGCAGCAGTCTTTGCCTGTGACCTGTCAGTCCAACAGCTGTCTCTCCATGCCAGCAATGCCATAGCTGCTTGGGAATTCCAAAGCAACATGAGTGCTAAAAATAGGGGAAAGTTAACTTCGGCTCGGCCGAAGTTTTGTATACCCTTGCAGCTTCCATTGAAAACTAAAAAGTTTTTCTAACTAAGACTACTTTTTGGACCTTACTTTTCTATGGGATCTATACTATATAGATGTCCGTTTTCGACCAAACTTGGAAATCATGGAAAAGCATAATACACTGTTATTTACGAAATTTGGAGGCGATCCCATTTAAAACAAAAAAGTTTTTCTCACTTCTTTTTCGACCGATCATTCATACTGCAGCTATATGCTATAGTCATCCGATTTTGATAAATCTTTGTAGAAATGTGTTATAGTATATAAAATAAGAATTTGCCAATAAAAAGGACGTTATCATTAAAAACAAAAAAGTTTTTCTCACTAGAACTAGTTTTTCGACCGATCGTTCCTATGTCAGCTATATGCTATAGTCATCCGATTTCGACCAAACTTAGTGAAATCATGGGAAAGAATAGTAAACTAAAAAATACGGACTTTGGAGGCGTTTCCAATAAAAACTAAAAAAGTTTTTCTCACTAGAACTAGTTTTTCGACCGATCGATCCTATGACAGCTATATGCTATAGACATCCAAACCGGCCGGTTCCGACAAATGTGCAGCGTATTTGTACCAAAAGACTTCGTGCAAAAATTGGTGGAGATAGCTTAAAATCTGACGGAGGAGACAGCATAGAAACAGACAGACGGACAAGGCTAAATGATTTCATGCTGATCAAGAATATATATATTTTATGTGGTCGGAGATGCTTCTTTCAATGCGTTACAAACATCCGCACTACTTTATAATACCCTCTGCAAGGGTATAAAAATATGTGCCAATGTAAAGGATGTTTCCATTGAAAACAAAAAAGTTTTTCTCACAAGAACTAGTTTTTCAACCGACCGTTCCTATGGCAGCTATTTGCTATAGTCATCCGACTTTGACAAAACTTTGTCGAATAACAATCTAAGAATCCAAAGGAACCTAATCTTGGACGTTCGAACGGATTCGAACCCCCAACCAACCTACTTCAGAATTTTAGTGGCTTATAGTCTTGGTGTAAATAACATCTGTTTCTTAATTTAAAAGTACTTTTGCGATTGTTTAACAAGCATTCGGTTTTCTTTTCAGTTTAGGAATTATTTGATTTTATTTTGAAATCATTTCTGGATAATTTGAGCAACATATTTTGGCTTATTCGGGCTTTCAAAACACACTCAGGCATTACTCTTGGAATAAAAAGGTTATACTCATCAGCATCAGCATCAACAGCCGAGTAGATTTAGCTCTGTCTGTATGAACGTCTGCCCGTCTGCCCTTTCTTCTGTATGAATTCCTAGACCTTAGAGACTAGAAGAAAAATGTAGACTCCTATTGTCTGGAGGCAGATCAAGTTTATTTCAAAATTGTGCCACGCACACACTATTGTCTGTATAAGAATGTTCGGTGTTCATTATTGGCTTTTGGTACAGGCTTTCCTGCTGAGTATTTAGTATTCCTCATATTTAATTTACAAACTAAAGCAATTTAAGTAATAATAACACCTTAAGGTTATGCAACAACAACAAACAAGCTAACGTTTTCCTTAACTGAATTGAGTAATTTCATTAAGGCGTAATAATTAATCATTTTCCATCGTCATCTTGATGGAGCATGAAACCGATGTCAACGCTGAGGGCTTCCAAATTATCTTGTAACCAGACAAAAGCCCAGTTTCGCCTAAACAGCCAACCCTCCGCCTCCCACTGACAACTGAATGCGCTCGACTGTAACCGCAGCATATTCAAAGCAGACGACATCTGCATATCGAGGATTACGAATTATATATATTTCGGGCTGGCCAATTTACATGGCGAATTACAATTTGTGTGGGATGACACATGAATGCATTCCATGGAGTAACCGCAATCTGTGTGTTGCAACTATTTGAGCATTGAATTTTCAACATTTTCTGTGGCCATTGTTATGACTGTCACGATTCTAGTTTATGAACAGTTCCCGGTTATGCAACTGACACTTCCTCTTCCACATAAATGCAGGTGCTCCGATTGTGCCTGCTGGTGGCTACTCTACCGCTGATTTGCCAAGCCCATCCGGCCGCCGATAAATCGCTCTCGCTGGAGGACACAGACCTGGACAATGAACAGGGCGAGAGTGTGAAGGAGTCACAGATATCCAAGCGATCGGGTAGCTTTGACTATGTGGCGCATTTAAAGTCCGGCCTGCTGTCCAGCATTGGTCAGGCATCGGCTTCCATAGCCTCAGGAAGCTCGGGCGGCAGCAGTCATGGCGGTGAGAGCTACAAGGAGGTCGTAGTTCATGTAAGTTTATACATAATTACAGACGATTGTCCGAAAAACTAACATGGATTTCTCTTTAATTTAGGGCAATTCTGTGGACTATGATCCGTGGTCGTTCAAGAAGTCCGTTTTGAATACCATCTTCCAGGCTGTGAAGGCTATCACTGGAGGCGTGACCGCGCTCAAGGGTCAGCTCATCAAGGGTAGCGGTTATGCTTTGAGTGCTGGCGGCAATTTGGTGGCCGCTTCCGGCGATAAGGTCACCGATGTGGGTAAATCCATCATCAATTCGGCGCACATCAACTCGCACACCTATGGAACTAGTCACTCCAGCGGCGGCTTTGTGCATCCATTTGCCAAGCTCAGCTCGCTGTCGGGCGCCTCTTCCGGTGGCAGCAGTGGCCACAAGCAGACCTCCAGTCCCGTTCTCCACACAGAAAGTGAGTATATGCTCATTGGGCCATGAACTGGTGGCGCAGCTGGATTATGCAATGCATACGTTGAACCAAATGCACGGCAATTAAGTCGCCTAATAACAACAAATGATGCCCATCGAAAACGGAAGAGGCAACTCCAAATCGGAACGGTCGGCCATCGAACCTGGGAGTCAGCAACTTTCGTTTTCGCTGCCAACCCGTTTTGCCCCATTTTGGCTTACGCTGTGTGCACTTTTGGTTTCGTTGCAGCCATCACCACGTACGAGATACCCACTGGTCATGCCAACTATGGTCCGCCATCGAAGCCGCCCACATTCAGTAGCGCCACGCACCAATATCTGCCACCAGCGGGCGGTAATTATGTGAGCGGCGGTGCAGCGCCTTTTAGTGTGGGTCATGCGGCCTTTGAGGCACCACCAAGCAATTATCTGCCATCCGGCTATGGACAAGATGGTGTGTAGTTCTCTTCTAAGAAGGTTTAGGCGGGAATCTGGACCGTCAATTGTACATAAATTGTAAAAATTCAATAACATCTCAAAAGCAGAATTGTATGTCCTTGCAAATTGAAGGGGTAACTCAACTGTCTATATACAAAATTTGCCAAAATTGCAAGGGTATCCAAGCTGCTTAAAATCTACTCACTATTTCCTCCCATCACTTTAACCACAAACAATAATAACGATGACAAGGCGCTGACTTGTCTTGTCAACTTGCAATCACAATCATTCAAATTGTTTTTCATACTAACTCACCCGCCTTCCCCAACTACGTCCCTATAGCCCGCATACCGCTTCCGCACTTACCTAGCGACAAGACGAAAGTGAAAGCATCAGCAGGCTCATAATTTGTGGAAGAAAAATTACATCTACACGAATGCCAACAATTTGTAAATACTGTAAATATTAGCATGCCCCGACTGTCACTCTCTATCAATGTGTATATATCTTCGCCCAGTCTATTCCTATAATATTAGGTAACTGGCCATCAAAAAAAACATCGTTAATAGTTTTAATGTACATAAAATACCGTTTCAAAATATTAATAATTTATCACGTCATCGATGCGCCTTAACAAACCCTAGTACTAATGCAATTTAAACAGCAATTTACAGTGGCAACATGTCGCATACTTGATATTTATCTACTTATCTACATATTTAGCGATTAGCCATTAAATAGTCCATAAAAAACCTTGAGTTATATAAATTATGTATGAATATTTAGTTGAAGTATGTCATCCTAACAAACTAAAATTGGAAATCATTTGTTGATCATCTTTCAGTCATTTAAAATGTGTACAAAAAGTGTAAAGCGCGATCGGGAAAACGCAACTCTTATCGTAAGGGGTTTCGGCTCAATGCAGCGCAAGGAAATGGTGTCAGAATGCTGCAACTTTTCTAGCTTAGAGTCCTTTACTTTTTTTTTTACTTTTAGCCTGGAACGTTCCAAGCATCCTACCTAAAGATAGTTTACCAAAAAAAACTAGAAAGAAAGTCGGTCAAGCCCAACTATAGCATACTCTGTACCTGTGAAATGCTGCCCATCACCGTTGCGACCGGTGCTGCCCATAATTGTTTGTTTTCCTTATAACTCGAATATCGTTCATCCGATCTTTAAAGTTACTTCAGCGGATCGACAAAGAATCTTGAATACTAAATATGTCCAGAAGGTTCGAACCTTCTATCTATAAAACTGTGGGAGATATGACGTATTTTCCATATTGCGGGGGCAGGAAGGGGCGTGGCCAAAACTGAAAATAAACTTGATCTGCCTGCAAGTATAAGAAGCATATGCCCCATACATGTCAAACCACTATCTCTTACCATCTCTGAGATCTATTTGTTCATACGGACAGATGGACAGACAGACAGACGGACGGACACGGACACTTTTTCGACCGATTGTTCCTATGCTATATGCTATAGTCATCCGATGTAGACCAAAATTTGTAAAATTGTGTGGGAGCATATAAAATAATTACACGTTAAATCTGAGGACATTTCCATGGAAAACAAAAAGTTTTTCTAACTAAGACTACTTTTCTGACTCTACTTTTGTATGACAGCTATACTATATAGATGTCCGATTTCGACCAAAATTGATAGAATCATGGAAAAGCATAGCGAACTAAGAAATACAAAGTTTGGAGGCATTTCCATTGAAAACAAAAAAGTTTATTCTCACTAAAACTAGTTTTTCGACCGATCGTTCCTATGACAGCTATATGCTATAGTCATCCGATCCGGCCGGTTCCGACAAATGTGCAGCGCTTATGTACCAAAAGACTTCGTGCAAATTCTAGTTAAGATAGCTTTCAAACTGACGGAGGAGATAGCATAGAAACATACAGACGGACAGACGGAAAGAAGGACAGACGGACAGACGGACGGAGGGACACACGGACAGGGCTAAATCAACTCAGCTCGTCATGTTGATCAAGAATATATATACTTTATGTGGTCGGAGATGCTTTCTTCAATGCGTTACAAACATTCGGACAATTTTATAATACCCCCTGCAAGGGTATAAGTAAAAATATTTATACCTCCTGTGGGATTTTAACTCGCGACCCCACTTTTCTAAGGCAACTGTTTCAGCCTCTCGAACACCGGGCTTGGAGGTTTTGCTCAGTTTCGCTGCTTTCGGGGCTCTGTCCCCCGTGGTACAGAGTTCACACCCCAGATGGGGAGGGAAAATTAAAAAAAAAAATGTATAATTTTTTCACACAGAAAAAAAAATCCGTTCTAAATGTATCAAAATCGTGACCTTTTGTTTTAAGCCCATTTTTCTCAATTCATGAACTTATGTTCAAATTATGGCATGAACATTTTTGTCTCACTCATAATCGATTTGGGCTTGTTTCAAGAACATTTTCTGCTTGGTTAATGAACATTTTGGGCTTGTTTCAAGAATATTTTGTGCTCGAAAAACCTAGTCTGGGATTCGAGCTCAGGACCTCGGCACTCTACACTCTAGTGTTGTGAAAACCATAGATAGCACTATCAATTCTATCGATACTTGTAAATTTAGCCAACCATTGATTGCTAAGACCCACTATCGATACTATAGGAGCAGAAAGTTGCGCATTTCTAGAAACGTTGTAAGTGCATGCAACCTTTTAAAGAGAAGCCATAATTTGCACAACATGATGTTTTAAAGCTGGACTGCATTCAGAAAACACATGTTAAATGCAAGATAATTGTTCAATGTTCTTCTTCTTCTTTGACCATCACAACCGTTTTACGGTCACGCCATCTCCGCTTTGGTCCACCAGGCGGGGGGATGCCTTCCAACTCTATCGCATGCCGATTGTACACACGCTTTGCTGAAGCGTTCTCATCCATACGGGAAACATGTCCTATCCAGCGCAAACGCTGTTGTTCTATGCGCTTGACTAGGTCAGTGTCCCCATAGAGCTCATACAGTTCGCGATTCATTCGGATGCGAAATTCGCCGCCAACGTTTAGAGGTCCATAAATCCTCCGAAGAACTTTTCTCTCGAACACGCCAATTGCCGCCTCATCCTCTTTTGTCATTGTCCATGCTTCTGCGCCGTATAGCAGGACTGGGATGATAAGCGACTTGTATAGCGCAATTTTCGCTTTCCAGAGAGGTCTCTGCTCTTAAACTCCTTATTGAGCCCGTAATAACATCGGTTTGCAAGAGTAATTCTTCTTCGGATTTCCAGACTGGTGTTGTTGTCGCTGGTTATCGTCATTCCGAGGTAGACAAATTCCTTAACAACCTGGAAGTTGTAGTCTCCCCTGCGCGTTGATTGTAGGTACTTCGTCTTATCCTCATCTACCGCTAAGCCCATAAGTTTTGACTGCTTCTCTATCTCTAAGAACCCCTTTTTTTCTAAGAGAAGCGAAATAGCTTCTTCAACACTAAAAGCGACGCAGAATATCATTGATTATTCTCATTATATGCGCTCTACATACCGAACTACTTGAAGCAACAAAGAATCAGAAGAACACCCAAGAAGGTCAATTGGTCTGCTATGTGCTTGAAAGAACAAATACCAGACTTTCCTACTATCGGTTTCCATTGACCAAAATAGCAACCATTTTGGATCCCATATTTAGTGTTGCTCAAAACGCAGTTCATTTTATTGAAAACAAGGAAGAAAGTCGGTCAATTATACTATATTATACTCTGTACCAGTTGGGTTCGCCGCTCGCATTTGCTCCCGATTATATTATATAAAATCGGTATCCAGGGAACACCACGAGGAGGCCATTGCAATAGCAATGGGGTCAATATATGAATAAAGACCTACGAGTCGACTTGAATTGCTTAAATACTTATCATTTAAGGTGCTGTTACATACTTTTGCACAAACTTATTATACTCTATGTACCTTTGATACTGAGTATAATTAGGAGAGAGAGGGAGAGAGAGGATTGGCACGCGCCGCAGACAAAAAAAAACCTTTGCATTTGCCAAAGCTATAGATGGGCGTACATCGAAAACTACGTGGGACTCCGCGAATGACTTAACATCATTGTGATTGCTTGATATTATGTTAGAGTTAAAGAACTAGACTATTTTTATATTATTTGCAATTTAAACAATCCTCGTCTTAGTAGTCAGATGGGTATCGGGCGATATATTTGTCCCGCGACCATCTCTAATTTCTCTCTCTCAATATTGTGTATGTGGGAAAGGAAGGAGGGAAAATGAGAGCGTCCCAGTTAGCAGCAAGAATCCAATTGGATCTAATGAGCTAGCCATAGCTGTTAGGTTTTGTATCGGATTTCGTTGTTGGAATTACTCAGACAATATATCTGCAGGTTTAATTCATTTAAAAGGTGGAATTTTCGGCGGGGCGGGGTCATCACACCCACAACGATCCAATATGAATCGTTAATTAAAAATTTGTCCTAAAATATTGTTGGCTATCACTTTGCTGTGTAGTCGTTGCTCATATATACATACATCTACATACATATGTATATGTTTTGCTGCTGCAGGAGCAGCCCAGATATATCGGGGGGCGGGAGGGGGCGTGGCAAAAATTGAAAATAAACTTAATCTGCCTGCAAGTATAAGAAGCATAAGTCCCATACATGTCAAACCTCTATCTCTTACCATCTCTGAGATCTGTGCGTTCATACTGACAGACAGACGGACAGACGGACATGGCTATATCGACTCGGCTGTTGATGCTGATAAAGAATATATATACTTTATGGGGTCGGAGTTGCTTCCTTCTGGCTGTTACATACTTTTGCACAAACTTATTATACTTCATGTACATTTGGTTCAGAGTATAATGAACTGGCATCCCTAAATGTTTCGGGAGGACGAACCGGATCGAATGTTCTGCAAGGCGGCTGAGATTATTTCAAACAAGCCGCATATTATTTTTATATAAACAAACTTGAATATACAAAGTTGAACTATCGATTGTGCCCACTATCGATGTTTCCCACTCTACACGAATGACAGACATCTTAACGCTTACCGATATAATCGGGTCGCGCGTGACACTGGCGAAATGATAGTGAACAATGAAATCAACACGCCGGGTGGTCGAATGGCAAGACATTTGCCTTGCAACGGCGAGGTCATGGGTTCGAATCCCATTAAACTAAAAACCTTTTTTCCTAATTCTTTTTATACCCTGTTCCCATTAAAAATGGGAAAAGGGGGATCATGAAGTGATATATATTCTAGTAGAAGGAAGCATTTGCGACGCTATAAAGTATATATATTCTTGATCAGCATCAACAGCCGAGTCGATTTAGCCATGTCCGTACGTCTGTCCATCCGTCTGTCCGTCCGTCTGTTCGTATGAACGCGTCGATCTCAGTAACTTTAAGAGATAGAGCCACAAATTTTTGCAAATAGGTTGGTGTATTCCAGATTCAAATCGATTTTGTTTCAGATTTGTGAAATTCCTCCATCTCTCTTAATTTAATCCCAATTTCAATCCTGATTGTCAAATTTACATACAAATAACTTTACACTAGGTTTCCCTCACAGCTCCAATTAGGCCTTAGAGCAGAGGCAGGCACTTTGTTATGTTGTGTGCATACGAAAAATGTCAAAAGCAGCGCTGCTTCCACACACACAGTATAAGCTGCAAAAGCGCCGCTGCGTTGCGTGTTTTGCTGAGCCGCGACGCAGTCGTTGCTTCTGAAATTTATATCAATTTTTGCGCTGCTCTCACACACACCAATGCAAAAATGTGATTGTATTTTTTGCTTGCCTCTGCCTTAAATCATGATCATATCGATAAGATCACTAAAAGATTCATTTCAGATTACAAAAGTTTGATTCTAGCTCGATTTTCGGATTCATTTAAAAAAAAAAAACCAAAAATAGATTCAACAAGAAATGCCTGTAATATTACTGATTAGTTCTGTTTAGGAGAAAAGTTTAGCATTCTGAAATCATATAATTGACTGACATATAGCCAAATCCTGTACCTTAAGTGGTCCCAATGAACCTCAGTATAATTATCATAAACTCAGCCCAAAAGTCATCTAACACGCAATGGAATTACGATCACACTTGCCGACCAAATGTAAATAGACACACAAAACACTTTAATTAAATTGCTAAATCTAATGAAATCTCACTCATTGCATACACACCACCTCGACAACCACAACACACACACACAAACACATCCATCAACAAATACCACTAAACGTCGCAGTGGCCCCTGCCGGAAGCGACGACTTTAACATCTATGGACGCCACAAGAAATTGAACGATGAAGAGACACGCAAGGCAGCGCTGCAGCTTCAAGAGATCCTCAGTCTTTTGCCCAATGGCAAAACAGAGTATACCGCATCGAAGACAGTTGCCTTGGATACGAGTAATGCGCCTACGGCTTCGGGACCGGAGCAGGCTGAAGTCTATAACAGCTATGGTGTGCCACTGCCCAACAATCTGGGCACTCTGGAGTCGCTGTCGCATACGGAATCGATTACCGCAGCCTATACACCCACCACCAATGGAGCTGCTGACATATATCACCAGATGGCAAAGAGACCTGAATCGCCTCCACAGACAGCGGAGCAGTTGTACATCCAGAAGCATCCTAACGAGGGCTATGAATATTCACCTCCACCAGCACCTACCAGTGATTACAGAGTGGAGAACTACCACGTTAGTAAGAATACTGCCCTCAACGATCTTACGCCCATTATAGCGGCCCTCGAGGCCTCCAAGCGGAAGAAAGTCAGGACAAGTGGACCCGTCAACTACTCCATAGAAAAGCAGGTGCATAAGCAGGTGCCTTTCCAGTATCTGCCGCCGGTGGTGCAGAAGACAAAATATGTTTACAGTGCCCCGCCACCGTCAGCTTATCAAAGCTACAGTGGAGGCTACAAGGTGCGCCGTCATGTGTCGCCCAAGCGGCCAACGGGCTTGTTTCGGCCGCAGGACTATGAAATTCAGGACCCACTGATGTTCAACCGCGTGCTGGAGAAGTGAGGCCTTAGGCCTTGTTAGTGCTATCCTCTAGTTGTAGTCATCTAAGTCATATGCAGCATTTATCCCTAGATTGTTTTTAACCTAACTTATTTATGTAACCGATAACGCAGTCATTATTTATTGAATTACTCACTCGTCGATGATAATAAAGGCGCGCGCTAGTCTCCGAATGTGAAATCCACGCACAGCATGACCAAGAGCACTATTCTCCAACTGTTTCTCTGTTTGCACTGCTTACATACTTTCCAAACACTGCTCGTTATATTCGCAACCCCCTACCCCTCCCCACTGGCAAACACCTAGCAAAGTACCACTTCTCATCTAACGCTCTCTTTACAGTCTATCTGCAGTAGTCGCGCCTAGTGGATGATCCGGACCCAGCTATGGACCATGCCCATTGCTCTTATTGTACTCTCATCTTCATTTTCCTAGACTTAACCAAAACGTTCCTGCTTCCCATGTCTATTTGAATCTATCTTTGTTTTTCGAATGATCCATTAACTAGTATCACGAAATTGGCTGAAAGAGCTGCGAAATTTTTCCATCTTAAATTTAAGTATTTAAATTAAATAAATCGTTAAACAAATCTGAAAAGCTATTTTTTCATGAATATCTGTTTATTTTCTTATTCGGGGGTGACACAGAAACGTCTTCCAACCACATTCCAACCGAAAACCAATTCTTAAGTGCCAACCGAAGGCTGCCATATCATCGAAAACCGTGTTTAGACTCTGCCACCACTAGACACCAGCGACTATCGATTACTAGTCACGAGCAACTATCGATTACGACACTATCCCGAAGCCTATTCATCTCTCATCTCCAGGAGTTTCGGTAGTAGTGTGTCGAATTTCGCGCTGGCTGCCTCGGGCCAGTTCGTAACCAACAAATCATGTTAAATTAAGTTAATAAACAATAAATATCAATAGTAGATTAAGTACGATCTTAATCGCTATAACCGACCAACCACTGGAGCCATCTACCTGCCTCAATAGCGCCACATGGGCAAATTTTCAACAACAAACGAGCCAAATGGTGCAAAGTTTTGCTTTATGATTGGCTCGGGATCAGTCTCCAACCCATTGCATATTAGAGTTTATCATGCATCCTATGTGAACGTCTAAACCCGAATATGAGCGAACTGATTGAACCTTATCAGTGTGGCTTTAGACCTGGCAAATCCATCATAGATCAGATATTCACATTGAGACAAATACTGGAGAAAATCAATGAGACAGAAATCGAAACCTACCATCTTTTTGTTGATTATAAAGCCGCTTTTGACACACCGATAAGTTCAAAGTTCTTTGAAGCCCTGTCTACTTTTGGTATACCAGCAAAGTACGTTCGACTTTGCATGATGACGCTGAGAAGCACACAAAGCTCCGTCAAAATAGGAAAGAAACTCTCCGAGCCTTTCGATACCGGAAGATGTTTAAGGCAGGGTGACACCTTATCGTGTAACTTATTTAATTTGCTGATGGAGTATATACTGCTGCAGTGCCCAATGCTAACAGATCGGGCACTATCTTTTTCAAAGATATAATGTTACTTCCATATGCCGATGATATTGATATTATCGGCAAAAACGAACGGGCGATAATCAGGACGTTTTTAGAGATTGTAATGTAAAATGGCTTTACACAGCCCCACAAAGGCCAAAGCCGAGCTCTTCTCAATCTCTTGCTTCTAATTTTCGCACAAAAGGAAGGGATCTACAGTTTGAGAAGCTTTTACATGGCTAATTACTCAAAAGCTGGCGCCAACAGCAGTGAGGTGACCGGGTGTGTAAGTTTTATTCAAAGAAAAAACTTTTCATAAGATGTTCCGAGGCGGAATCGAACCCAGGACCTCTTGCTCAGCGATTGCACACACTAGACGCTGAGCCGCAGATTAGAGACTGAGAAACTCTTGGACGCTAGTTCTATAGATGAAGATAAAGCGTATGAATAAAGAAGCTCCAGCAAAAGAAGTGTGCAAACGGAGGACGAACGAGCTTGAGAAAAGAGCCAAGAAGGAACGACCGTATCTAAGATAGAAAGATTAGGTGCTGGAATATATTGGGGCGCTTAATGTGATCAATTGGTGCTAGCTCGCACAAGACAGAGGCGAATAACAGTCGACTAGAATTGAAATGTTCCTTGTTTAGTCCAAGGCTCCATGTACGTGTATCTCATTCTTGAAACACTTAACCAGTTCGGTAGACGCAATGAGAGCTGTATCGCGAGTTCTTTGGAAAAAATTACTGATCCAGTATCCTCTCCCGTATTCGAATCGTCGGTGTTTAAGGTAAGCTCGTTCTTCCAGTTGGTAGTTACTTGCTTCCATTGCTCTCTCTCTCTCTCTCTCTGGAGCAGCGATGTTCGTCCATATCCCCCAGGGGACGAGCGCAATCTGCTATTTACACCAGAGACAGGCAAGAAAAATATTCACCTTTTTGCATTGGTGTGTGTGAGAGCAGCGCAAAAATTGCTCTCAATTTTAGTAGCATCGACTGCGTCAAGGCGCAAGCCGAACACGCAACGCGACGGCGCTTGTACAGTACAGAAATTTTTCCTATGCACACGAGATAGGAATGTGCCTGCCCCTGATTTACACGCACACGAGCCGAGCCGAAGTCGGGCATATGAGCGTAAGCAAGCTCTCTTTGCCTTCATTTGCTGCCCAGCCGTCTTTGAGGGCAGTTCAAAGCTGGGCTGTGATGCTTTGATATCGCACACCAATACACTCACACTTTTTGGCCTCGCTCTTCTTGAACATCTCTGTTCTAAAGTTCTCGCTTCTGCATACTTCTAGAAATAGTTCACTGGTTCCAGGTTCAGAAATACGTCCAGGGCCGCCTGGTGGGTAGATCGAACGGATCCAGCAATACGCAGGCAAGCTGCTCTTTGAACCTTATGGAGGTTGCTTAGATGGTCCATCAGACCTGCGCTTCATAGGAAAGGATACGTCTGACGACTGCTGTGCATAACCAATAATGGCAATGCGGTTGCAGTCCCCCATCTTCTACCGAAGACGTAGTAGCCGCCTCTTCATTTCAGGAGTGTTTCGATTCTAGAATGACACACAGATACTTACTTCGATTCCGTGGCTCGCAGAGCTGCGTTCCAGCAATGGATGATGGTATGAACTCGGGGATCTTGTATTTCCCTTAAACCCTTAGACCATTTTGTTGAGCCCACAGTAAGTAGGCAGCTATAATGAGATTTCTGGCCCACCGTGCACCGGTAAGTACCAACATCTGCACTCATAAAAAAAAAGACCCAAATTAACCCTTAAAATTAGAAATTCGCCTTTGAAATCCGTCCTAAGGCGACTCCCCCTAAAATTTAGAAAATAACTTCTAAATATTATGGGAAGCTTTTCTTAACCAAAGGGCTACTTTTCTTAGAACTAGAATCTCTTTCTGAATCATAGAAAACTATATTCTTAAATTAAGAAACTTTTTTTCTAATATAGAGACAAGTTTTTCTTATTAATAGAAAGGTATTTTCTTAAAAACAGAAAAAATTGTTTAAGACCACCGGTCTCAGAGTTCCACCTCCGGGTCCACGTCCACCACCGGTTCAGGTCCAGGGTGGGTCCAGAGCCACCACCAGGTGACCAGGTGGTCCAGATCCACCACCGGTTCCAGATCCTCCACCGGGTGGTCCAGATCCTCCACTGAGTGGGTGGTCCAGATCCTCCACTGGGTGGGTGGTCCAGATCCACCACCGGGAGGTCCAGATCCACTACCGGGTGGGTCCAGATCCACCACCGGTTCAGATCCACCTAACATGTCCAGATCCACCACCGGGTGGTCCAGATCCTCCACCGGATGGGTGGTCCAGAACCACCACCGGGAGGTCCAGATCCACTACCGGGTCCAGATCCACCACCAGGTGAGGTGGTCCAGATCCACCACCGGGTCCAGATCCAGTTCGCCACCACCGGTCCAGCTCCGCTTCGTTCGAACAACACCCCAGCTGCTTTGATTAATTTTTATTAAATAAATAAAAATTTTCAGGGACTGACTGGGATTAGAACCCAAGACCTTTGTCGCGCGCAACGACGGCGGCCGCTTAGACGGTTAGGCTATTTCATAGCGTTGCAGTGGCACGTCTGAATGGGCTACTTATATTTTTGCACTGGAGCAAAAATTTCTGAAATCTAACGCCTTTTTTTCTAAAAGCAATGGCTACTATCGCCATATTTTTAAGAAAATTTGTTCCAGAAAATTTTTCTGTTTTGAAGAAATTACAGTAGTCTCTTTAAGGGCTACTATTTTCTAAAATTAAAGGTTAATTTTGCCCTATTTTTAAGAAAAGATTTTAGAAAAATTCGCCCTAATTATCAGAAAAATCTGGCCTTTTCTGTTTTTAGAAAAGTTTTTTCTAAAAAATTTTTTTATGGCATATTTTTCTTATTTTCAGAAAACTTTTTCTGTTTATTAGAAAATTTTTCTAAATACCAGGGCAAATTTTAAAATAGGGCGATTTTCTAAAATTCAGGGTGAATTTTTTTCTGAGTGTGTAAATGTAAAATGGTTTGACACAGCCCCAAAGGGCCAAAGCCGAGCTACTCTCAATCTCTTGGCTTGTGCGGTTCTAATTTTCGCAAAAGAGAAAGGAACTACAGTTTAACGCCGAATCCGAACGGCAGTTTGAGAAGATATTTCAAGGCTACTTACTACAAAGCTGGAGCCATCAGCAGAGAGGGGTGACCGGGTGTAAAGTTTATTCTAAGTAAAAACTTTTCATTAGATATTCCGAGGAGGGATCGACACACGACCTCTTGCACAGCGGTCGCGCACACTAGCCGCTGAGCCACCCGGCCACACAAGTAGCGGCATCTAAATGGAATATATTAGAAGACTAATTTAGCGCTACACAGAAAAATAAGATCCAAAAAAGAAAATCATCCAAAGCATGATCATTTTTCATATCCTTTGAATGATTTTCAGCTCCGTTGGATGATTCAAAGTGAATATTTTCTAAAATCCTTTTCTATTCTCTGTGTATGGACCTAAGCTTTGGTGTGTAGAAAGGAAAGATGAAAGAGGCAGACCACTTGCTCGACTAACTATCTAACTATATCTATCGAATGCCCACACCATTTGAAGCCTTTGAAACCAAACAAAAGAGGTTCGGTTTGCTTTTAATTTCCCAATATGCCTGAAAGTAGGCAGCGAAAATGGGCAAACTATTAACCCGGCACACGAACCCATTCATCCAGCTTGGTTCTCATTGCTACTTTGCTTACAGATTTCAATACTCAATTCAGTCAAAGATCAAGTCTTGATTGGATCGAACGGCAGAGCAAGTGAAAATGATCGCTTATTATTTGTTTTTTGTAATAGGCGCATATAAAATTCTACCCACAAGTGAGTTTTACTTTCAGACCTATGACAATTCTCCATCCACCAGTGGAAAATCTTCTTTACAGCAGCGCAACAACAGTGCGGCAAACTTAACGAGACGCAGTTTTACAATGGCGATTCAATCACTGCTTTTGATGAGTATACATGGATGGGTCGATTTGGTTGTCCCCAAGTAAGCGGTGCAAATTTGACATTTAATTGTCAGGCTGTTCTCATAAACAAACGTCATGCCCTGGTGGCAGCCCATTGCACTTGGCCCGTTGAGCATCTACAGGACAATGACAACTGCGTGGTTCTCTTTGGGGACTGGTTGGCCAACGAGGACACGACAACCGGAGATTGTAACCTTGCTAATGAGTGCATACCACCGCCCCAGGCCTATACGGTCGAAGAAGTCATCTTAAATCCAGATTTTGTTGACAAGGCGAATCATATAGCTATGCTCAGGTTTGACAAAGAAGTTCAGTTTTCTGATTACGTCCAGCCAATTTGCCTGCCACCGGCTACAAATGTGGAAGGTAACTACATCGGGCAGAGCCTGCAGTATGTTGGCTTTCCCAACCCCAGAACGGTTTCGTTAAACAGCGTTGTGAATAAGCGCACCAAGCTGTGGCTCCTGACAACCAGCCTGGATCACTGCATCAGTATGTATGACAAGAAATACCGACACATGTTCTCGTCCAACATTATCTGCGGCTATACACACGACAAATTCTCCCCATCCTCCGGCTCCGCTCTGATGGCAGTACATGTGGTCGATGATAAGCCGCGAAATTTCTATCTGGTTGGCATGGGTGCATTCGGAACGAAACCCATGGGATTTATACGCATTTGGAACCTGAGAGAATGGATTCTTAGGCACAGCTCCTGAGTTCGTTTCGATTAATTAATAAAACTTTATTTGTTCCTTAGACAATCTCGGGGAGAGAAAATAAAGTAGTAAATGAACAGGAATCTCTGGTGAATGCAGCAGAGTAAAAGTTGGGGCGGATTGGAAATCTTTGCATGCACCTGACTTAATCCTCAGTCACTTAGTAGTAGCCAAAGGTAATGTCGTGCAATGGCTGGGCATTGCCCTGGGGCAGGGCGTAGTCACGCGCCAGCTGATCCAGGAGACTGCCGCTGCCACCATTGCGCGGCTGCGACTGAGGCTGATAGCTTGGCTGGGGCTGGATCTGCTGGACGGGTCGTGGTATGGGCGCCTGGGTGGGACCAAAATGCACTGGTTCCAGCAGAGGTCGTCCACCGGAAGCGGGCGCTAAGAAGCCCTGAGCACGAGCACTGCTGGGAGCCGGAGAGGCTGGTGGCAGCGCATAGACTGGCCGTGAGACGCGCACATTGGAGGGTCCGTCTCCAAAGTTTTGACTCTGCGAGTAATCGGGCTCAGGACGGGAGGGACGCTGCAGTGGTGAGTATAGCACATCGGTGGTGCGCTGTCCACCAGGCACCTGTAGGCGAGGCGGCGCTGGACCAATTGAGCTGCTGTGATGCTGGTGTTGCTGGGGCTGGGGCTGGGGCTGCGGTGCGTATTGTACACGACGAGGAGGCTGAGGCTCCGATTCCTCCTCTTCATACTGTACATACTGTGGCTGCGGCTGGGGACGAGGTGGCAGTGGAGCCGGCTGTGGTCGTGGCTGAGGTCGCTGTACACGCTGTGAAAACGAAAAAAGTTCAATCAGGGGAATCGATTCGAGCGACTTTACCAACTTACATAGGGCCGCTGTGGACGCTGTGGCGCAGGTTCATCTTCATAGTCCGGTTCCTCCTTGGCGGTCTCATCGACCAGGGTGGGTGGCGCTACCGTAATACCCTCTCCGGAGGGCTGGAAGCCATACTTGTTGGCACCATACTCCACAACTCTTACTTTGCCAGTCTCATCCACATAGCCGTATTTGCCCTTGACCTCGCCAGTGGCCAGTTTGGTCTCGATCTTGAATGAGCCATCGGCTCCCTCATAGCCATATGTGTAGGAGCCATCCTCGTTGTGCCTAATAAACAGGTTTTGAATCTGCGACAATGTGCTCTTCAACCGACTCACTTGTTTATCTGCTTAAGAATGGGCACTGGCGTGGCACGCTGCACTTCCGCTTGCGGAGCAGCGGCACTGGGGCGCAGACGAATCGGTGCCGGCCTCGGTGTGTTCTCCTGATAGTCCTGGTAATCCTGGGCCACAACTAGTCCGCCGAGCAGGCCACCAATTAACAGTAATCGTTGTAGCTGTAACGAAGCAATGACAAATCAGACCGGCAAGTGAAATGGCAACCGGTTAGCTAATTGCCGCGGAACACCTTGACAATGCTGTCATCCGGGCTGACCAGCAAAGAATGCCTTAAGTCAAGCAGCCTTTCACTTTCCGCTGGCCAATGACACCGCCCCTCAATGCCAAGCAGGAACCAATAGTTGTCCCACAGAGACAGACCTGGGCATTGCATAAAGCTCCGATCATGTGCCGACACGCGATGTGCTAGCTCGATGGGCAGCGTTTAATTGAAAACCCAACTCAGTGAAAGAGAAATGGCAAAGCAATGAAATGCCAATTTTTGTTGGCCATCCCAAGCACTCCCACACAGCGCTAACTGTCGACCGGTTGGGTAATCCAGGAGGCAAGACTCACAAATTATGTGAAGCCGCCGCCACTACCGAAGCGCGAATATTTCCCACACACGCCAATGCTAGCGAAATGTGTTGCAATGCGAAAGATGCATCTCAGGGTAGGCAAAATAAAGAAGAAATTGCTCCAGCAACTTGAAAATACTTAATGTAGAGGCAGTCATTTAACAGACAAGCAAACGGAGCGTTAAATGAGCGAAATGGATGTTAATTTTGATTATGTCAAGCCCTTTTTGTTTTTGAACTTATGAAGTGTGATGACTATCTCAAACCATTTATGAATGCTTTCTCTTCATATTTGTAAATAAGTTTAATCTTATTTAAGCAGTATTTGGATTGAGAGCTACCGAAAAGCCAGCGCAAGGCTATCAAAGAACTTTGTTTTATATGGATGTTGACGTACAATGCACAGTACGTTCAAGTGGCCCATGCGACACCAAGCCGATGCTTGTTACGCGCGAACCCCAGGCGAAATAGCAGCCCACCTCCCGCCCAACCGACCGAGAGGCGCAGTCGCCAATAAGCGACACGAAACCTAAGCCGAGAGATGTGAAGAAGTCCGGAAGCACCACAACAGACGAAAAATAAGAAGTGAGAAAGGTAGGCCAATCGTCGAATCACCGTTAGAGAAGTTGCGAGGACCAACATACGTTGGCTCGGCCATTCGATTTTATCAATGATTTGGGCCGAGACGGGTCGCCGCGAAATTCGTACCAATTGCCATTGCGACCAAAAACAGCACGAGACTTGCAGAGATGTTAAACCGTCCGCGACGACCCATTGCTCAGAGGGTCATAACTGGGACGAATCGTGGGTTTATGGTTATGACGTGGAAACCAAAGCTCAATCATCTCAATGGAAGCGCCGCACCGACCAAGACCGAAAAAGCGCGCAAGTTCGGTCGAATGTGAAAGTTTAGCTGACAGTTTTCTTCGATTGCAGGGGCGCGGGCATCGTGAGTTCGCCACAGGAAGAACGGTCAATAAGAATAACCGGTTAGCGCAATGCGCGAGCAACCGCCAGAAACGCCTGAAGAAAAAAATAACTGCTTGCAACGAGGTAAACCCCACCCCTCCACAAACCTTTCTTTGCCCGGTTGGGCAAAAAAAAAAAAAAAAAAAACCCGCACCCACCCCCCAACTGGCCCCCTGTGACTTTTTCTTGTTCCCTAAACTGAAGAGGCCCGAAGCGACGTTACGCTACGCTTGACGGATAAAGACGGCATCGAGGAGGAGCTGACAAGATAAAAAAATGATTTTGAAGGCTTCGAAGATTGGAAAACCGGGCCAAGTGTATAATATCTCATGGGGCTAATTATGAGTATAAAAATTTTTGAAAAACAAAAATCGGTACTTTTGAACACACCCGTAAAGAACAGGAAGAGAAAATAAAATGTTCTGAATTGATTAAGCGGTAGAGTTTGTTGTAATCAAGGAAGTTGTAATCAGCAAAGAGGACAAGAAACGTATCATGCAAGGCATAGTTAGTAGTACAACGTTTCAAAGATAAGGGGACAAAGTTACGAGACGATCTACTAGAAATATTGAGATTAAGTTGGCTAACCAACTCCGATAAAGTCGATTTAACCATAAATTAGTCTATGTATGAAGATTACACCAAGCATAACTCTACGGTTAAATAAGGAAGGAAAATTAATGTAAAGTAGTCTACTAGAGTAAAATGGTAAACGGAATTCCTCAGAATTCCAGTTCAAACTACGAAGAGCAAACAATAAGAATTGCTTTTGCACAGATTCTATACTATCTTGATGGGTGGAATATTGCGGAGACCACATACATGATTCCTACTCAAGAGTAGGACGTACAAGAGAAGTGTAAAGAATCTTGGTAGTGTGGGGATCGTCAAATTCTTTCGACCACAGTAGCAGTTACATGTGAGTTAAATTTAAGTTGATGGTCAAGAATTATCCCAAGATCATTTACTTCATTTAGGCGCTGCAATGCCACATTATCAAGCATGTAAGTGACTAACTGTGGTAAGCTTCTATAAAATGTCATAACATTACTCTTTAAACCAGCGATGTTCCTCCATAGCCCCCAGGGGCCGAGCGCAATCGGCTATTCACACGCACACGAGCCGACCGCATGCCGAAGTCGGGCATATGAGCGTAAGCAGAGCTCTCTTTGCCTTCATTCGCTGCCCAGCCGACGTTGAGGGCAGTTCAAAGCTGGGCCGTGTCGCTTTGATATCGCACACCAATACATTCACACTTTTTGGCCTCGCTCTTCTTGAACATCGCTGCTTTAAGCTGTTAAGGTTCAGAAGATTATCTTGACACCTTGAGTGATATGCATCCAAGTCTGATTGCAAATTATGGCAGGAAACCGTTTCATTATATGTTAAACAGATTTTCACATCATAACTTTTTGGATTCTAGTACTTAGGTAATCAGAAATCCAACTGAGAAGTAAGTAGGTGCTGTATTGAAGGCTCCCGATGAGTAAGTTGTTTGAAAAAAATCAGCGAATAAATTGAAAATGTCCAAGTCATTGCAGGCGGTGAAGGTATTATAACTAAGAGATAATGGAAAAGATGCAGATTTACGTTTAGAGTTGATGAATGAAAAAAATTGCTTAGGGTTGTTCTTAAATTCATTTTTACATCTAAATAGGTAATTCTGATAGCACTCAGAATTGTGAAGAAGAAAGACTGACTGAGCGATTAAATAACGGGAATGGTCCGCTGGTTGTCCAGCCCTCTTAAATTTTTTATGTAGTTGCCTGTTTTTTTATTATTAAGGATTCGGTAAAACAAGGTAGTTTTGGCGGATGGCCTGTACGACCTTGGGGTCGTATTTCCGGATACATAAGCGAATCCTGTTGGTCAGTTCTTTGATATTTTTGGCCTTCCAGTTGTTGGCTTCCGTTCCTTTGGTACAAAAGGGATATTGGCAAAAAGGCGATATTGATTGAACATCCACCGACATTGAGATTTGACAGTTTGTATTTGGTCAGGTATGTAACTCGAAGCGCTTTGCTTACGTCTGTCAACAATATAATTCATTTTCAGCACTTTACTGAGGTGTTTTTGGCTGCAATTAAATTTTCTGGCTGCATCTCGTTGACTTATGTTGTCTTTGTTGTTGGGTTAGCTTTCCGACAGCTTGGTCGGTCCTAATGTTTGCTTTCCGACCACTTTCAACTTTTCTTTTTATTATATTTCATAGCAAAATACTATAAATAGTGCGTTTGGACTTGCCCTCTTGGGTAAAATGGTTTACTGTAAACACTTTACCTTTGTCAGCGTGCATTTCGTAGAATTTTACAACGCGATAACGAAGACTTTCTTGCTCGGACGGCATGGTGGCGACTACTTCTCAAATTTTTTTGTCATGGGGGCATGAAAACGTATTGACAGGAGAAAAACTCTCAAAGTTTTCGAAGATTTTTAACTGTCACCCGTTAGTACTCGCAAATGTTTTGGTACACGGTTTTTGGTCATTAATAGATTTTTCAAAACTTCTTTCTTCTTCTTATTCGGACACTCAACGGCTACAAATCGTAAACTTTTTGTAAACGCCCCTCATGCATTCGGGAAATTGTCGGGGCGCGTTTCAAAGACTCAATATTTATGTGTCGAGTAGAGCAAGCCACAGCCTTGCGAACGGACCACAGTTTGTAGTCCAATGAATTCAGGTTTGGTCTACCTATAGGTTAATCATCCGCAGAACAGAAGTTCGGTTCATGGTTTTTAGCCATGATTGAGTCGTTTTTGCTTTGAGCTGGAGCGAAATCCTGTTCAGAGGCCCACGTCTCCATTGCAAGTAGTGTCGTGTTGAGGGGCTTCACAACCATTTCCAAAACGTCGGATTGATACACTTTCACCGAAGTTTTGACTCCTTTTTTGCTTGGTGACCCCATCATAGGCAGCTCCCCGTAATCCATCACTAATCCATCACATAAGCCGTATGGTGACCTCTCGGAATGAGTTCGGACGCTTGTTTCGATGACACAGTATACACTCTATCGGACTGTTTGTTGAACGATTCCTCTATGATCTGTGGGCATTGTTCGCACTGCGTTTTTGTTTCAATGCTGTTGTGAGCAAGTCGCCGGTGTGTGTATTGTATGCACTGAGTCCCGAGTCTCGTTTTATGTCCTCGCTGATATACATTTCACCAGACATAATTTTCTACTTGCACTGTGGACTTCGTCGAATTCGATCTTGCAAGGCTTTGATGGCTAGTGGCGTTCGCACAGTATGCGGACGGCCGGATTTCGCGAGGTCTTTCATTCCATCAGTATCCTCAAATAACTTGACGGTACGATACACAAAGATTCGGGCGCAACATCCGAAAGATTTCACCTTTTTCGTAGCCGCATTTATGTAGGCCAATTACAACAGCACGATTTTCGAGAGAGGCATATTCCATGTTTGCAAACAACTGACGACAAAATCTTTTGATGCAGTAATATAGCATAAAAGTCACTTTTTAAATAGCCGTCAAGTTGGAGTGATTGCTTTCAATAGTTCTCGAGATCAAGTGTGTTCGATATGTGTTCCAAAACAATTGCGACTACTAGGTGGCTTTTATGAGTTTGGCATCAGGAGTGAGTTCGAAGACAAGACAGAAAAGTTCTCTTTTTTTTGTTGTTTCTCAGTGGTTAACGTGATCCAAAACTATTAGATGAGGGACGGTCATTGAAGTTGCATAAAATAGATAAGACAGGAACAGCATATCAACGCTTGTAAGTATCCTTCCCAATCCAAAGCGATGTGAATATTCGAATTGTATGTTTTGATTATTGACAAATTGTTATATTGTGCAAACCGGTCTAGATACGCAACTGGTTCGATTCGGCTTTTAGAAATAGAACGAAACATCTTAAACTCATGACTTCCCGAACCTGAACTCGAACCGGACTTAATTACTTTAGTCACGCTTATAAGAACTAGTATTATTTTCTTTATGAATATGTGTTCAAGCGACCTGGTTTGATTTTAGTCAAAGTGGTTGTTAGCCGGCTCAAGGTCGAGGATTGATTATAATTCAATAATCATCCGAAAATTCAACAAAGAATACATATGAACAGTAGCAGTGGTAGTTGGCTTGAATAGATATTTGCAAATGACTTGTTGGTGTAACAGCTATTGAAAGCGTACTGTCGATGGCTTAGCCGTGGTGGCAGCCGAAACAGACTCTATTAACGCAACCACTGTTGATTCTATCTATCAACGAATAGAATAGCTTTGGTAAATTAGAAGCTACCTTGCAGTTCGCTGCACTAGTACATGGGTGCTGAGTTCGGTACTTACATTTTGCTGGGCATGTGCAGGGGGTAGCCAATCGTCACCTCTTCGCTTTACATGTAACTAGTACATAGCTCCGTTTACTTTGTACTCCTCTCGGTACTCAACCGTAGGTACTTACTGCAGTACTTACTTGTAAAGCGATAAGGTAGCGATTGCCACCAGTAGGTAGTTTTTGTAAGTAGTGCAAGAACCTATCGCCACCTCTCATACTGCAGGGTAGCGCCTTGACAAAAATAAAGGCAAGTATTTTTGGCAATTCGTTTAACCTCGCAGAAAATTGGGGAACATTTTTGTTTACAACCAAAGATGTTATGAATAAGGTTTAGAAACTAAGTCTCTGGTTTATTAGTATTAAGAGGTTTGCAGTCTTGGTATTAAGTCGTGCAAATGTTTGTAACAGCTAGAAGAAACCACACCGATCCTATAATCTATATTTATTCTTGATTAGCATTAAAAGCCGTAGTCCGTCTGTCCGTTTGTATAAACAGATCTCAGAGATGATAAGAGATTGAAGACTGACATGTAAGGGGCATAAGCTTCTTATACTCGTACTTGCAGGCAGATCCTCCTCAATTTGGAAAAGCATCCTATCTTCCACCGTTTTATAGTGAGATGATGCGAATTCTATACATATTTAGTAACCAAGATTTTTCATCCTTCCGCCAAAGGAATTGCAAAAGCTTATTTCCAGGATCGCCCTAATTTACCGACAAATATAAGCCCTAGAAGACTGTACTTAAGGATAACGTCCCGAATTTTGCTTAAATCTGTTCGTTAAGCTATTTTTTCCAGATATTCGAAGCTAAGGCAGTCCGAAATGTTGCCAAAATCGAATTTCTGTTCAAAAATCATCTTGAATATCGACGAGTGTCGAGCCTTAAAACCTTTCTTTGATAAAAAGTTCCAGTTTGGTAAAGCATACTGAAAACATGTCAAAAATCTCCATTATTTTCTTGATTCGCCCTTAATATAAACCTATCTCAACTCTTAATGCCCTTGAAATCTGCTCGGAAAGCCATTTTTTCAGACTTTTGAAGTTGCGGCATATTTACAATTATGTCAAGAGCTTCATTTTGTTTTAATTCCACGGAATCTTAACCCTTAAAACCCATTCTGAAGTCTAACATTTATAAAAGTCCAAAATATGTTCAGCCATAAAATTATGGCTTTTTAGAAAAATAACAAATCTGCTGGCGCTGATGAGCTGCCTGCTGAATTGTTCAAGGCTGGCGGTGAGGAGCTGGTAAGGTGCATGCACCAACTCCTATGCAGGTATGGTCTGAAGAAAGCATGCCCGAAGATTGGAACCTAAGTGTACTCTGTCAATATTTAAATAGGGAGCTGTGCGGTGCCCCGACTACATCCCGCCCTACCGCTCCACCCCGCGCGACCCAGACCCCCCCCCTCCCCCAACCACCGCAGCCGAAGAGGCCCGATATTATAAAAATATTCCCACCGAGCTCACACCCCCTATGTGAACGTCTAGCCGAATAAGTGAACTATTAACCTTTCATGTGGCTTTAGACCTGGCATCCACGACCACCCGACCAGATATTCACATTGCGCCGATAAGGTCAAAGTTCTTTGAAGCCCTGTCTACCTTTGGTATTCCAGCAAAGTACGTTCGACTTTGCATGATGACGTTGAGAAGCACACAAAGCTCCGTCAAAATAGGTAAAGACCGCTCCGAGCCTTTCGATACCAAAAGAGGTTTTAGGCAGGGTGATACCTTATCGTGCGACTTCTTTAATTTGCTGATGGAGTACATACTGCGCCAGTGCCCAAATGCTAACAGAACGGGCACCATCTTTACCAGAGATAACATGCTACTTGCATATGCCGATGATATTGACATCATCGGCAAAAGCGAATCTGTGGTAAAAAAGGCGTTCTCAGAGATAGAGAAGCAGTCAAAACTTATGGGCTTAGCGGTAAATGAGGATAAGACGAAGTACCTACTCTCAACGCGCAGTGAGTCTACGTTTGGACAATTTGCTGCAATGGGACAATACAACTTCAAGGTTGTTAAGGACTTTGTCTACCTCGGAATGACGATAACCAGCGACAACAACACCAGTCCGGAAATCCGAAGAAGAATCACGCTTGCAAACTGATGTTACTACGGGCTCAGTAAGGAGTTCAAGAGCAGAAAAACGAATATTGCGCTATACAAGTCGCTTATCATCCCAGTCCTACTATACGGCGCAGAAGCATGGACAATAACAACAACGGATGATTGGCGTGTTCGAGAGAAAAGTTCTTTGGAGGATTTATGGACCTCTAAAAGTTGGCGACGAATTTCGCATCCGAATGAATCACGAACTGTACGAGCTTTATGGGGACACTAAGCTTGTCCAGCGCATAAAACAACAGCGTCTGCCCTGGTAGACATGTTACCGATGGATGCAACGCTGTGCAACGGTGTAATGAGGCACTCCCCGCCAGGTCCGAGCGGAGATGGCTGACCAGGGAGATAATTGCGAACTGGGTGTTCCTTCTGTATTCGCATTAGGAGCGGCCGGACCGTAAAACGTTTGTGATGGCCAAAGAAAAAAGAAATATGTTCAGAAAGTAATTTTTTTTGGACTTTTGAAGCTGCAGAAGTTTGAAAACTATAAACCAAGGTGGGTCTTTCTATTTGATGTAAATAAGCTTGGGTCCGTTGGGTTCGAACACATTTAAAGAATTAGTTCTGGTTCTTAGAGGTATTACACCCGGGTATATGTTTGAACCTCCTCTATTTGGTCTAAATAATCATTCAAGTATTGAAAATTTTCCCAGAAAAAGCTATTTCGTACCGAAAAACCGTTTTCATTTGCTCTTCGGTTTATCAGCTGGAATAAGCGGTTCGGTTCGGTTCAGAGCCGGTTTGCATCCCTGATATGTTATCCCCAAAGGAAATCTTTTAAGTAAAGTTGTCAAAGTATAAAGTCTTTGACATAACCACCTCTCCCCTCGTTTTTTATCTCAACTTCTTTTTGGCATTTTGGATGTTGGTTTTTGTTCAAACATTCCGTATGCGAAAACCTTTCACTATCGAAGCATGCGAGCCAAGTGACTCAATATGTCGTAGCCTTGGCTATCCGCTGGCATGGCGGCGACATGAACATGGGACCCAGTGGACTACAGGCACAGAAAATCGTTTCAGTTTACCAGCAGCTGACCAAAAAATGGAAAAAAAAAATACTTGGCTACCAGTTGCCGCGTGTGAACTGTGTCTGAACCAAAGTGGACTATTGCTAGCGATGCCTTTTGATATTTTCGCGCTAGACTGCCGCGGTTAAATGGTGATGGGGGGATGACAGCACAGTTTGAAGTGAGCTTGTTAGTGTAACTTTTGCTGATTGAAGTTCCTGCAACTTTTTTTCTCAAGAATCTTTCATGCAGACATCGGAGACAAGACATACACACACTCATAAATTATGTCAAAAGCCAGTTACCAAATTGGGTGCCAAGTAGGAAAAAAATTGTTGCAATCTCTCGGCAAATTGCGCGCAGGCTGAGAGCAAATTAACGGTTGACTCGATTTGCATAGCAAATTATGCGATATTTGCACAACAGTCACAATGCAGTGGCGCCGTCATGACGTAACCAGGTGATCAATCTGATTATTACAACAACATGGCCAACCCCACCTGGCACCTCGACCCGACAAAGCCTTCGCCACGCATTCAGGCTAAGCTATGACCTTTACCATTATGAGTACTTGTTGCCTCCACCAGCCCACCCACTCACACACACACACACATACCACTTTCATTTTGACTCGTATCGTTGGTGTCCGTTGGAACTATTTCAAATCGATTTAAAACTTTAATTGCAATCTCAAAAGGCCTTCGCTGGCTACACCCAGCAAAATACTCGCAACAATGGCACCACACAGCACTTTCAAGTCGACTAATGAACCGGGCACTGGAGTGGTATCTCAAACGATTGACTTGGTGCTGGAGCTGACTTGAGCCGAGATCGCGTATAACGGCAACGCTTGCATTAACTTGAGACCGACAGCAACTGAGCCGCCCAAGTTGTTGTATATCGCTTTATATACCGCTGGAGGAAAACCTTTTTTCATACCAACGACTAACGGACCAACACACAGCAACCACAAAACTTCACCAACAAGTCGACGGCGCTAGCGCAAAAGGACCGAAATAGAGAGCAAAAGAGAGCGGGAGAGCCACAGAGCTTGAGCCGCAGACTCTGTTGGCAGAGCTCTCTGTGCTTTTGGAAGCTTTTCTGTAACAGGAATGGGTCAAGCCATGAGTAGAACTCGATATTCAATCACTCTTTGCCCAAGAAATCGAAACTTTTTCTTGTTATCATTAAAAAACACGCCATAAATAGAACAAATTTGGCCAATTACTTCAAAAGCAGCCTCACTCACTTAAACAAGGCCCTCTTCTTTAGCCACACAGGCGTAGGAAATCCATTAATCAAGAAAGCGATGCCCATAAATGTGAAAAATTACCAAAAATAGACAGGCGGCATCGCTAATAAATGGTTACGCCGGACAGAACGAAATGAAGTGAAGTGCTGCAAATCCCAGCATTCCAGTCCACAAGCTGTCACCGCAAACTGATATTCCGAAGTGTTATCAACCCACACACACCCACAAAATGACTTTCAATTATGCCATTTATGTATAAGTAAGTAAACGTTCCTGACCATTCCACGCCTTGGTTGCAATATTTTTGCATCCACTTGAAATGGCCTTGCCGTTCCGTTGGAATTAATGACAGAGCCAGTCATACACAGACCCCCGTTATTGTGGTAAGTAGCTGAACGAAATATGCGAACCAGCTAACCCGAGCTCGGCATGGAATAATTGTTAAACTGGTTGGCCACCGCCACATACCAGACCAGGAAACCGACCGGGTGCCAGGCAGCATTGTCTCTCGCTCTCCACACTCAATTGCCGCCCATGGGGCAGGGCTTCAAGTGCGTAAGTTAATCATTCATTTATTTTTTTTTTCGTTTACAAGACAAGTTTCTGGTCTGCGTTTCTCATAATGGGTGGAAAAGAGAGGGCAAACCTATGGAATGGCACTGCCTGTGTCTGTGGCTGGGTGTTGTGCACCTGAACTTGTACGCATGCGCGTAAGCAAACGCATGATCAAGGTCGAAAACGATTGTGGAAGTTGATACTCGCAATCATAGGATACACTTCAAAATAGCTGAGATACTACGATCATATTAGCTTAGTTAAAGAGAATATACAGGAATGTTCTCAATTCCGCTACGTTTTGAAAAGTAAAGAAAGAAGAAAGATTTGCTGTTCTCAATTCCGAATGAATTTGGTTACGTTTTACTTTTGGCCAACTATGGGCCAAACGAAATCGGCACTGGAGAATCAAGCGGAACGGTCGAAAAAGAAACATGTGGAATTAAGAGAGGCGGACTTTTACTGTTTACGTATCGTTTTGGCTGGCACTGCCAATTTTTCGTGACATTTTACAAAAATTATTATCTCTGTTCCAGAGGTACACAGAGTATAATAAGTTTGTGCAAAAGTGTCCGTCTGTGTGTCCGTATGAACAAACAGATCTCAGAGATGGTGAGAGATGGAGGTTTGTCATGTATGGAACGTATGTTTCTTATACTTGCAGGCAGATCAAGTTTATTTTCAATTTTTGCCACGCCCCCTCCCGCCGCCGCAAATTGGAAAAAACGTCATATCTCCCACAGTTTTATAGATAGAAGGTTCGTTCCTTCTGGAAATATTTAGTAACTAGCATATATCCCGGCGCGCTTCGCTACGCTGCCGTCAGTCTATACTGACATCACATAAAACCGTTATATTTTTTCTTTTCCGACCGGCTTTGGGTAATAACATACCGTTATCGTCATCGCTATTGCTATCGCTATCGCTATCGCTATCGCTATCGCAATCGCTATCGTTATCGTTACCGTTATCGCTATTGTTATCATTATAGTTATCGTTATCGCTATCGTTATTGTTATCGTTATGGTTATCGCTATCGATATCGTTATCGTTGCCGTTACCGCCATCGTTATTTCTTATACTATCCTTACAAACCAAGTTTAAAGCCCAATCGGATGAAAATCGGGCTTTGGCTGCTGAGTTTTCCATGAGTTTTCCGACCCTAAGGTTAAATTTTCCAAATCCGAAAATTACATTTCAATTCATTTCACTTACTATCCTTACAAACCGAATTTCAAGTCAATCGGATGAAAAATAGATTTTTGCTTATCGAATTTCCCGAGAATTTTCCTTGCGGGCAGATTTTTCGAAATCGGGAAAATACGTGTCCAATAATTTCGTACACTTCGCTTACCAACCCAGTTTCAAGTCAATCAGATGAAAAAAAAACCACCCATACAAACTTTTCCGACTCTTTTCCGGGAATTTTCCGACCCTACTATCGAATTTTCCTACTTCGGAGAATCGCATTTCAATTTATTTCACTTACTGTCCTCACAAACCGAATTTCAAGTCAATCGGATGAAAAATAAAAATTAACCCATACGCTTTCGAACTTCCCGACCCCGTCGATTTCCCGACACTCACCGTCCTACTCAGCAACGGATGAAAAGAGATTTTCCATATCGATCGAATCCCGTGTGGGCGGATTTTACGAGTCGGAAATACGTGTCCAATTTTTTGACCGACATGAAAAATAAAATTTTCCCCATACAAACTTTCTCGACGCTTTTCCGGCTTTTCCGGGTGGACTATATGCTATAGTCATCCGATTTTGAAAAAACTTTGCAGAACTGTGTAAAAGTATATAAAATAAATATATGCCAACGAATGTTTTTCTCACAAGAACTTGTTTTTCGACCGATCGCTCCTATGGCAGCTATATGCTATTGTCATCCGATTTTGACCAAACTTTGTAGAATTGTGTGGGAGCATATAAAACAAATACATGCCAATTTTGAGGACATTTCCGTCAAAAACAAAAAAGTTTTTCTAACTAAGAATACTTTTTAGACACAACTTTTCTAGGACAGATATACTATATAGATGTTCGATTTTGACCAAATTTGGTAGAATCATGGAAAGCATAGTAAACTAGGAAATACGAAGTTTGGAGGCGTTTCGATTGAAAACAAAAAGTTTTTCTCACTCGAACTAGTTTTTCGAACGATCGTTCCTATGACAGCTATATGCTATAGTCATCCGATCCAGCCGGTTCCGACAAATGTGCAGCGTATTTGTACCAAAAGACTCCGTGCAAAGTTTGGTGAGGAAAGCTTTAAGACTGACGGAGGCGATAGCAGACGGACAGACGGACAGAAGGACAGACGGACAGACGAACGGACAGACGGACAGGGCTAAGTCAACTCAGCTCGTCATGCTGATCAAAAATATATATACTTTATGTGGTCGGAGATGCTTCCTTCAATGCGTTACAAACATCCGCACAATTTTATAATACCCTCTTCAAGGGTATAAAAACAAAACAAATTTTTTTTTAAACGGCTTTTACATATAATTTTTCAAAATTTTTGAAATATGTGCCGTTTTTGATAGACTAAGTTTGTTGAAGAAATCTTTTTTTATACCCTTGCAAGGGATTGCAGAGGGTATTATAAAATTGTCTGGATGTTTGTAACGCATAGAAGAAAGCCCTGTCCGTCCGTCTGTCTGTTTCTATACTATTTTCTCCGTCAGTTTGAAAGCTACCTTCACCAAACTTTACACGAAGTATTTTAGTAGTTATACGCTGTAAATTTGTCGGAACCGGCCGGATCGGATGACTATAGCATATAGCTGCCATAGCAACGATCTGTAGAAAAACTAGTTTTTGTGAGAAAAACTTTTTCTTTTTAATGGAAACGCCTTCAAACTTTGTATTTCTTAGATTGCTATGCTCTTCCATGATTCCACTAAGTTGGATCGAAATCGAACATCTACAAGGTGGGCCAAAAGAACTCACCGGGCCAAAAGAAGTCACCCTATTGGAAGATGCTCTTATTTTTACAAATAGCCGCCAAAATATAAAGAGGTAAATATAATACGAGGTGTGTTCAAAAAGTATCGCGAATTTTGTGTTTTTTCAAAAATTATTTATTTATTCATGAATATCTATTTTGTCCCCTTCAAAGTAATCCCCATGAGATATTATACACTTGTGCCAACGGTTTTTGCAATCTTCGAAGCACTTCAAAAAACCTTTTTTTTTATCATGTTCAGCTCCTCCTTCGATGCCGTCTTTATCTCGTCAAGCGTAGCGTAACGTCTTCCTTTCATGGGCCTCTTCAGTTTAGGGAACAAGAAAAAGTCACAGGGGGCCAGATCTGGGGAATACGGTGGCTGCGGCGTCATTAGTGTATTGTTTTTGGCCAAAAAGTCGCGCACAAGCAACGATGTGTGAGCAGGGGCGTTATCGTGGTGCAAAAGCCAATTTTTGTTCTTCTACAAATCCGGGCGTTTTCCCTGTGTCAAGAACTCATGATGCACTACGCCCCTGCAATCGAAGAAAGCTGTCAGCAAAACTTTCCCATTCGACCGAACTTGGCGCGCTTTTTTCGGTCTTGGTTCGTGCGGCAGCTCCCATTGAGATGATTGAGCTTTGGTTTCCACGTCATAGCCATAAACCCACGATTCGTCACCAGTTATGACCCTCTGGAGCAAATTTGGGTCGTCGCGGACAGAGTTTAACATCTCATTAGCAATGTTCATGCGATGCTGTTTTTGGTCGCAATTGAGCAATTTTGGTACGAATTTCGCGGCGACCCGTCTCATGCCCAAATCATTGATAAAAATCGAATGGCACGAGCCAATCGATATGTTTAGGTCCTCAGCAACTTCTCTAACGGTGATTCGACGATTGGCCAATACCATTTTCTCCACTTCATTCATTTTTTCGTCTGTTGTTGAAGTGCTCGGGCGTCCGGCACGCTCTTCGTCGTTCACATCTTCTCGGCCTTCTGAGAACATTTTGTACAATCGATAAACGTTGCTTCGGTCCAAAGTTCTCTCGATACAACACGAATGCATCCGCGCACTTAATTTCGTTTTTCACACAAAATTTGATACAGGTTCTTTGCTCCTTTTTTTGTAAAAATCGAAGACGATCCAAAACACGTGCAAGCAAAGCAGTGTCAACATTGAATATGCAAAATGGCCGAGCTTGTCGGCATAAGTGAGAGACATGAGACCAACATAACGCCACAAAAATATCGACGAATATACCCACGAAAATTCAAAATTCGCGATACTTTTTGAACACACCTCGTATATATTCTACATCTGTCTAGTCCACAAATGTCAAAACAGATCTGACTTTGGCGGCTATTTGTAAAAATAAGAGCATCTTCCAATAGGGTGACTTCTTTTGGCCCGGGTGACTTCTTTTGGCCCACCTTGTATATAGTATAGCTGTCATAGAAGACTACTGTTTGAAAAGTAATCTTAGCTCGAGAAACTTTTTTGTTTTCCATGGAAATGTCTTTAAAATTGGCTTTTATTTAGTTGTTATGCTTTCGAAAAACTAGTTCTAGAGAGAAAAACTTGCTTGTTTTCAACGGAAACGCCCCCGAACTTTGTATTTCTTAGTTTGCTTTAGTTTTCCATGATTCCATTAAGTTTGATTGAAAACTTTTTGTTTTCAATGGAGGCTGCAAGGGTATACAAACTTCGGCCGAGCCGAAGCTAACTTTCTTCAATTTTTTTTTTTTATATGCATTTTTATTTTTTATTTAAGCACTTCGTCGACTCAAAAGTGCGCGATTTTCCAATCTCAATTTCCAGAAAGAAATTGCTCTGACTGTATATTGAAGTTACAGTGCGGTGAAACATGAGGGCTACCCATTTGCAGTACTCAACTCTTTTCTCCTGCTAAACGACATTAAAATTATTTGAGCGTCAAAAATAGAAATGAAAGTATAAATGTTCCTCCCAACTTTTCTATTATTATTATGTAGTGAAAAGAAAATGCAAATATGCTCAAATATATCACATCTTCTGCTTTGTCCTGCACTCACAGCCAAATATTGGCCCACTTGCAACGGCGGCAGCTGTGCAGAAGTCAGAAATAACAATGTAGAAAAACGTTTACAGGAAATTCTTTGAGTCATGCCAACGCCCAAGCAGCAGGCAAGTTTTGTAGCAATATTTTGCTCTACAAAATTTATATAAATGCTGGCAAAAAAATAATTCCATTGGCATTGTGAGTGTGGCTGAGTGGTTTGTGTGTGTGTGTGTGTGCATACTTTTAATGGGTGCAGCAGAAAAATGTATTATATTTTGTCTTGGCAAAGTTGCACAGTGGAAATAATGAATTTATTGGAAAAGTGCTGCTGGGAAATGTCTTTTCAAAATTTCTGCCTGTGCAATTGCCAATCGCCACCCATGGTATATATACATACATACGCCCCTACAGGCCCAAGAGACTAGACTGCCTTGTCTAACTAACAACTGGTCGCTGTCGACGGTGGCGGTGCATTTGAAAGTGGTTTCGGCCACCATTGCATAAGTGCACCAAATTCCTACAACTACAGCAAACAAACTCGGGGTTTCTATCTAAATCAGTTACAATTTTTAGCTCCATCATTCTGTGTGTGGTGTGTTGTGGTGTGGCGTTGTATTGAGGCTGACGTAAGAGGAGGCGATTATTCGATTACTGTTCGATTGCTGGGTAAGTTGCCTTTGTTGGAGCGTAACCAGGTAGCTGAACTGAAATACTTGAAATACCTTTGTCTCTTCGTGGCTCACAGGGCCGTTTTATTAAGCATTTAAAAGTACATGTGGGATTTACGGAGTGACTGAGTTATTTGGCAGTAACGGATGGGACATTGTCCTCGGACTTCAGTCGGTTAACTCTCTACTTCCTTCCCGTATAGTCAATGCTATAGGAGCCCGTGTAGAGGTTCAGATTACGCAGCGCCGGATGGTGCTGATTGGGCTGGCCGGTATAAGGCTGCTGTTGTTGTTGCGGAGCATAGTAGGATTGGGCTGGTGGCTGATAGTAACGCGGTTGGGGAGCCGGTGGATTGTAGTATTGAGGCGTGGGACTGTAGTAGGGACGCTGAGGGGCTGGGGCAGGTGCATACGACTGCGGCTGCTGTTGGTGTCCACGTCCGAAGTCACTCAAACTAAATTTGCTGGCCGCAATGGGACGATTGTATTTCTGATCCTTGTAGTAGACAGCCGGATCCTCACGGTATTGTCCATCGTCGATTTCGTTGGGTGCCAGCGGATAGGGATTGCTATTGCTGAGCGTTGGTGGTGGCACATTGATGTGACTGCCCGCTGGCTCAAAGCCACGCTTGCTGGCTCCGTACTCAATCTCACGCACCTTACCCTGGTCATCCACATAGCCGTACTTGCCGTAGACTTCACCATTCGCATATTTCGTTTCGATTTTGAAGCTCTTGTCCGCCGCCTCATAGCCATAGGTGTAAGAGCCATCGTCGTTATGCTTATCGATTTGCTTCAGAATGGGCACTGGGGTGGTGTAATCCTGATGTTGCGCATACGCACAGCTGCCCAGGCACAAGAGCAGGGCCACGTAGAGAGGCTGTCAAGTAGAGTGAAATGAAACAGCATTACTTTCAAGGACTTTTCTGCAATTAATCGCACATTTTATCATAGACATAAATCTACAGCACTTGCTCAATTGTTTTAATGGCGGGAAGGTTTAGGAACCGGTTTACTGCACTCTTAAAAAACGCACTGCGCAATAACTTGCTGGTTAGTTCAAGGGTTCTTCTTGCACTTGCTTGGCCTTGCCGCTCTTACCAATCTCAGCATTTTGTCAGGTTAATGATCGATATCAATCAATGTCAAGTCGTTTCACCAATCTCTGTTTTTTTTTTGCGAAAATGAAAATGTTGTGTCTTTGTCTTTCTGCACTTGCACTCGAGACTCTGCGAAACGAAACGACAAACTCAAAAGAAAATCAGGGCGTGCAATGGCTTTTATACCACCAGCAACATTTCGTAAAGTGCCCCAAAGAAGCAAAAAAAAAAATGCAAGTGAGTACAAGTGAAACAGGGAGCCGATCGCCGATCGACGATCAGCTGCGCACCGAAGCTCAAGCTCTCAAGTCTCGGGGCGAGAACCGACTTGGACTTGCTGCTCGGAATGCAGCATAGAAATCGAAAGCCACCAGCTGGGGCGTTCGAGTACAACTCCGAGTACGAGAAGCAATTTGCAATCAGGTTATTAACGTGGTCGAGTCGAATTCTTTCCCCGCGCACAGCTCACGCATACGCAATGAGGCTAGTCCCCAGAACGGTAGAATGCTGAAGCTGACATCGCAGTCATACACGGAAGTGGCATTTCCATTTCACTTAAGAGGAATTTCAGCTATGTAAGGTGAAAATCAATAGCTCTTCATCCTTAACCATTTTCCTTTGCCTCTTCCAATTTGGGGTAGTCCACTGACCCAGTCAAACGTTTGCCGTTTGCTAATCAAACTGGTTGAAGCCAGTGCGCGTCAAAGAGATGCAATATTGAGGCAGGTTTTCGTTTTGTGTTTTTTTTTGTTATTTAACTTCATATTTAGAATCTGGTTTTGAATCAATTATTATTGACAAAGAGAGTAGACTTAAGCGAAATGCGTCATGCTGGATGTGCTAAAAAATTAACAACAATCATTTGAGTATATTCACACAACAATGTCGTCATGATTTTAATAAAATCATTTTTATTTTGTGTGCTTTGCCAATCCAAAGTCATGTTAGAAGCCAGGCCTTGCCATTTATTTGCAAAATAGTTTGGTATGCGATTTTTTTTTACGGATTTTAATGAATCTTTAACTCATAACTAGTTTGCTGTTGTGCAGCTGGGAAATTTACAGTTTTTATACCCTTGCAAAGGGCATTATAATTTTGCCCAGAAGTTTGCAACGTATAGAAATATTCTTTTCCGACCCCATAAACGACACAGAAAAAAGAATCCGAGATATTCGGGATTAAATCAATCCCAAACGATGTCAGAAGTCGGTCAATCCCGGATTTTCTCATTCCAAGTACAAACAGGATTGACTTGATCTAGGATTTTTCTATCCCGGAATTCTTGTCTTGATCCCGACCTTATGCCACATGGGATTTATTTAAGCTTGTTACCCGAACTCGACTTGATCCCTTAGGAGGATCCAATCAAGAAGGCCCGATATTGACTTAAGCTTGAAATTCGTACTTGATTTGTTCTAGAAATCGACTTTGTGCAAGTTTGGCCGAGACTAAATTGAGCTCGATATTCAAACTACACTCAATCCGAAAAAGGATTGCCCTAAAAACTACAGAGATTGATTTATGCTCGAAATTCGTACTTGAGCTGATCTGTAAATCGGCTTGGTGCGAGTTTGCTCGAGATTAAATCGACCTCGATATTGGAACTGCACTTAAACCCAAAAAGGATTGCTTCATAAGTGACTAAAATTGAAGTTAATTGAATTAAGAATGGGTAAAATGGGATCATGAAGTTTTTGTCAGCTAGAGCGTGCTTGCGCGCTTGTTTTTGTGTATATGTGTAAGCGTGTTCATTTGTTTAGAAAATTAATGAAAACACATGAATTAAAGGGTAAAGAGTATTTTGTAGTCGGGGTACTCGACTACAGTGCCCTTACTTGCTGAAACTTTATACTACCCCAAAATGAGCTTCTCACAAGAGCACCATGGGTCATACCGAACGACATTTTTATACCCTTGCAAAGGGTTTTATAAAATTGTGCGGATGTTTGTAACGCATTGAAGGGTGCATCTCCGACCACATAAAGTATATATATTCTTGATCAATTTGACGAGCTGAGTTGATTTAGCCTTGTCCGTCTGTCCGTCCGTTCGTCTGTCTGTTTCTATGCTATCTCCTCCGTCAGTTTTAAAGCTATCCTCGCCAAACTTTGCACGAAGTCTTTTGGTACATATAGGCTGCACATTTGTCGGAACCGGCTGGATCGGATGACTATAGCATATAGCTGCCATAGGAACGATCGGTCGAAAAAACTAGTCTTAGTGAGAAAAACTTTTTTGTTTTTAATGAAAACGCCCTCCAAAAGTACGTATTTCTTAGTTTACTATCCTTTCCCATGATTTCCAGGGCGCGGGGAACTTTTACATAATTCTACAAAGTTTGGTCGAAATCGGATGACTATAGCATATAGCTCCCATAGGAACGATCGGTCGAAAAACTAGTTCGAGTGAGGAAAACTTTTTTTGTTTTTAATGAAAACGTCCTTTTTATTGGCATACTCTTATTTTATATACTTAAACACATTTCTACAAAGTTTTATCAAAATCGGATGACTATAGCATATAGCTGCAGTAAGAATGATCGGTCGAAAAAGAAGTTCTAGTGAAAAAGACTTTTTTGTTTTAAATGGGATCGTCTCCAAATTTCGTAATTAACAGTGTATTATGCTATTCCATGATTTCACCAAGTTTGGTCGAAATCAGACATCAATATAGTATAGATCCCATAGAAAAGTAAGGTCCAAAAAGTAGTCTTAGAAAAACGTTTTTGTTTTCAATGGAAGCTGCAAAGGTATACAAAACTTCGACCGAGTGAAACTTCCGAATTTTTTTTTTTTTGATGTGAAACATTCTTAATTTCGGTACGAAGGATTTAGTAGGGGTAAAATTTGATTTCAGCGTCACGCGTGACGCGTCACGATGGGTGAAGGGGGGTTTCGATGTCAGTTAGCTGGCCAGGCGCACCCTCCCAGCCAGCCGCACACCCACCCGCGCACACACACACACTTCTAGGTACTATTAGGTACTTCTAGGAACTTATAGGGGTTTCAATGTCAGTCGGCTGGCCAGGCACACCCACCCAGCCAGCCGCAGACCGACCCGCGCACACACCCACACACACTTCTTGGTACTCATAGGTACTTATAGGTACTTCTAGGCACTTATATTTAGCCACTTTAAGGTACTTTTAGGTACTTTAGGGTACGTCTAGGTACTTATAAGTACCTTGGTACTTGTAAGTACTTAGAGGTACTTCAAGGTACTTATAGGTACTTTTTGGTACTTCTAGGTACTTTTAGGTACTTATAGGTATTTTTTGGTACAGCTAGGTACTTAGAGGTACTTATAGGTACGAGTACGTCTCGAGTACCTAGAATCGAGTACTTAGTATTGAGTACTTAAAATCGATAACTGAGTATTGAGTACTTAGTATCGAGTACTGAGTATCGAGTATTAAGTATCGATTATTTCGTATCGAGTTTTTAGAATCAGGTACTTGGTATCGAGTACTTAAAATCGAATACTGAGTATCGAGTACTTAGGATCGAGAACTAGATACTCAGTTCTTAGTATCGATTACTTCGTATCGAGTACTAGAATTGAGTTCTCCGTAACGATTACTTCTAAACAAGTTCTGAATATCGAGTTTTTATTATCGATTACTTAGTATCGAGTACAGAGTGTTAAGTGCCGAGTATTGAGTATATAGTAACACACACAACACCCCCTGAATATAGACTGGGGGGCCCCCCCTGAAAAAATCCTGGCTACGCCACTGGTGGGAGATACCATGTTTTTAGTGCAGTGGTGCCCAAAATGCCAAAATGCCTTGCGAATCAGTGATCAAAGCAGTGACCAAAACGGCGACTTTATTGTGACCGAACACCGGTCGATAAGTATCGGTCAGAGCACAATGAAAATGAGCAAACGTCCCTAATAGATCGTCGGATCGGAAGTAGTCCCAAACAACTTCCAACACCTTCAAATACTTCAAAAGAATGTGACGACCTTGCTGCCAATACATTACTTAATTTTGTAATAGCTGCACTAAAGAAAATCGTAGAACTATTTGGGAACCTTTATTTTAAGGTTAAGATCAAGTTATCCCTCGTAAAGAGCTTCGCTCGTACCGGGTGTTCCACTACGCCTACTCTTTTTTTTCGAAATTGCAGGGGTGAGAGGGGGCTTGGCAAAAAATTGTTTATAAACTTAATTAGCCTGCAAGAAAGAGAAGCATTTGTCCTTACAGAATGCCTACGCCTGGAAGAGATATAGGTAAATATTAATCTTTTAGTCAAATGAATGTACAGGCTCAAGGTCGGGTTTTTTTCTTTAAAGTTGTAACCGGCAGAAAGAAGCATATCCGATCTATATATATTCTTGATCAGCTTCAACACGAGTCGATATAGCCACGTCCGTCTGTCCGTCCGTCTGTCTTTTGTCCGTATGAACAAACAGATCTCAAAAATAGTAAGAGATAGAGGTTTGACATGTATGGGAATATCCACTTAATGTTAAATGGATCTTAAATTTACACCCAACGGAGCTGAAAACATCCAGGAAGGATATCATTTTTCATTTCCTTTTGTTGATCTTTAATTTTTCTGTGTAGCTGAGCAAAGACTGTCGTTGACTTGATAACAAATGCAAATTCACACCAGAGCGGATAGTCTGAAAGCTTATCAGCCCGCTAACTACAAACTTTGGTTACAGTTTAATGCAGCTAAATGAATCTACTTCTGGGCTTAGCTTCCCTGTTGAATTTTTAATTTTTATAAATTTATAAACTCACTTTATCGCTCTAGCTATTTATTAAGCACTCTCATTTGAATTTTTTCGTCAATTAACTGGCAGTTTTGTTTTGTTTTTTTAAATTTCTTGCTAAACCAGTTTACTTAACTGAAAGTGAGATAATGACTATCTAGACATAAACTCTCTTACGGTCGAGGCATTGCTCTGAAGACAGATCTAGTAATGGGGCTTAATTGAATTTACATTATAATTAAAGTCCAAGGTCACACTTGGGGTCATTGCCATTTAAAGTGCAAAAACAGGCCATTTCTCCAAGTGCATGGAACACCCTGTATGACTACAACAAGTCTAATGTGGAAAAACTTGTTCTCTCATACAACCCAAAAACAAATATATAATAAATATAAACCGTTAAAAAGTAGCAAACAATGAAATGAAATTAAGAGTTTTAGATTTCTGCATTTAAATTCGAATAAAACACAACGGCTGCAACCAGAAATGTCAATTCGCTCGCTGCGTTCGAACAGAGCAAACGCCTTAAATTCAAGATGCAAATTACTATTACCAAATCCCTGAGCCTTTGGGTGCTTGCTGTTGCGGTTAGTCTGACAGAAGCCGCAAAGTATTTGGCCGAGAAACGTAAGTAAAATTTAAAATTCGTGTAAAATTTGTCATCATACAGTCCAACAACTGCAGCCGACTTTCTTAATCCGTGCCTATTGGGTGATGCCAGTTTTAACCAATGCCTGGCCAACAATCTACAAGTTTTGTTCTATCAGTGGAAGGATGGTATACCCGGGACTAACACAGTTGGTTCTCTGGATCCGCTGTACATCAAGAGGGTCAAATTCACTCAGAATGCCCAACGCGCCATTGCGCTTAATGCAGACTTACAGAATGTCTATGTGAAAGGCGGTAGTCAGAGTGTGGTAAAGGAGGCTAGGTAAGTGCAGATGATTTGATCAAAGAATACTAATTTTTGAATTCTCATTTGATTAGGTACGATCCCAAGCGCTATATAGCCAAGGCTTTGGTCTTTATGCCAAAGCTACGCTTTGAGTTTGAGTACAAGGTAAAAGGCCATGTGGTGGCGCTAAATCTCAATGGACATGGCAAAGGTTACTTTGAGTCCGGTAAGTAAAAGTAATTTTAAAGTGATGCGCCTATAATAATACCCCCTAATTTTCGCAGAGAACGTTTTAATGGCCATGGAAATGGCCGTTAAGCCACGCGTTACACCCGAAGCCAGCTTTGCCGAAGTAGAACGAGTCAAGGTGACTTTCCGTGACATTGGTGTCTTCCGTATTCAGTTGGAAAATCTATTTGGTGGCAACAAGGAGCTAGAGCAAAGTGCCAATACTCTGTTCAACGAAAACTGGCGCGAATTTTACGAAGTTCTAAAGCCGGCCAGTGAACAAACAGTTGAGGGTGTACTCCTAGATCGGTTTAAGAAGACATTTGACTATGTACCCGCCAGTTTCTTTATCAAGAACTTTCATTAAATCTAGATTAGAATAATTTAACAGTTAATTGCCTGCACTTAAAATATTGAATAAATATATGTATAAATACACCCATTTAACTATTTAACTGGCACCCTTCTAGAAAAGCCATAAAACAAGTTTGACTTAAACTCTGACTGAGGGCGCTGAACTTAAATACGCTTGTCAAAATGCATTCTAGTTCATTTGACAGCTGTCGGTATAACGAGAAACAACGTAGTGTAAATTTAGTTGAAACATGAGCTACTGGCACCAAAACTGCAATCCGCTTTGGGGCGGCTTTAAGCTTTTTTTTTGTCTGAACGCGTTTGCCTTGGTAACTGCCGTTGAGTACTATACAGAAAAGCGTAAGTCACTACTTAGCCAATGGATCTCTTACAACCAACCTTTGATCAACTGCAGCTTCCTTCTTGACGTCGTGTCGCATTAATGAACCGGGCTTTACCAAGTGCACCACGAAGTCCATGCAGCAACTTATGGATCAGCTTAATATTGGTATACCGGAGATGGTGGATAGCTTTGGACCCTTCGATCCGATGAAAGTCAGAGATATTGGACTCAAGCAGAACGACAACGATGTGGTCACTCTTAGTACCAATCTTACAGATATGGTTATTAAAGGCTTTTCGCAGTTGAAAATTAAGGAAAGTCGGTGAGTAGAAACTTAATGAAGCTAATGAAAGTGTGAAATATCTGAATGGTCGGTCGTTCTGCCCCTAAACAGCGTCAGCAAGAAGGACTTTTCTAGGCAGACGAAAATTTATTTGCCCAAAATGCGTCTAGATGGAAAATATAAAATGAAAGGACGTTTGCTTTTAATACCACTTAGCGGATCTGGCAATATTTTCATAGATATCGGTAGGTACATACAATACGTGTAACCAATTTTCGTCTCAAACTGGGAGCAACTTCAAAATCAGCTCACATGTGAAAGATTAGGGTATTTAATCGAGCCTCCCAAACTCAAATTTACCGCTGTCTACAGCTAAAGTAGGCAAAACAAAGTAAAAGAAAGAGTTATTATCTGTTTTGGTGAGAGCGCAAGTTTTCTGGAAATCAACCCCACGAAAATTTCGTGTGTGACACAGAAATCTCTAGTGAAAATCGTATAAACAAATTCTTTTTGAATACCTTTATATGTAAAGTGACAAGAATATCTTCGGTTGCTAGATCAGATGGTGAATTTAAAGCGATTCAGGCCTACTTCCCAAATCTATTTGGCTTTAGACCAGGGGCAGGCACATTGCTATCTCGTGTGCATGGGAAAAATCTAAAAGCAGCGCTGCTCCGACACACACAGTAGTAGTAGTAGTAGTAGTTTTTATTTTTGTGACGAAAATAAAATTAAAATTTATATGAACAATGGTAGGATGTACAAAATAAAAATAAGAACTAAATGCAATAAGTTACGGCGACTTGGTTTAAAAAAACCGTCTGTGGCGCACCTCCTCGCACCCCTCCACACGAAGCCTAATACACCTGGCTGCCCGGGTCGTCCCCAGATACCAGATCGTTCAGCCATGCGTTTTGGGATTGAGTTGAGTAAAGAATAAAGAATTTACAGTATAAAAAAATTAATATCATTTTTAAAATAATCCATTCAAGATTCTATTTCTATAAGCTAAGGCTCTAATTACATAACTCTGTAGCTTATTCCAGTCAGCGCCGTTGAGGATGTCAACTATTTCGTGCGGTCCAAAAACTGAAAGCCGGAGTTCTCGTAGAATGGGGCAAGTTCCCATGAAATGAATTACATTTTCAAGCTCACTCAAGTTGCACAGAGGGCAATTTGTTTCACTCCTTGTAACATTTGGTATGAAATTCAATTTCAATATTTCACCTCTGGCCATAAAAATGTTTCGTATTCCTTCAATGGAAACCTCATCAGAGAAATAGTTATTCTCACCCAGATCGTAATGGAGCTGCCTATAGATCAGTCGCTCTGAGCTTCTCTGGGATTCTTCAACAAATTGGATCCTAAATGCTGCCTGCATTTTAATGGTGATCTTCTAAATTCAGTCGCACTCCGTACTCCGCGGCCAAATTGTCCCACTCTCTGAAGCATTGCAGAGGATCTTTTAACAAATATTCTGCTAAGATCCTAGGTACCCTTCTTTCCTCCATATTTATGACTTTTTGCATGTAGTCGAAATGCAGATTTACTGTATAGAGATGCAGAGGCGATAGTCCCGTCTCCAGATATAACATTCTGTTCGGCGTGTACTGTGGCAGACGAAAAATTTTCTTCAGAAAGTACCTTTGAAGACTCTCTACCTCATCGTATCGCCGTATCCCCCATACTTGTGCACCATAACACATTATTGCTCTCACTGCGGCATTAAACAATTTGTATTTTGTGCTAGTTGGAAAGTCCTTTTTGCCTAGTATCGATTTCCAAGTACTATTAATAGCTACTTTGGAGTCTTTTAGCTTTTCTCCCAGGTGAAAGTTAATTTGAGCATTGTGATGAATCCAGACTCCTAATTATTTGTACAACTTCACAACCTCCAAGTCAGCCAATATTTTTTAAAAATTAGCACCTTGGACTTTTTGCAAATAATCGTTAGACCCCAACCATTGCAGTACTCTTATAGAACGATGATAGTGTCTTGCATAGCTTTTGGTAATTCGGCAAAAACCACTATATCATCTGCGTATAACAATGTTTTAATCTCCAGACCGCTTATTGTGATTCCTTTTGGAAGAAATTCCACTAAATCATTTAAAAATATTGAAAAGAGGATAGGGCTCAGTAGGCATCCTTGTTTAACTCCACTCAGAAAGCCTTGCACCGTCCCACACTGCTGCTTCATTGTTTTCATACATACTTTGCAAGGCTTTTATAAATTTTGTGGAAATGCCGATATTGTCAAAGGCAGCCTTAAAATCCACGAAGAAGGCATAGAGTTTTTTGTTCTTGTCCAGGTAGGTTCGCGCAATGGTATTCAGACAGAAGACATTATCTACACAGCTGTACAATCGCCGCTGCGTTGTGTGCTCTCCTACGCCGCGACGCAGTCGTTGCTACTGAAATTGAGAGCAATTTTTGCGCTGCTCTCACTCACACCAATGAAAAAATTTGAATGTATTGTTTGCCTGCCTCTGGTCTAAAGCGGAGGCAGGCAAAAAACGACTGCGTCGCGGAGCTGCGCTTCTAGAGCTAATACTGTGGGTGTGGAAGCAGCGCTGCTTTCAGATTTTTTGAATGCACACGAGATTGGAATATGCCTGTCCCTGCTTTAGACAGCCGGTTTCAATTCGATCAACTTTCGTCATCTAATCTAGTAGCCTAGGATTTTGGACGCACTTCACATATAAATGCAACCGGATTTAGTTTGAAAAACAAGCGTTAATACTTCACATATAAATGCAACCAGCTTTAGTTTGAAATACAAGAGCTTATACGAAAATCACTAGTGATTTCCGTGTCACCCACTGAATATATATAAATGCAGCAGAGGAGCTTGAATGCTTATATATTTTCTACAAAGAAAGTCGAAATTTCCGCCAGTGTAAGCATAATATAATCCCACTTAATCAAATCAAAACTATACTTACAGAGGGACTTGATGTCACCATGCTGACCAAGGGGCGATTGTATGAAAAAGATGGTTTCATTTTCGATAATTTGACATCAGTTAGCGTTCTCGAGTTGAATCTAACACGGCTGAGCACTTACCTGGATAACCTTTTCAATGGTCGCAGTAAAGAGATCGAACGGAGTACTAATCAAATCTTTAATGAGAATTGGCGTGACTTTTATGAAGCCCTTCGACCGCTAATAGTTGAGACAGTCGAAAGTATACTCTACGATTGGTTGTCCAAGGTTTTCCATTTGATACCATTAAATTTCTTTATCGAAGACATAGCCATACCTCAGCAGAGGGAAATCGCTGGACAGAGTAGCTGAGTTGAAAATAGATTTCACAGGGATCGCAAATTAGAGTTAAATGCGAATTAAAAATGATTTAAAAAGTCATTAAGAACAAACCTTAAAAATATTATCTAGATGAATGGAAAATCTTCAATATACTAATTCAGGATGCAGGCTTCTGTAAACAGTAACAGTTTATTATTTTAAAAAATAAAATTTTTTTTTAATTTTTATATTAAAAATTCAAATAAAAATTTCTTATACATATCTATGGAACCCTGTGGTTTACTACCAAATTTTCTTATTTGGATTTCCTCTCCGAAAACCTCGGCGATGAGAGTGATGAGCATGGTGAACGATTTTATCAGGATATAAAGATTATGGAACGCCGCTATCAAGTATTTTGGGATGATGGGTAACTTTTGTTGGTTTCTCACGCGTGAGGAAAACCGTGCACACAACGGCACGCACAGAAAAACGGACCATAGAAATTTTAAATACCATTTGAACGGCCAAACTGAAATTTTTACATAATTGCTAAAAACTAGACATCGGATTTTATGCAACTTTTTAAACAATTGAAAAAATTGAAATGAAAATCAGGATTTATACTAATTAAATATTTGTCTTTTCATCAAAAACTGCAAATGCAAAATATGCAAGAAAATATTAATATATGCAAAATCTGTAATATGTGTTTACTAGCTTTAAAATGAATTCGAGTATAAAATTTTTGACTTAAGGTTATTTGGATTTCTCCCCATTTTCCGCGACAAATTAATTCTGTGTAAGAACTCACAAAATGATTTCAGTTCCGATTCATGGCTGAGTTCATGAGTGATTTCAGTGCTGAGTGGACACATCACCTTCAGTAATGAAATGCTGCTCACATTCACTACTTAAATGCAGTATCAAAAAATTGGGGAAGTTAACTTCGGCTCGGCCGAAGTTTTGTACACACTTGCAGTTTGTTTTTCTAAATCGGGGGTGTCCTGGAAATCTCTAGAGATTTTGGCTTCGGTTGGTTTGTAAATCTCTAGAGAAGTCCGTCGGTGTCCCAGAACTTCGAGAGATGTTATATTGCGTGGGTTCGTGAATTCGCTATTGATTGGTTAGTGTATTGGCTGGTTTGTGTATTGGTTGGTTTGCCAAAATCTCCCCACAAAATACGAGAGGTTTGAAACCAACCGAAAGAGATTTCTAGGACACCGATAATTGGTTTTGGGTTGGAATTTGGTTGGAAGAGATTTCTGGGACACCGCCGAATAAGACTATTTCTCGGACCTAACTTTTCTATGGGAGCTATATTATATAGATGTCCGATTTCGACCAAACCTAATGGAATCATGGAAAAGCATAACAAGTAATTAATTACGAATTTTGGAGGCGATCCCATTTAAAGGTGAGTACTGAGAACGTTAGAATTTTCCTTTGGCTGTCAAATTCCATAAAAAATAGGGGAAAGTTAACTTTGGCTCGGCCGAAGATTGTATACCATTGCAGCTTCCATTGAAAACAAAAAAGTTTTTCTACACAGAAAAAAAACGGCGAGATAAATTCAATCTATTTTTTCTTAGAGTAATCCTGGCACGAGCTTAAAAAATCAATCTCGATTTACGGGATATTCTACTCAATTCAATCTTTTAAAGCTTGACGCAATTCTTTCGTGCTTGTTTCATTCCATATGTGCTCACTTCAATCCCTTTCGAGATCACAATGTTCATAAATTAGGAACGATAGCAGAAAAGTATAATTAGCACTTTAGACATGCAACAACAATCATGTGCTATGGTGGTGTGTGAAGAAATACCATGCCATTCGAGTTCAGTGTAAAGCTGTTTCCAATCCTGTTTCGGATTGATGTAATCCCGTTTGGATTGTTTTTTTTTTTGTGAGTGTAAATAAGGCTACTTTTTGGACCTTACTTTTCTATGGGATCTATACTATATAGATGTCTGATTTTGACCAAACTTGGTGAAATCTTGGAAAAGCATAATACACTGTTAATTACGAAATTTGGATGCGATCCCATTTAAAACAAAAAAGTTTTTCTCACAAGAACTTCTTTTTCGACCTATCATTCATACTGCAGCAATATGCTATAGTTATCCGATTTTGATAAAACTTTATAGAAATGTGTACAACTATATAAAATAAGTGTATGCCAATGATAAGGACGATTTCATTATAAACAAAAAAGTTTTTCTCACTAGAACTAGTTTTTCGACCGATCGTTCCTATGGCAGCTATATGCTATAGTCATTGTTTCGACCAAACTTAGTGAAATCATGAAAGGATTTAAACTAAGAAATACGTACTTTGGAGGCGTTTCCATAAAAAAAAAAGTTTTTCTCACTAAGACTAGTTTTTTCGACCGATCGTTTCTACGGCAGCTATATGCCCGTCAGTTTAAAGCTATCCTCACCAAACTTTGCACGAAGTCTTTTGGTACAAATACGCTGCACATTTGTCGGAACCGGCCGGATCGGATGACTATAGCATATAGCTCCCATAGGAACGATCGGTTGAAAAACTAGTCTTAGTGAGAAAAACTTTTTGTTTTTAATGGAAACGCCTCCAAAGTCCGTTTATTATCCCTTCCCATGATTTCACTAAGTTTGGTCGAAATCGGATTACTATAGTATATAGCTGCCATAGGAACGATCGGTCGAAAAACTAGTTCTAGTGAGAAAAACTTTTTTTGTTTTTTTAATAAAAACGTCCTTATCATTGGCATACACTTATCTTATATACTTTTGACACAATTTTGCAAAGTTTGGTCGAAATCGGATGACTATAACATATAGCTCCCATAGGAACGATCGGTCGAAAAAGAAGTTCTAGTGAGAAAAACTTTTTTTTTTAATGAAAACGTCCTTATCATTGGCATACACTTTTTTATTTCTTTGGACACATTTCTACAAAGTTTGGTCGGAATCGGATGACTATAGCAAATAGCTCCCTAGGAGATCGGTCGAAAAAATTAAAAACATTTATGAGAAAACTTTTTTGTTTTTTAATGAAAACGTTCTTTTTATTGTCAGATTCTTATTTTATATACTTTAACACATTTCTACAAAGTTTTATCAATATCGGATGACTATAGCATATAGCTGCAGTATGAATGATCGGTCGAAAAAGAAGTTCTAGTGCGAAAAACTTTTTTGTTTTAATTGGGATCGCCTCCGAACTTCGTAATTAACAGTGTATTATGCTTTTCCATGATTTCACCAAGTTTGGTCGAAAACAGTTTAATATCTAGTATAGATACCAGAGAAAAGTAAGGTCCAAAAAATAGTCTTAGTTAGAAAAACTTTTTTGTTTTCAATGGAAGCTGCAAGGGTATACAAAACTTCGGCCGAGCCGAAGTTAACTTTCCCCTATTTTTAAAAAATATTTTCTCGGACGAACCAAAATTTACCAATTCTCAACTCATTATCTTCATCCATCTCCTTTTTCATTTCCTTCTGTAAAGTTGATTAAATATGAAATTAAAAAAAAATCTCGTCATTTTGCTTGGCAAGCGAAAATTAAAAGAAAAATTCGCGCGGCATATGCGCATATACATTAATGACTTTTTCTTTTTTTTTGGGTCAGCCAATTGCTAGGGCAATCTGATGGCCTGCGGCGCATTAATTCCCTACCCCACTTTCAACACAGGAGGAGCAAGAAGACAACGAGGGGCAGGAAACTTTAAAAAAATCGCGCCATAAACTTTATTTTAATATAATGATGAAGAAATGAGCGTAGACAGTGAGCCTTAAGTAAATATGCGCTGTTTCGAGCCAAATGCACGTTGGCATAAGTCTCATAGTTTATTTATAATTATCCCCAACTTTCCAGACACCCCTCTTTCTCACTCAATTATAGTTGAAGGCGACACCTCCCAAGTTAGCCAGGACCAGTCTGCAATTGCCATTTAAACATCTTTATTATAATCTAATGTTATTAAAATTTCGCGGTTCTTTGACCGTTCTATCTTCACCTTCTATTTACCTTTGTCTGGGCCGACACCTTTGTTCATTTTTTGAGGTTTGCAGCCTTGGTCATACATCAGCTAAAGCCACACTCATAATATGAAACACGAATTATGACACAAAACAAGTTGCCCCTAGACAGAGTGCCGCACTAAGCAATATGGCCCGAAGTTGTTGTTTTTCCACTTTAAGACAGTCGCCATAAACATTTTTAGTTAACTCACTGCTCTCAGAACAACGACATAGAATATAACAAAAACTCATTCGCAATCGGCAAGCTATTCGGTTTTATATCGTGACTCCAATCTCATCTATCTGAGCAGCTTTTATCGCAGACACTTAGATACAGCAGCATGAATAAGACGTACCAAAACCGCCGGCCGCTTTGGCTCTGCAGCAGCTTAATTGTCATTTTATGTCTAAATGAAATTACCCGGACGGCTGCCGTCGAGTTCTACACAAAGAAGCGTAAGTCAAGGTGCAACTGATTCAATTTTGTTCCCTCAACGCACTTTGAACATCCGCAGCTTCGTTCTTGCCATCGTGTCGCATCTACGAACCAGGCTTCACCAAATGCTCGACGAACAGCGTTCAAAAACTTATGGATCAGCTTAGAATTGGGATTCCAGAGATCCTCGAGAGCTTTGGACCCTTCGATCCCATGAGGGTCAGAAATGTTATGTTCAAGCAGGACAACAATGAGGTGGCAACTATAAGAGCGAACTTGACCGAGCTGGTAGTGAAAGGATTCTCGCAGGCAAAAGTGAAGGAAAGTCGGTATGTTTACATGTCAGAAAGCAAGTGTAGACGATATAAATGCACTTCAATTCTACATATAGCGTTAGCAAGAAAGACTTTAGTTGGCAGACCAAACTCTATTTGCCCAAAATGCGTCTAGATGGCAAATATAAAATGGATGGACGCATTCTTCTCATACCACTCAGTGGATCTGGCAAAATTTTCGTAGAGATCGGTGAGTATGTACACTAGTCTATGAGCTAATCAAATAACTGAACATTATTTTGACAGAGGATCTGGATATCTTGCTGTTGACTAAAACGAGGCTGTATGAAAAGGGAGGATTCACATTCGATAACGTAACGTCTGTGCGCGTTCAGCTGAACTTAACACGCGTGCGCACCTACTTGGATAATCTTTTCAATGGTCGCAGCAAAGAGGTTGAACGTAGCACAAATCAGTTCTTTAACGAGAATTGGCGCGACTTTTATGAGGCCCTCCGACCGCTGATAATCGAGACAGTCGAAAGTATTCTTTTCGAAGTGATGTCCAGAGTTTTCAATCTTATACCAGCAAATTTCTTTGTCGAAGATATACCGACATCTCAACAGCTTTATGGAGCCAAAGTTAAAGTTAAGTAAAAGTGCTTTAACCACAAGCCTAACTGTAATTATACTACACAAGTGAGCGTTACTTTGAATAATATTTTTTGTAAAAAATTGTTATTTTAACAAATGACATTTGGAGTCAAGTCTTTTAAATACATTTCTATAAGGTAAAAGTAGTTCAATATACGTAAATATCATTGAAGTGTCTGTTTGTTTAAAGCCAATTTTGTAGAACCTACCTTTGAATAAAACACAATGTGTAGCCTTGGTGTTATTAGTGCTAGCAGATATGTCCCTTTTTAAAGAGCTGTATATCTTGGACTACTTTTGAACGCCCCCGTGCAATTGAGTCAAATACCTTTGAGGGGGGAATTCAGGGAATTATTTTATTTTTTACTTTCCCTCACTGGGACTCGAACTCGGGACCTCGAAACACGCACTCACTGACTCTGCCGCTCAGCCAACTGCACCACACCTCGGATGCGTTCTAAATTGACGAGGAGACAATCCCAACTACGATCAATATAAAGCCTAATCGTTCTTAAAATTGTATGACCGTTGCTGGGATCAAATCATACTTTTTATGCTTTTTTGTTTCCAATGGAAACGCCTCCAAACTTCGTATTTCTTAGTTTGCTAAATCCACTAAGTTTGGTCGAAATCGGACATCTACTATATAGTACAGTTGTTTTAGAAGAGTAGAGTCTGAAAAGTAGTCTTAGTTAGAAAAACTTTCTGGTTTTCAACGGAAGTGTCCTGCACTTATTTATTTTTTAATGCTTTCACACAATTCTTCACAGTTTTGTCAAAATCGGATGACTTTAGCATATAGCTGCAGTACGAATGATCGGCCAAAAAACAGAAGTTCTAGTGAGGAAAACTTTTCGCCTCCAAATTTCTTACTTGTTAGTTTGTTATAGGGACCGGAAATAACTGTTACGACCCTAAATTTTAACCAAAAAAGTTACGGTGATGGGAGTAAGCTACGAGTACGAAAAATGGGCCAATGTTTCAGTCTTTTTTATAAAGTGGCTGACACTCACGTGGCCTTGATGTGAAACATGTTCTATATGCTCCGCCTTTCACATTCTTGCGGTTGTGCCTTACTTTAAACTCCATATTCTAAACTCTATACTCAGTAATCGATAATAGTACTCGATTCTAATGATTCGATACTTAGTTTTCGATATTAATTACTCGATACTCAGTATTAAGTTCACGATACCAAGTTCTCGATACTCAGTACTCGATTCTAAGTACTCAATTCTATGTACTCGATATTAAGTACTCGATACTCAGTACTCGATTCTCCGTACTCGATACTCCGTACTCGATTCTAAGTATTCGATACTAAGTAATAGAGACTAAGTATTCCGTACTTAGTACTCGATTCTAAATACTCGGGTCTAAGTACTCGATGATAACCCTCTAGTACGGCCGACCAACGCTGTATCAACGTTCCGTAAACGATTTTGTGACTGTCGTCGACCAACCCTTTTACCCCTCACAATGTGTTCGGCTGACGTATTTTGCAAGGCGATTTCCGCTCAATACGTTAACGGCTCTCCAGGCACGCTAGGTCGACGCAATGCCATGCAGAAACCGACATGAGCGAAGCTCGATACACGAAATGCCATGCAGAGAAGCGACATAAGCCGCAATCGTTGTCGTCACGACGCATCACCGTACAAAGAGCAACGCTGGGTTGACGAAAATATTGTGACTGACCCCAGCCGTACTAGAGGGAAGTTATAGATACTCAGTATTCTGTGTGTTTGTTTGTGTTTGTTTTTGTGTTTGTTTTTTGTTTTGTTTTTTTGACTGTGTTTTTGTTTTTGACTTTGTTTTTGGGTCTGTTTTTGTGTTTGTTTTTTTCTTGTGTTTTTTTACGGGTTTGTTATTGATTCTGTCATTGTTTCTGTCTTTGTCTTTATTATTGTCGTTGTTTTTGCGTTTGTTTCATGTTTTGTTTTTGCTTTTGTGTTTGTTTTTGTCTTTGTTGTTTTCTTTGTTTTTGTCTATGTTATTGTCTTTGTTTTGTTGTGTTTGTTTTTGTCTTTTTTAATGTTTTTGTCTTTTTTTTGTTTTTGGCTTTGGTTTTGTGTTTGTACTTGTATTTGTTTATCTCTTTGTTTATGTGTGTTTTGTGTAAATTGTTTGTTTTTTTTATACGAACCATGGTTGGGTGATCTTCTAAAGATACACCATGCTCCGTTGCATGTGGCATGCCCGATTCGTTCTATGGAACGCCTACGGACTAAAACCCAACCAGCCGCCTTCTGATCTGTTATTCTCCCGTCGGAACTGCCAATTGAGGTATTACTACGGCTGCGGTTGTGCTCTCTTGCAGCCTGTTCGTCAAGCCTGACTTTTTCATTATAGTTGAGATTTATCGATGCAGCGACTATCCACACATCATGAGAGTTTATAATCCTTTTGACCAGGCCTCTCGGTGTAAAGGGCTCTCCCGCTAGTCTTCTTAGGACGCGCATCTCCTCTCCAAACCTCTGACACTCGAACACCACATGTTTTGCAGACTCGACTCGGACATTGCAATAAAGGCACCAGGGTGTATCGACGTGCTTAAATCGGTGTAGGTACTCCCTAAAATATCCATGGCTTGTGAGCCACTGGGTCAGGTGATGGTTCACTTCTCCGTGGCTTCGATTAAGCCATTCCTCTATACTGGGAATTAGTTGGTGGGTCCATCTTCCTGTATCCGACATGTCCCATCTGTCTTGTCATGCTCGGAGACTCGTGTCATGCGCCTCTTGCGCGGATATTCCTGTCCTTCGTGCTTTAATAGCGATTGCTTCCAGGTCGAGTGGCATGCTTTTTGCTATTTAAGCCGCTGCAGAGTCGGATTCCGTTCTGAAGCCGCTTATGTTCCGAATCGACATACGCCGGTGTGCCTTCCTGGCTTCGCGCGTATACGTCGGAAACTCCGGAGCAGCGAACTGCATTGTGGACTTAGCAACTGTTGCTAGGAGCCGTCTTGAAGGGGGCTTGTGTGTGTGAGTGTGCGTGTGTTAGAGCTGGAGAAACATCGATGTCTTGCGTCATCGATGTTTTGGAAATAAAACATCGATGAAACATAGATGTTTTTACAAATTTTATGAGCCTGTCAATGTACCTTCCCAAAGCACTTTCTTGCTTAAGATTAAATATAAATAAATAATGATTGTACAATGTCCCTTCTAGGGCTCTAGATCAATTATTTCTTATTATTATTGCTGCTTCTATCTGGTTGGGTCTGTCCAGCTTTACTGAATGTCCTTTCAGACTCGGTGGATATAGCCGGAATACATAAATATTATAGAGTCTTGCGACTTCTTTTAGTGGGCTCTTCTCTTCATCAGTGTTCCTAATATATATCCCAATTAGTATATTTATTAAATCACAAACAATACCTTCCAGCAGATTAGTGGATCATCGTCCTCTGACAGATGTCATTTTTCCAAGTATTGCCTTAAATCGATAATTGCATCTGTTTTGAAAGCTTTAGGTTTATTTGAAATATTTGACATCAGGAAGGAAAACTGTGGTTTCTTTGAATGTTGGATGTTTATAGATTTTTGGATACTATTGCGGTTATTCCTGCTCAAGCGCTTTGGCAGCTTGGTCAGCATTGATCGGAACATTAAAGGCATCTACTTTAAATCGCAAATCTACGATAGTTGTTATCAATGACACTGTCCTGACATCGTATGCGGAAATCCATTCTGGCAGTCTTTTTTTTTTGCACATTCAGTGTATAAATTGCTTGAAAAGAGTAAGTTCACTTCCCACTTTTTGGGTGTTTTGCTGCATCTCGCATATTAGGGGGATAATAAGTGAAATGGTAGCCTCGTTAAAAAGGGTTAGGATCTTTGACGTTTCTTGCAAAGTTTCAATTTCTTCGGCGTTCAACGGTTGGGGGGCTTTTAAAGTCCAGAGTAAAACAGTGGATAAATTGTCGGCCAGAAGTATAATTCGCTTTATCACTACCGGGTGGAGACTTCTTAAGGGGGGACATCTGAGTAAAATTTTAAAAAAATCGAAAATTTTTTTTTTTGCTTAAAAAATTCTTTAGGGTCTTAAAAATAACATACCATAAGATAGAGTCCGGCAAAAGTGTCTAAGTGTCGAAATTTTCCATTCTGCGGCGATGCCTCACAGGTATATATTTACAGTACTTAAAACTTTAAACGCGTTTTTCTCGAAACCACTTTTTTTGAGACTGCCGGACACATAACTCGAACAAATCTTAACCGATCGATCTGAAATTTTGACAGTATATTCAAAATACCTTTATCTATCGACACACGTAGGATTTTTTTTTATATTGCTTACTTTTTTTTATCAACAATTTTGTGACGTTTTTTATTCGTGAAAATTTTAACATTTTTTCAATCACTCACCATTTTGCAAAAAATCAATATATCGCAAAAATCCTACGTGTGTCGATAGCTGTTGATGTATAGAAACTAACCAAACTTGATTTTTTGTTCTAAATCAAAAATTAAGGACGTTAGCTGTCCGGCCATGGACCAAAAAAGGGCCTACGAAGAAATGCTGCACAGCCGCCATTTTGTTTTCGATTTATTCGAAAAAAATTTATTTTGTACTTCGCATCTAATATTATAAAACCTACTTTACAAATTTTCGATTGACTTTTTCATTTGGCCAAAAAAAATTCCAGAAAATCCGCTTTTGTTTCCAGTTACTCAGATGTCCCCCCTTAAATAAGTCCATAAACATTATGCGTACTTTGGGACTGTTTAAGCTTTTTATTGGCAACAGAACTTGATGTTAAATAAGAATCAATTCGCTTACATTTTGAAATCACGTCAAAGGATTTCTTCGATGCATCGATAGCGGGATAAAACCATCGATGTTTCTCCAGCTCTAGTATGTGTATGTGTGTGTGTGGGTGGGTGAGCCTGGTCAGCCAACCGACATTGCACAACCCCCTCCCCCCCTCTGCGCAGCGTGCCGCGTGACGCTGAAATCAAATTTTACCCCTACTAAAATCCTCCGTACCGAAATTAAAGATGTTTCACATCAAAAAAATAAGTGCTACCCAGGAACGTTTACTTTAAAACTTACAAATAAACGCTGATATCAAATATCTCCCGAGTTGGGCCCTTCTACAACAATGCCAACATTGGTTAAGATCGGAAAACCATAACATATACAGTTATGTAACAGGAATCACTTGTCCCTAAACAGCAAACAGCCAACAAAAGTGAAATATACAACACAATACAAATATACAACGAATATACAGGAAGGTAGATGCCCATGACGTTAATAGAAATGTTCATAATATGGCACGATATTGTTCAAGATATTTGTATTTTGCTGTCACTTGAGACTCAAAGCTTAATATTTATATTTACATTTATGACGATAAAGCTGAATCTGCCAACTACTTCCAGTTTTCATTATTACATTCATTCTCCCCCCAGAAACCTGTTATAAAGAAAACTAGCTCTTGTTTCACTTTCGCAAAAGCTACATAAAATTAAATCAGAAAATTCTTGACTTATTTTTCTTCAATGACAAAACCTGTATCAAAAAATGCATGTAGTCTTATTCATAAAAAAATGAAGTCAATTATCAGAAATATTTAAATTGCAAATAATAATTATATTTTTCGTATGTATTTACATAGACGATATCAGCAAATATACGCAACATCTTATAACTTGTAATTGTAGTTAACCATTTACACAACCTTATTCAATCGAGAGATTATCATTATCTCACACCTAAATGCCAATCACGCTCGTATAATATCAGCTTTTTTCGCCGAAAAGTATACACCATACTTTTGTTCTGTAAAAAGAAAAATGAATTAAAAATGAACATCGAACTTTAATTCAATAAAACTTGGTATTTACCTTTCGATTCTACTTTATATGTGCGTTCCTTAAAAAAGTGACACATTACGAATATTATTACGATTGCCAGCGTCACCGAAAGGCCCAAGATCAGTAAAAAAACCAAAGGCCATCGACTTGATTGTACACCAAACATTGCTCCATCAGTTGGTTCACAGAAAAAGCCATTCAGTGGATTTTTTCCATCATAGCAAGTGCAGGTATTGGGATACTGGCAAAACGAATTGATACACTCCTGTTCACACACTGGCAGGCACAGAATCCGGCTGTTATTTCCTTTATCAAGGTGCAGCATGTAATCTGTATCACAGGTACAATGCCCTTCGACACATGTCCCATTCCAACAATGCAAGGCACAGTCACCCTTCAGACTATCCGCTAAAGTATGAAGTTCAGCAACATCAGATGATTCTGATTCGGTAGTCGATGATGAAGTAGTTGAGCTAGCGATATCATTGCACAATCCGTTCACTGGCCCAATTTCGCAAATCAGAGCGCAGCTGTTCTCGTTTTTCTTGGTGAATCCTTTGTGGCAAGAACACTTTCCAGGTGATTCGCAGTAACCGTTCTCACATCCACCTTCACAGATTGGGGCGCATCTGTTCTCGCTTTCCTTTAGGTAGCCCTCATTGCAGGAACACTTTCCAGGTGATTCGCAGTAACCGTTCTCACATCCACCTTCACAGATTGGGGCGCATCTGTTCTCGCTTTCCTTTAGGTAGCCCTCATTGCAGGAACACTTTCCAGGTGATTCGCAGTAACCGTTCTCACATCCACCTTCACAGATTGGGGCGCATCTGTTCTCGCTTTCCTTTAGGTAGCCCTCATTGCAGGAACACTTTCCAGGTGATTCGCAGTAACCGTTCTCACATCCACCTTCACAGATTGGGGCGCATCTGTTCTCGCTTTCCTTTAGGTAGCCCTCATTGCAGGAACACTTTCCAGGTGATTCGCAGTAACCGTTCTCACATCCACCTTCACAGATTGGGGCGCATCTGTTCTCGCTTTCCTTTAGGTAGCCCTCATTGCAGGAACACTTTCCAGGTGATTCGCAGTAACCGTTCTCACATCCACCTTCACAGATTGGGGCGCATCTGTTCTCGCTTTCCTTTAGGTAGCCCTCATTGCAAGAACACTTTCCAGGTGATTCGCAGTAACCGTTCTCACATCCACCTTCACAGATTGGGGCGCATCTGTTCTCGCTTTCCTTTAGGTAGCCCTCATTGCAGGAACACTTTCCAGGTGATTCGCAGTAACCGTTCTCACATCCACCTTCACAGATTGGGGCGCATCTGTTCTCGCTTTCCTTTAGGTAGCCCTCATTGCAAGAACACTTTCCAGGTGATTCGCAGTAACCGTTCTCACATCCACCTTCACAGATCGGGGCGCATCTGTTCTCGCTTTCCTTTAGGTACCCCTCATTGCAAGAACACTTTCCAGGGGATTCGCAGTAACCGTTCTCACATCCACCTTCACAGATTGGGGCGCATCTGTTCTCGCTTTCCTTTAGGTAGCCCTCATTGCAAGAACACTTTCCAGGTGATTCGCAGTAACCGTTCTCACATCCACCTTCACAGATTGGGGCGCATCTGTTCTCGCTTTCCTTTAGGTAGCCCTCATTGCAGGAACACTTTCCAGGTGATTCGCAGTAACCGTTCTCACATCCACCTTCACAGATTGGGGCGCATCTGTTCTCGCTTTCCTTTAGGTAGCCCTCATTGCAGGAACACTTTCCAGGTGATTCGCAGTAACCGTTCTCACATCCACCTTCACAGATTGGGGCGCATCTGTTCTCGCTTTCTTTGTAGAAACCTTCGTTGCAAGAACACTTTCCAGGTGATTCGCAGTAACCGTTCTCACATCCACCTTCACAGATTGGGGCGCATCTGTTCTCGCTTTCCTTTAGGTAGCCCTCATTGCAAGAACACTTTCCAGGTGATTCGCAGTAACCGTTCTCACATCCATCTTCACAGATTGGGGCGCATCTGTTCTCGCTTTCCTTGAGGAAGCCCTCATTGCAAGAACACTTTCCAGGTGATTCGCAGTAACCGTTCTCACATCCACCTTCACAGATTGGGGCGCATCTGTTCTCGCTTTCTTTGTAGAAACCTTCGTTGCAAGAACACTTTCCAGGTGATTCGCAGTAACCGTTCTCACATCCACCTTCACAGATTGGGGCGCATCTGTTCTCGCTTTCCTTTAGGTAGCCCTCATTGCAGGAACACTTTCCAGGTGATTCGCAGTAACCGTTCTCACATCCACCTTCACAGATCGGGGCGCATCTGTTCTCGCTTTCCTTTAGGTAGCCCTCATTGCAAGAACACTTTCCAGGTGATTCGCAGTAACCGTTCTCACATCCACCTTCACAGATCGGGGCGCATCTGCTCTCGCTTTCCTTGGTGAATCCCTCCTTGCAAGAACACTTTCCAGGTGATTCGCAGTAACCGTTCTCACATCCACCTTCACAGATTGGGGCGCATCTGTTCTCGCTTTCCTTTAGGTAGCCCTCATTGCAAGAACACTTTCCAGGTGATTCGCAGTAACCGTTCTCACATCCACCTTCACAGATTGGGGCGCATCTGTTCTCGCTTTCCTTTAGGTAGCCCTCATTGCAAGAACACTTTCCAGGTGATTCGCAGTAACCGTTCTCACATCCACCTTCACAGATTGGGGCGCATCTGTTCTCGCTTTCCTTTAGGTAGCCCTCATTGCAGGAACACTTTCCAGGTGATTCGCAGTAACCGTTCTCACATCCACCTTCACAGATTGGGGCGCATCTGTTCTCGCTTTCCTTTAGGTAGCCCTCATTGCAGGAACACTTTCCAGGGGATTCGCAGTAACCGTTCTCACATCCACCTTCACAGATCGGGGCACATCTGTTCTCGCTTTCCTTGGTGAAACCCTCGTTGCAAGAACACTTTCCAGGTGATTCGCAGTAACCGTTCTCACATCCACCTTCACAGATCGGAGCGCATCTGTTCTCACCTTCCTTTAGGTAGCCCTCATTGCAAGAACACTTTCCAGGTGATTCGCAGTAACCGTTCTCACATCCACCTTCACAGATTGGGGCGCATCTGTTCTCGCTTTCTTTGTAGAAACCTTCGTTGCAAGAACACTTTCCAGGTGATGCGCAGTAACCATTCTCACATCCACCTTCACAAATCGGGGCACATCTGCTCTCGCTTTCCTTGGTAAATCCCTCCTTGCAAGAACATTTTCCAGGTGATTCGCAGTAGCCGTTCTCACATCCACCTTCACAGATTGGGGCGCATCTGTTCTCGCTTTCCTTTAGGTAGCCCTCCTTGCAAGAACACTTTCCAGGTGATTCGCAGTAACCGTTCTCACATCCACCTTCACAGATCGGGGCACATCTGCTCTCGCTTTCCTTGGTGAATCCCTCCTTGCAAGAACATTTTCCAGGTGATTCGCAGTAGCCGTTCTCACATCCACCTTCACAGATCGGGGCGCATCTGTTCTCGCTTTCCTTGGTGAATCCCTCCTTGCAAGAACACTTTCCAGGTGACTTGCAGTAACCGTTCTCACATCCACCATCACAGATCGGGGCGCATCTGTTGTCACTTTCCTTGGTGAAACCTTTGTTGCAGGAACACTTTCCAGGTGATTCGCAGTAGCCGTTCTCACATCCACCTTCACAGATCGGGGCGCATTTGCTTTCGCTATCCTTGGTGAATCCTTCCTTACAAGAACACTTTCCAGGTGATTCGCAGAACCCATTCTCATCACATCCTCCCTCGCAAACTGGTAAGCAAGCAGACGCACTAATATTTGAGTAACCTTCGAAGCACTTACATATTCCCGGCGCCATACATTTGCCATTCATACAACCGCCTTCACATATGGGCTCACAATTCTTATCGCTTGCCTTTTGATAGTTCTTGTTGCACTCGCAAACGTTCGGAGCTCTACATACTCCGTTATCGCATCCCATGCTGCATATGGGTCGACACATGAACGTTTTAGATGCTGGACTTAATTCGTAGCCTTTGTTACATTTGCATTTATCGGGCGCTTCACAGTAGCCATTGGCTCTGTTACAGTTCTCCTTGCACTGAGGCTGGCACATGTGACTGTTGGCATTCATCGAGAAGCCTTTATTGCAGGAGCAAATATTCGGTTGTATGCACTTTCCATTTGGGCAACCTCCTGGGCAGACGGGCAAGCAATTTCCACTCGCAGTATCCAGCATATGACCTTTGGCGCAAATGCAATTATTGGGAGATATGCAGGTTCCCTTCTTGCAACCGCCTTTACATTTGGGAACGCAGCTGTGAATAGAGTAAAGGTTAGCCTCGAGGGGACTTCTGTTGATCTTCAATTCTTTGATACCTACTGATTTCTCTTAATGTTATTTAAATTAACATAGTTCGCATTACAGGTGCATACATTATACGCCGTACACCTTCCACTTCCGCAACTCTGAATGCAAGTTGGCTCACACTTAATAGGGTTGATTCCAGTTCTTCTATATCCACGGCAGCATACCTAGAATAAGACAAATGTTAATTACAGATAAGAAAATCAATTTTTTTTAAACATCTTACAGTTCGTTTTCGCACTACTCTTGTACATGATCGCGCAGTCATTATACTGCATAGCAGAACAAATAACACAGTCTTGTCGATTAACATAATAAGGCAATCCCTTCTGTCTTGAATCCATTCAGAACTGAGACTGAAGGCGATTGCGAAAATGTCTGAAAATTCGTTTACAAATGGTTTTGTTTGATACACTCGAAAAAACTCTGTTTGAATAGTTTAAATTGCATGGACATATTTAGAGAATTTCAAATTTGTTTAACTACTTGCATTTCATAATAATTTTTTGGATCTTAAGAGCGATATGCGAGTTCGATCAGTTCCATATACCAGTATAGGACAGAATCACTAAAACCGTTATTTTGTATAACGAATACGCTCGACATTAGACTCTTGAAGCCTACTTGCGCTCTACTACATAAATCAAAGAGGTTTTTTGATCATTTGAATGAATATAAGTGAATGTGGGTGCTGGTAGGGTATCAAAACTAACAAAATAATAGTCAAGGTCGAGGTTTGATTATAGTTCAATAATCAACCAGAAAATTCAACAGAGAATATACATATGAACTTGAACAGTAGCTGTGGCTGTGTAGACGGCCGTTTCGGCTGCCGCAATGGCAAAGCCTTCGTCAGTACACTTTCAGTTGCTGTCACACCAACAAGCCATTTGAAAATCCTATTTATATTACCCAGCCGGCGAATAACGAGTTGAGAATTCCAAGTGCACAAATAGCACGAAATTTCAACTAGCTTTAAGCTCCGCTGTTTAGGGTAGCTGAAGGTATTTGCATTGGCATTGAAGGTTGTTCAATGTATCTCTGTTGTCTGTGGCCACTACCATCGTGGCTCACTTTAAGCACACTCTGAGACTTTTTCAGTAGTTGAAAATAGTGACCACAAACAACAGAGATAAATTTTATTTTATAAGTGAAAAGTACAGCAAAAATGTTTTCAAAAATCTATATAAAAACTCGACTATGACTGCATACCAGTCTTCGGAAAAATCTACCCCCTTGGTGGAAATTGGTGGGTAAAGGTTGAATGGGTGGAAGATATCTGGATTTCAAAGGTGGCCATGACCTGACTAGGAAAATTATAAAAATATTTAGTTCAACTCAAGCTGCCGTTTTTCATTGTACTTGAAACTTTGGGGATTGGTAGGACGCTTGCCCGGGAAGGTTTTTAAGTTGATGAAATGGGGAAATGGTCTAAAAAACGCGACACTTGAAAATTTGTTTATATCGGTGAAACTTTGGAGATTGGTTGGACGCTTGCCTGGAAAGGTTTGTAAGTTAAAGAAAACGGTCAAAAAACCGCGATATTTGAAAATTTTTGAGTTTCGGTGAAACTTTGGGGATTAGCTGGACGCTATCCCGTGGCCGGGTTTCTCAGCGGCTAGTGTGCGCGACTGCTGTGCATGAGTTCGTGGGTTCGATTCCGCTTCGGAACATCTAATGAAAAGTTTTTTTCTTTGAATAAACTTTACACCCGGCCACACCTCTTTTGCTGTTGGCGCCAGCGTTGCAGTTATTAGCCATGAAAAGCTTCTCAAACTCCCGTTCGGATTCGGCGTTAAACTGTAGGTCTCTTTCTCTTGTGCTAAAATTAGAAACGCACAAGCCAAGAGATTGAGAGAGGCTCGGCTTTGGCCCTTTGGGGCTGTGTCATCTTGACAAGCTATTTTACTATTCCGGGAAGGTTTCTGAGTTGAAGAAATGGGCGGAAAATGGTGCACAAACCCCGAAATTTGAAAAATTATTACGTTCACCCTATTGCAATGAAACTTTGAGGAATGGTTGGAGAACTAGTGGAAAAAGTCACAAAATTGTAATTTATTTTTTTTTTCCAACTTAGTTGCTTTTATTTGCCTTAACGTTGCAATATTTTTGGCTTAAAGCTAGCGAATTTTAGTGTGTGATACAGAGATTAGAAACAATTACACAAGACATTTTTCCAGTATCTTGAAGGGTTGGTAGTGATTCTAGATGATTTTCGTGTGCTAAGCAAGACTGCGCTTTCAGAAATTGTCCATCACGTCGAGATTTTTAGTAATTTGAGCTTAAAGTTGCTAAAAGTGCCTATTTTGACCCTTTTTAGGAGCGTTTTTTTTGGGAAATCCATTCTATTGTTTGGACTCTCTTTGACACCATCGGAAAGTACCACTCCTTAGCTTTAAAATGATCTATTCCCAAACAATTCTGCGATTTTTTCATCATCCCCTTTAAGCATCCTCTTTATGCCAGACTTTTCTTTTAAAACTCATTTTTAATTTCCTCTTCTTCTTACCCATTTACCACACAGAAATACCCTTTCGGATCGTTATTTATATACTTCAGCGCGATTTGAGATGATAGCAGTTTGTGGCGGCTCAGCCCTCACCAGTCACGAGCTTCTATCGATAACTACGCAGCTAATCATCTTTCATCTCCAAGAGTTTTAGTAGAGGATGGTGTGTGAGACAAGCGAACGCGAAGACAGCGCTCGGAGCTGGTTTCTCCCAACAATTTATGTCAAATTAAGTTAAATAATAAATGTTAATAGTGAATTAAGAACAACCTCTTAATCGCTATAATTTCTTTAGCCGCAACGTAATTGTCAATAGAACTTAATGGCAATAGAAAGTATTTTTCCGCGTGCACAGCGTAAGAAAAATTACGCAGCAGCTATTTTATAACTAGTTTTGGATTGGTCATCGACCCTTAATATAAACACAAGTTTTATCAACAACAACAGCGTCTTTTCGGATTAAAACTTTCCGAAGCGATCACCAAATCGTAATAGTTTATGCTCCGACATTCGGATATCGCAAAGTTTTGACGTTTTTAAGGCGGCGACATCCGAGTCCTTGAAATGAAAAGTAAAAAGAAATTATAGTTTGATGCACAAACAGACACCCCACGGAAATATTTTTATACACTTGAAAAGTGTATTATAATTTTGCCCAGAAGCTTAAAACGTATTGAAGGGATCATCTCCGACCACATAAAGTGTATATTCTTGATCTTGATCCCTCTGTCCGTCCGTCTGTCTGTTTCTAAGCAAAAACTAGTCCCTCAGTTTTAAAGCTATCGAGCTGAAATTTTGCACAGGGAAACCGCGAAAATCGGATGGTCACTTCTTGTTGCTGCCATACAAATTCTCTATACCAGAGGTACACAGAGTATATTATGTTTGTGCAAAAGTATGTAACAGGCAGAAGGAAGCTATTATATATAATCTTGATCACCATAAATCCGGTCCATTGCCGTCTGTCTGTCTGTCTGTCTGTCTGTCCGTGTGAACAAACAGATTTCAAAAATGGTAAGAGATAGAGGTTGACATGTATGGGACATATGCTTCTTATACTTGCAGGCAGATCAAGTTTATTTTTAATTTTTGGCCATGGTATACTATATCGATATATGACTATCGAAAGGCTCTCATCAGCTGTTTTTGTTATGTGAAGTGACTCAAAACATTATCGATAAACAAAACTGGTGAATTTTGCTTAAATCGCAACTCGCAAAATTAAGTTAAAACCGGAGCATGGCTGTATAAGAGTGTAGTTTTTTGCGAAAGACTCGCGCACAAGCATCTATTTATATAAGAGCAGCGGCGATATCATGGTGCAAAAGCCAATTTTTGTTCTTCCAATCAAATTTTGGCAGCAATAGTTGATGTTAGGGTTCTTCTAGCCGTTTTGACCTCGACAAATTTGTTCTGCTATTTACATTAGTGATTACGAGAGGCAAACAAATTATACTTCTAACTCGCCAAGCAGATAAATATCAAATTGAAAATTACATCCTCTGAGTCTATTCTGGTGAACGTCAAAAAAAATTGTTTTTTTTTTCATATATGTGAAGCCACATTGACATGGTTAACAGGTAGTTTTTTGCTTGCAAATCAAATCTCCTAAATTGGTCTGAGACGAAAGCCCACAACATAAAAGAGAAGATCGAAGACTTATAGACGAATTGTGATTGATTGCAAATGCACATAAATAAAATGTGATGTGTTTCTGATATACAGCTAAGCCACCAGGCACCATTCACGCACTTGATTTTTGAAGAATTTTGCATCACTCACGAATCATGCACGATTTAAGGACAACGCAGTTATACTGACACAAAAAGGCCGCTTATTCTTACGACCTTTTTTCGGGCAAAGTTTTTGTTGTGAACATAATTTGTTTGTATATGTATTTCCGATTTCCCTTGTTTCTTGTTGAATGCACCGGAGGCACAACGACCCACCAGTGCTACGCTAACCTTGATAACATTTTCTGGAACTGAGAGTTTCTCCCGCTGATGGCGGTGCGATTAACCTTAACCTACACCAATAAACTTTGCCCTATTAATTTTAATCCAGTGATGATCCGCAGCTTAGCCTTTGCCAACACACTAATAACTTAACTGGTATCACCTGTTTCTGTGGGACGGTGCAACACTTGCAGTGAATAAGTCGACTCTGACCTAAATAAGCTCCCGGTAGTAGTTTTCTCTAGCACCATCATTTGCCTTGAGTCGGCCCATAGCGGCTATTTAACGTCATTATAGAATAGAACTTTTACTTAATTATAACACAGGCCAACAAAATCGTCAACTTTGAAAGGCTGCAGTTTTGTCGATATGAAATTATGATAAATTTATCATGACTGATTCTAAAACTGGTTTCGATTAAGCTCCATCAGCTCTTTATTCCAAAATATGGCGAAAAATTTAAATTTTGGAGGTTTTGTACTAGTACGTTTTATGGAGACAGAGGATATATCTTAAAAATCAAAAGCGCTATAAAAGAAAGCGTCAAAATAGGCCTCTAAAGTCAGATTGTTTTCAAATTATTGCATTTCTTTTCAAACAAATCATTCCGTTTAAGCACTGCTGGCAAAGGCTCCAATGTACGACTTGCCCGTATGCAAGTCCCAATTCCCTCTTTTCAACGCTATCGCAGACGGAGATGGGTTATTACAAACTGTTAGGAATAAAGAGAAACAGGAATCCGCGAGAATGAAGCTCATCAAAGTCTGCAATTTCTTTTCTTATCACTTAGCACGGACACAAACCAAAGCTACTCTACTTATCCCTTAGCACGGACATATCCCAAAGCTACTTTACCTATCACTTAGTATGGACTTGAACCAAAGCTCCTACATTACTACTTTACACACAAGGTAGACCTTGTGTCTTCCAACTTCCACCCTTCCAACTCGCCTCTTATAGCCCATAACCGAGAAAACTTAAACTTTTTTAAAAAACTCAAACTGTTGTGACAAATGGTTTAGGTTCTTGCTTTGTCTTTGTCTTAATATAATCCAACCCCTTTTATGCTAAGTGTATTCTTATATAGCTTGGATTAAAGTCTTATCGCAGTTTTTAACCGAAGACGTTGCTTCGGCTTGGCTTATCGCATTAGTTGGTCATGGATCATGGAATCCAGAATGAAATTATCAAAGTATATATACAAAAGTACAATAATAAATGTGCATATTTATACATATGAAGTATGTGCCGCCATTAAGAAACAGCCAAAAAAAAACCATTACAAAACATTTAACTCCACTCGGTTAGAAATATTATAATGACTACTTAATTTGTTTATTACTGCTCATTTCTACTTTCTGGACCAATTATTTAGCTTGATTTGGTATAAGTAGAGTCTGGGTCCACAGTCATTAACACAAACACAAATAGAATCATAGCAAACTGGCGTATTTCCCAGGCAGATATTAATGAACCGGTTCGTAGGCAAGGTAAAGTCGCTACTGCTCCAATGTTCTAGTCGTACTTAGTCTGGTTTAATTCATGAATCGCACTGCCAAGCAAACCGACTATATATAGGCCATATAAAACGCAGCTTCGCGCTCAGATATTTCGCATTCGCTTGCGGCTAACTCGATTAGGCGGTGACAGTGACAACTTTTCACAATGTGCATAATTGACTTACTCTGGGCGGGATTGCTTCTGCTATGCGTTGGCCTCGGGGGAGTCGAGAGCGTTGCGTACTATACGGAAAAGCGTAAGTGCATTCATTAATGTGAACTGGCTAATTAGTGAGTGCCAGTGTGAGAGTGGTAAATTAATTACGCAGCGCTCAGCGTAAATACTTTATTAAAAAGTAAACAAAGTTTATTATGTAATTAAGTTGACTAAGTTGCAGCTTACTGTTAAACCGAAATGCTTCCTTTACAGCCTCATATATCGAGTCTTGTCGAATCTATGAACCCGAGTTTACCAAATGCTCAACCCGATCCGTGCAACGTTTCATGAATGAAGTCATCAAAGGTAAGCGGTAATTTGTTGAAGCTTGGTAAAAGTTTGCAACATTGTTTACCCCTTTTAGGAATACCTGAGATTGAGGAATTGTTTGGACCCCTAGATCCCATGCATCAGGATCAAATTACTTTCAAACAAGACAACAGCGATGTGGCCACCATCTCGGCCAATCTAACAGATCTGCAAATAAGCGGATTTGGAAAAATGGTGATTAAGGAAAGCAAGTTAGTATCCCATGTCAGTTGTGAAAAATGTTATTGTGAAAAGCGAAATTACCTTAAACAAAAATTGGTCAACAAACTCGCTTTTTAACGTTTAACGCACATTACTCACAAACTAAAAATTTTCCTAAAGAAATAGCTTTGGGTACGATCTTATAATAAGCACAACCAACTTTCATACAGTTGGAACAAAGTTCATAATATACGAACGATGCATTCACAAGAAAGCAGTGCACAAGACCGGCAAAAATTCGATACTCGAGGTTGTAATTCAGGAAGATAAAGTGGCTTAAACAGGGTTTAATTAACGCCGGAAATGCACAGTTTTGAATGTCCCATGAATTGTTCCAGCATTGTTGTTATACCTGTAAGGAGGCCAATTTTTTACTATTTTTAGCAGACGCGTGCTATGTGATGGCTATGTTTCTGGTTCCTAGTAACTTTTTTCATTAAATAGAGTTTTTTTGAGGTACGAAATTGCAAATTAGGTTAATTCAATTTACATAAGATTGCAAGTAAAAGTATAAAGGAAAGAAACGGACTAGAAATAAACACATTCTTATCTTTTTTGGCCGCCTAACTCCGGCCTAAAATTGTCATTTCCTATTACTTTGGACCTTTACGAAAGACACTAATCATATTTCAAAGTCAGACACCGTAAGATGTGGAAACTTTTTTATACCCTTGCAGCGGGTATTATAAAATTGTCCGCATGTTTGTAACGCATAGAAGGAAGCATCTCCGACCACATAAAGTATATTATTCTTGATCAGCATGAAATCTGTTTCTGTGCTATCTGCTCCGTCAGTTTTAAAGCTATCCTCACCAAACTTTGCACGAAGTCTTTTGGTACAAATACGCTGCACATTTGTCGGAACCGGACGGATTGGATGACTGTTGCATATAGCTGTCATAGGAAAGATCGGTCGAAAAACTAGTTTTAGGGAGAAAAGCTTTTTTGTTTTCAATTGAAACGCCTGCAAACTTCGTATTTCTTAGTTTGCTATGCTTTCCATGATTCCACCAAATTTGGTCGAAGTCGGACATCTATATAGTATAGCTGTCATAGAAAAGTATAGTCCGAAAAGTAGTCATAGTTAGAAAAACTTTTTGTTTTCAATGGAAATGTCCTCAAAACTAGCATGTATTTGTTTTATATGCTTCCACACTATTTTACAAAGGTTGGTCAAAATCGGATGACTATAGTATATAGCTGCCATAGGAACGATCTGTCGAAAAACTAGTTCTTGTGAGAAAAACTTTTTTGTTTTTAATGGAAACGTCCCCTACGTTGGCAAATATTTGTTTTATATACTTTTACACAATTCTACTAAGTTTTATCAAAATCGGATGAATATAGCATATAGCTGCAGTATGAATGATCGGTCGAAAAAGAAGTTCTAGTAAGAAAAACTTTTTTGTTTGAATTGGGATCGCCTCCAAATTTCGTAACTATCAATTTGTTTTGCTTTTCCATGATTGCACTAAGTTTGGTCGAAATCGGACATATTCTTGGTATAGCTCCCATAGAAAAGTAAGGTCCGAAAAGTAGTCTTAATTAGAAAAACAAACTGCAAGGGTATACGAGGTGTGTTTAAAAAATATCGCGAATTTTGTGTTTCTTCAAAAATTACTTATTTATTCATGAATATCTATTTTGTCCCCTTCAAAGTAATCCCCACACTTGTGCCAACGGTTTTTCCAATCTTCGAAGCATTTCAAAAAATCATTTTTTTTATCTTGTTCAGCTCCTCCTTCGATGAGATGATTGAGCTTTGGTTTCCACGTCATAACCATAAACCCACGATTCGTCCATGACCCTCTGGAGCAAATTTGGGTCGTCGCGGACAGAGTTTAACATCTCATTAGCAATGTTCATGCGATGCTGTTTTTGGTCGCAATTGAGCAATTTTGGTACGAATTTCGCGGCGACCCGTCTCGTGCCCAAATCATTGATAAAAATCGAATGGCACGAGCCAATCGATATGTTTAGGTCCTTAGCAACTTCTCTAACGGTGATTCGACGATTGGCCAATACCATTTTCTCCACTTCATTAATTTTTCGTCTGTTGTTGAAGTGCTCGGGCGTCCGGCACGCTCTTCGTCGTTCACATCTTCTCGGCCTTCTGAGAACATTTTGTACCACCGATAAACGTTGCTTCGGTCCAAGGTAGCTTCTCCGTATGCCACAGTCAACATTCGGAATGCATCCGCGCACTTAATTTCGTTTTTCACACAAAATTTGATACAGGTTCTTTGATCCACTTTTTTGATTAGGTAAAAATCGAAGACGATCCAAAACACGTGCAAGCAAAGCAGCTGTCAACAATTAAGTGAACATTCAAAATGGCCGAGCTTGTCGGCATAAGTGAGAGACATGAGTACCAACATAACGCCACAAAAAAATCGAAATTCGAATTTACGTAACCCGCGAAAATTCAAAATTCGCGAAACTTTTTGAACACACCTCGTACAAAACTTCGGCCGAGCCGAAGACGTCTTTCCCCTATGTTTTCTATATCTATTTGGGCCAAAACGAAACTTTTCCAACTCGGTAATTTGAAATCTATTTTTAAGGACCTAAGGTTCATCTATATTGAAAAATATGACGTTCCAAAATCATTACCAAATGGTCATGATTATGGTCTGTTTTCCGTTAATAAAATGAACGGTGGTCATACAAACTGTTTCATGAAAGAAGTAAATTTTTTAATATTTTAACGATTAAAGTCTTCATAGAAATTTTAATTGGCGTAAAAGCAAAAAAAAAGCTCGTAAAAGAAGAAAAATAAACCAATTAATGTCCATTCTATTTTGATGTTTTTGACGAAAAAATGTTTGGGACCAATTTGCATTTAGAAAATATAGGAAAAGTATAGACAATGTTAAAAACATTCTAAATAAACAAGACAGAAGGTTGGTAAAGCCCGACTATAATATACACTGTACCTGTCAGAGTTTGTGTTAAGGAGTGTGAAGTGCTTCCCATAGTCGTTGCGCCCAGTGCTGCCCATAAAATAGTTTGTTTTTCTTTTAGCTCGACCATCGTTCATTCGATCTTTACCATTCCCGATTACCATCCCGATTACTAAATATGTCCAGAAGGTACAAACCTTCTATCTATAAAACTGTGGGAGATATGACTTTGTTTTCCAGTTTGCGGCCAAAATTGAAAATAAACTTGATCTGCCTGATCTGGTCGATCGTATCAAATGCTTTTTGAGAGATCAGCTTCATGCCGTGGACGCTTTGGCCCATTTGAATCGGCGGTTATCCATAGTGTTTGCAATAGTAAACGGCGATTTCTCTATTGTATTCAAGTGGTGAGAGTTTTTGAAACTCTTTGTAATTGCGATGCATTATTGACTGATACGTTGAGTAGCCAAGTAAAAATTGAACTCCACCACTTTTTGTCACGATATCAAATGCGATGATTGTTGACATTTTTATCGAGGCAATCCACGCAGCTCATAACTCACATAGAAGCGTCGCAGAACAACAGAGTTATCGACCAATTTGGTTAGTCGTATGCCGGTTTCTTTCGTTTTAGTCGTTGCCTTTTTCGTTGCTTTTTCATAGTTTTCTTGCGTTAAGCCATCTCAATTTTAGATAGACATGCAAAGAAAATCTCGTGAATGAATTGTCGATATATAATGAAAGCGGGAGGGCTTTCAAATTTTGTGGGCTGTGCGGCATTTCCACTAAAATTTTTATTTTCTTTTTTGATCATCTGTTCCAAGTGATGGGCAGCTTCCTGAGGAGCTGATTTCGTAAACTATAATAATTGATAGTACAATTAGAATTATTATATTGAAATAAGGCAATAAAAAACAAAGTGGTTGTCGTGGAACACTTTCTTTACGAGGGCATTGAAATTAAAATTGATTTTAAATTACAATATTTTTAAACTAATATGTAGCAGTTTTAGTCCACACTGTTTTAGTCACTGTCTTCACTTATTCGGTCACTGTTTCGTTCACTGTTTCGCTCACTCTTTTGGTGACTGTTTTGGTCACTGACTTGGTCACTGTTTTGGTCTCTGCTAATCCACCAACATTACCCACCCACTCACAACCTGCTGCTACCCAGCAAGCAAAGTATAAGGAGCTACAAATTATGTGTCCGAAAAGAGCCGAGCTTAAGAGCGTTTTTGTGGTAAACTCATAAAGCAACACCCAGCAAGCAAAGTTTGAAGGGATCCAAGCCATTTGTCTGAAAAAAACCGAGATTAAGAGCGTTTTTGGGATAAACACAAAAATTTGATCGTTTTTGGAGCATATTCAGTGCTCACTAAGCACGGGCTCTTAAAAAGCACTTATGTCTTAGCATTTTCGGAGTTGAAGTAGGCAGGTAATTGAAAATTTAGTTTTGCTTGGATGTTTTGCTTCAAGTGTCTAGAAAAGTAACTTTTATGTGTCTTTTATATGGTTTTTTATGCTTCATTGGGAGGGTGAAAGCCCTTATATCTGTGTCAGAAAAGAGTCAGCTTAGACTCAGAAATCTTCCACATTCCGGTCTCTTTTTTTATACCCTTGCAAAGGGTATTATAAAATTGTGCGGATGTTTGTAACGCATTAAAGAAAGCATCTCCGACCACATAAAGTATATATATTCTTGATCAGCATGACGAGCTGAGTTGATTTAGCCTTGTCCGTCTGTCCGTCTGTCTGTTTCTATGCTATCTCCTCCGTCAGTTTTAAAGCTATCCTCACCAAACTTTGCACGAAGTCTTCTGGTACATATACGCTGCACATTTGTCGGAACCGGCCGGATCGGATGACTATAGCATATAGCTGCCATAGGAACCATCGGCCAAAAAACTAGTTTAAGTGAGAAAAACTTTTTTGTTTTTAATGGAAACGCCTCCAAAGGGCGAAAAAGAAGTTCTAGTGAGAAAAACTTTTTAGTTTTAAAAGGGATCGCCTCCAAATTAACGCCTCGTAATTAACAGTGTATTATGCTTTTCCAAGATTTCACCAAGTTTGGTCGAAATCAGACATCTATATAGTATAGATCCGATAGAAAAGTAAGGTCCAAAAAGTAGTCTTAGTTAGAAAAACTTTTTTGTTTTCAATGGAAGCTGCAAGGGTATACAAAACTTCGGCCGAGCCGAAGTTAACTTTCCCCTATTTTTTCACATTAAGACGGTGTATGCTTATAAAGAAGTGTCAGAAAAGTGTCAGAAAACGCACATATTGCTTGCTGGAAATATCCAAAACGCTTCTAAAACGCTCTTAAGCTCGACTCTTTTCAGACACGTAATTATTAGCGCACCGAACTTTGCTTACTAGGGCTGTCTTACAAAGACCAAAGCTGCTGACTTTGCAAAGTCAAAAGCGTAGCCAAAAGAAATCTGTCGCAAAGACAATCGTTTTCTGGATTTTCCCCCAGTTGACCGTCCGTAAAAGAGCTTTGTTCTAAAAACCGAGTGGAAGTTTTACTACATAACCTGTACCCGAGCGGTGCTGGCGTCACCACATGGTCACACCCAAGAGGACTGCACAAATTTGCTAACCAAAAATTTTTTTCATCGCGAAACATGATTTTTGTTTAAAGAACACTACAAGCTTTAAATTGATATATAGGTTACGGATATACGTTAAGAAAATTAGCTAAAAATAAAGATACTTATTTGCTATTGACTGAGAGTAAAATTGGGACTTACTGCGATATGTTCCAAGGACGGCGACACAAATTAATATAACGAGTCCAAGGGTCACAAACCAAATGCTTGTATACTTATCTCTAAGTGCAGCTGCTAGCTTTTAAATCGTTACATTTTTATCAATCTGTTTTGTATATAGAACATTTGGAAAAGCCTTAAACGACATTCCCAAGCTATGACTGAAAGCATTATCTGAATCTGTAGAAAATTGAGCAAATATTTGAACTTTTGTTTTAAAGAATTTTAGCAACTTAAAGCAAAGTCTTAAATTCCATTTCTGTCTTTCGTTTTAGGATCAGCAAAAAGGACTTCAGCTGGCAGGAGAAAATCTATTTGCCGCAAATGCGTTTGGATGGCAACTATAAAATGATTGGACGCATTTTGCTTTTACCCCTCAGCGGAGCTGGCAAGCTCATGATTGAGATTGGTGATTATCAACGATTTTAGACTTAAGCTTAGACCAATATTTCATCAGCATTTGCTTCGATCCACAGATGATCTCAATATACTTTGTAACGTCAAGACGCGGCTGTATGAAAAGGGTGGCTTCACCTTCTACAACGTGACCGATGTCCGTGTGAAACTGGATGTGGGCAAGGTGAGGACCAATTTGGAGAACTTGTTCAATGGCCGCAGCAAGGAAGTGGAGCGCAGCACTAATCAATTCTTCAATGATAATTGGCGCGACTTCTTTGAGGCACTGCGGCCTCTGATCAGCGAGACAGTTGAGCGTACATTTCTGGATCTGCTACAGAAGACTTTCCACCTGATTCCCGCCAACTTCTTTGTAGAGGACATACCCAACTCTCTGACCCTATACGGGCGCAAAACACAGATGATAGCGTAAAGGTGTTTACTTTCTAACTTTCTAGTGTTAAATAATAAATGCAAATTCTTAACGTAACCAAACATGGCCATGGCACAGAAGTTCCCCACTCCAGCTACCGTTCCGGCTCAATAGAACCAATCGTACTTGAGATAGTCGCCCTCGTGCTTCAGAGCAGTAATCAGGGTGTGACGCACATGTCCAGTGCGTGCAAAGATGCGGCGATTGCCCACCGGTTGCAGCGTACGGAAATTGTCAACCAGAGCACCGTCTTGGGTGTCGGACAGCTGGCGGAAGCGAGAGATTTGCTTGGGCGAAATGGGAATGGGATCGGGGAACAGTATCCAGGTGACGGCCTCCGAGCAGGGCGGTGTGGTCAGCGAACCTGTAATCACGTAACAGATGTAACACTGTAAATAAGCTTGTCAACATAGATTCGCTGTCATCTGAATCAATGGGCCATTCAATTCCACTTAGCACGTTGACTGGCCCGCTAATTGGTAGTCAAAATGAGGCGCACTTAAAACTGTCACTCAGACCTACCCTTGTATGTGTAGAACTTGTCCACATCCACTTCAGCTATTAGTGAGGACAGCGAGAAGGTTACATTGAGTGTGGCCTCCTGATTGGCATCGTTTATCAAATGCAGATGCCGGTTTATGGTAACCAGTCCCTGGCCCTCATCTTCATCCAACTACGGAAGCGAGAAAACAGATTAGAGTCATTCGTTTAATTGCTCTGCCCTTCTGGGTGCACTTACATTGAAGAAGAATCCCAATACCGCAGCGCCATCAGGATGATTGAGAGCCTCCCCAATGGTGGCATACTTCTTGTTCCGATGCACAATATGCATTTCCATGGTGTAGCGTATGTCGTTAACTACATGCTCCGAGCCGCGATTGTTCTTGTCGCCCCAATGGAAATGCAGACCCTCCACCTCAAACTCGCCGGGTAATTTGGCCCCCCGAATGTAGGGCAGGAATTCCACAGGCTCCACGCTAGCATTGCCCTTGGGTATGCCAATGGAGACTGAAATAGGCAAATTAGCAAGTGAGTAATTAATCAGCAACATACGATTTCCCCACCATCCGGCTTACCAGTGTGCCCGTTATTGACCATTTTCAAAGGATACGGCAGTAGGTTATGATACCCAATCATATCCACGGCTGGCATGTGTACGGGTATGGTCTGAAGTGGATAATTTTTGACATTATTGATTATAATTATGGCCCCCTTGCGGGAAGGAAGCTCTTACCCGACTCGAGGTAATGGCAATGGGCGATTGGGTCTTGCCCGCACAGTGACCATGATGGCGCGACCAACGGCGCTGATTGGGCTCTGAGTAACCAAATACATGTCCACTGACCGCTGCAAAAAAAAAGGAAGAAATCAATTTACTTGTGAACACTTCCCAAAGTCTATTGAGTGGCAGTTTCTAATACTCCCTAATTGATTTCAGTGATTTCCCATCCAGTCTAGTCAACCTAACTCCAATTGCTGATCACGTGTCCCGCCTGCCTATCTCTGACATAGACGAACAGTTGTGAATCACGGGGCATACATAAATAAATGGGACAGCAAACAAATGTTACTTTTTAGTCAATAATTAGATCAATAAATAAATAGATTTGTACAGAAAATATTGTACAAAACTCGTCAAGGGCGCACACAATTGATATTGATAATGATAATAAGTATGAAAGGCCAGTGCAAATAGTTTTCACCACGATTGGAGGTGACTCGTACCGCGTCCGTACGATTCCAGCGAATGTTACTTGAGTTCAAAGAAAATGCTAATAAGAAAACAACATTGTGGCATGTGATTGGTGATAATTTTTTGTGTGGAAAGCTAGGCCTTGGATATTAGCATGTCATATAAGACTTTTAAATGCAATAACATGTTCATTAGGAGGAGCAAAGTCATTAAAAATTAGATTACATACATTAGATACATTGCACTTTGAGCTATATCCCAGAGGCCAAGCTATTCCCTAGAGAGTGCCCCAACTAACTCAATTAGTTTTTTATTTACCTGACTAACTATTAAAAATCAAGTAAACTTTGTTAGTGTAAGTATGAGAATGCAACCATCGAGAATAATACTTTTTTTGTACCTGAACCAAGTGTCCAGTGGGGCGAAATATTGGCCAAAAGTCCCATATTTTAAAGCTTCGTTATCATTTTGATTTTTGCTGCTTGCGCTCAGCAGAGCAAGTCGGAGCTGCTGCTTCAAGTCAGGTTCGTGGGAATCACGAGCGCGACAGAAGTTGATCGTCTCTTTCGGTCAGCAGCACCAGTCAAGAAATAAAATATTTGACATCGAGCAAGTTTCATGTCAGCCGCAAAGTATGCTTTTACCTAACCGCCTTGACTGGGGATCGAACTCAGGACCCTTTGCATATAACACGAATTGCATGGCGTCTTATCGTACATCACCATCTGGCACGCGTGTGCTCTTGCGCCGCAGGGCCTACTTAAATATTTCGTTAGGTTGCTTAAAGTTTCGAAATGTAACACTGTTTGTCTCTTTCCTACTATAGGTTTTCTATGCGTCCCTTTCGCTTTATGGTCAAAATGACTTGTTATTGCTTAGAAATTATATGAAAATAATATTGTTTGAGCAAATATCATCATGACCAGCCCATATCAAAGTAAAATTGACATTTTTTTTCAGATGACAATCGGCCCCTGTTCCGAATGCCGAGTCGATTCTCGTGTAAACATTTGCATTTAGAGTTCGAATCTTAACAATGTTATGAAAGGTGACAAGCATTCCGACGGTTACTAGATTACGTTTGACGAAAATCGGAATTGCTTAAGCAGCTGAAACCGATTGCTCAATGCCAAGTGGCCGGGTGTAAAGTTTTCTTCAAAAAAAAAAACCTGATCTAGTAGCCATAGACGATTCTGCTTACCTACGATCTAAAGCTCAGCAGTCTTCACATTAGAAACAGCGAACGTCTCCGGCCAAATTGATATTACAATTATTTTCTGTGCCATAATAATAATAATGTAATGCACCATGATTCGATCAATTGCTCCCCCAGCTAAGCTTATACCGTCTGAATGAATGCAAGAAACTGTCAAAGCTATATTTTGTGTAGTTAAAAACGGTATAAATTCCATCCTGATCGTACTATATCGCAAGAATAGCATCCTAATACAAACAAGGTTTGTTCAAAAATTCTCGCGATCAGAGTTTTCATTGATTGCAGGGAAGTGGTGCATCATCAGATCATGCCACAGGAATGTTACCTGCAAGTTATTCGCAACCTGCCCGGAATAATGGAAGAACAAAAATTGGCTTTTGTACCATGATAACGCCAATACTTGTGCTTGAATGGTTGGACAAAAACAACACTCTACACTAATGCCGTAGCCACAGTATTGGCCCTCTGGCCCCCTGTGACCTTTTTATACTCTGTACCAGAGGTACACAGAGTATATTAAGTTTGTGCAAAAGTATGTGATAGGCAGAAGGAAGCATCTCCGACCCTATAAAGTACATATATTCTTAATCAGCATCAACAGCCAAGTCGATCTAGCCATGTCGTTCTGTCCTTCCGTCTGTCTGTCTGTCCGTCTGTCCGTATGAACAAACAGATCTCAGAGATGGTAAGAGTTAGAGGTTTGAAATGCTTCTTATACTTGCAGGCAGATCAAGTTTATTTTGAATTTTTGCCACGCCCCCTCCCGCCTCCGCAAATTGGAAAAAACGTCTATCTCCCACAGTTTTATAGATAGAAGGTTCGCTCCTTCTGTACATATTTAGTAACCAACTTTCTTTTTTTTTTTATATGGAATTTGACAGCTAAAGAAAAATTCGAACGTTCTCAGTACTCACCCTAAGAAAAACTTGTTTGTTTTTGCTGTTACCCTCTTGAAATTTAGTGTTTCTTTGTTTTAAATGCTTTCACATAATTCTACAAAGTTTTTTCCAAAGCGGATGACTATAGCATATAGCATGTGAACGATCGTTCGAAAAATGGGTTTTTTCCGACCACATAAAGTATAAATATTCTTGATCAGCATGACGAGCTGAGTTGATTTAGCCCTGTCCTTATGTTTCTATGCTCCTCCGTCAGTTTGAAAGCTATCTTCACCAAATTTTGCACGAAGTCTGTTAGTACAAATACGCTGCACATTTGTCGGAACCGACCGGATCGGATGAATTTAGCATATAGCTGTCATAGGAACGATCGGTCGAAAAACTAATTCTTGTGAGAACAACTTTTTGGTTTTCAATGAAAACGTCCTTATCATTGGCATATACTTATTTGATATACTTTTACACAATTCTACAAAGTTTTGTCAAAATCAAATGACTATAGCATACAGCTGCAGTATGAATGATCAGACGGAAAAGAATTCCTAGTGAGAAATGCTTTTTGTTTTAAATGGAATCGCCTCCAAATTTCGTAACTGTTAATTTGTTATGCTTTTCCATGATTTCACTAAGTTTGGTCGAAGTCGGACGTCTATATAGTATAGCTCTCTTGGAAAAGTAAGGTCCGAAAAGTAGTCTTAGTTAGAAAAACAGTTTTATTTTCAATGGAGGCGGCAAGGGTATACAAAACTTCGGCCGAGCCGAAGCTAATTACCCCAATTCTTTTACGATATTTTTAAAATCTTAGGATGAAGAAATGAATTTTTGAATTTGCTACAAAATCAAGAAAAAAGTCGTCCAAACCCGACTATAATACCAACGAATGTGTATGGTCAGTATTAATTTTGATGCTGCAGCAGTAACAGAACACAGCGTTGCTACTGCGCAGCCGCAGCGAACATTCATTTGAACATAAGTTGAATATCATTCATCCAATCTTTAACATTTCTTTGACGGATAAATAATCCTGATTTCTCAATACGGGTATAAAACTTAAGCTCGAAGCTAAAATTTGGATATGTAATAAAAATCAAAGATGTAGTTTTGGTCCCATACACTTCGAACCTTAATCTCTTACCATCTCTTATATCAGTTTGCTTACACGGACATGGCTATATCGACTTGAATATTGATGCTGATCAATAATATATATACCTCCGTTATGGGGTCGGTGTTACTTCCTTCTGCCTGTTCCATAGTTTTGCACAAACTTAATATTCACTGTGTACCTTTGGTACAGGGGTTACAAATTGTAGGTGAAGCCAAGAGTTACAGCTTCGACAACGACAAAATAGTTTACGAGATATGGAGTAATATGATCCAATCAGAAAGTGCCATAAATATAAATCGGTAGCTAACCAGACCAAAACCAAACTCTTCATTTTAGATCCTACCTATTTACTCATTAGATCAATCAAAAATTGTTGGTGCTATTTTCGGTATCGATTAGTCAACCTTTATGGTTTCGATCAACAGCGTTGGTTAATAATAAATACGTCATCGTCCGCAGCTACAAAAAGCACAAAACCGGTTTTTTATGATTTTATGATACAATTAAAAAAATTTTGTTTTGCACATTCTTTTACCAATTCCTGGGACCAAAATATCTTGTTGATATTTTTAGTTAGTTTTTATCAAATTTTTATCTATTGCGACACCTACGATTTCTTTTAGGTCTTTTCATTCAGAGATTTTTAAATAAATATAATTTTGGCTTTCTCACTCTTAGTAAAAAACTTTTTAAACAATTAAAGATTGAAGTACATTTACACATATTAGGCTGCATGACTGAAAGTTTCTCCTGTCCGTCCATTGGAGGCTAAGATCAATCGAAGCAATCCAATGATTAATGTAAATATTCCCAAAAAGCTTAAAATAACACATGAAACACTTGGATACTTAAAGCTAAGTTCATACGGGCAAACTAATTTGTCAAAGATGACGAAAATTTGTCAAAATTAGTTTGACGTGTGTGTGACCGCCAAATAAGTTTGCAGCCAAACGGTTTGCCGAGTTTGCCAAGTCAAGTTTTCAACAAATTTGCGTGCTGTCTGAACACAATGTGAACACTCTCTCCCAAACTGTTATCGTATTTGCCGAGTTTTTTCTTACAAGGCAAATGTAAGAACAAACTATGGCAAACTTGTAATGCTTGTCTAAGTAATTTCAACTGCAATAACGTTTGTAAATCTATTTTAATGTTTAATTTGGATAAGATTTGCATAATTATGTTAAAATGAGTACATTAACATTGTTTTATTGTAAAATCTTCAAGGCTGCATTGTTAAAAAACCCAAACGATTCAAGCGACTTGCAGTAATAGAGTTGCACAATGGCGTGACCTTTTTGGAAATGATTGGCGCAAATAAAAATATATAAATTAGTTTTACGCTGCATCCTTTGGTTTCCCTTCGCTTTACCCATGGACTCACGCAATCTCTATTTTATACATAAAGCGATAGAGATTTCAATTAGCCCGATATTTTATATCGCACTAAGTCAATTATTTGGCAGCTGCTATAGGCAAACCAATTGGTTTTTGGGGAAACACAAAATTTTGGCAAACGAAGTTTGCGAGTGTGAAGCCAAAGCCAAATTCAATGCAAACTTTCGAAGTTGCGACAAATTTATTTGCAACGAATTTGGCGTGAGTGTGAACACCTAGACAAATTCGGACACTAATCCGACAAACTCAGCCATGACAGTTTGTGTAAATTAATATGCCCGTGTGAACTTAGCTTAAGGAAGCTCAATATTTGGGTACCCCTTGATTTAAAGGAAATTCACCTCATTAAGCGTACCAATGTCTGCGATTTATTGATCTCATCAAAAGTCTGAAATTCACTAGAGAATGCTTTTAGTGCGTTCACTTTTAGCTGCTGCCATGGAATGAAATTCGGATGTGAATTGTAGTCAGCTAAGCCGAGCTCCTTGAGAAGAAACCCTTGAAGGAAACTTGTTGAAAACTTTTCATTAGATGTCCCGAGGTGGGATCAAACCCATGACCTTTTGCACAGCGGACGTACACACTAGCCGCTGAGTCACATCCGGCAACAGCAATCCGAATTGGATTAAAAAGAACAAGAAGAAACTTCCTGGACTACCCAATTGGAAAAGTGAATTTCTGGCCAATATAGCCATGACCTATTATCATCAAATTAGCATTATTTCCTCTCTCTTCATTACTATAGAGCTGCCTAAAACCACTTGAAAAGTTCTTAGTGCAGTCTTCCAAAATATAAACATGATTTCTACCTTTAGAAAGTTTGACTATTTTTTATTTGGACGTGTGCCATCTGCAGCCACATACAACTGCATTTACAATGATTATATCTTTCCATGTTTCTGTAACACCTCAATTTTAATTACACAGCAATTCATTAAAATCAAATGCCAGCTATAAATGTATCAATTGGCATTTCAAGTGGCATAAGTGCCGTTTAAATGCTCAAAATTGGCTTCGTGAAGTGTGTACTTATGAGTGTTAATGCCTAGAGGATCCCAAACCGGGCACTACCGTATTCGAATGTCGTCGGTATTGACATTTCGTAATATAAATTGAATAGTCACACGCGCTTTACAGATAAGAGCATAAAACAAATGGTCTAAGAACTGCCATAGTCAGAGAAAGTTCACTGGAATAATATTAAGATATCGAATTCGATTTGCGATAGTCACGTTTGTGTTTGTTCTTTGATTGATTTTATGGTTACACTTTTGTCAGACAAAGACTAATGAGTCACATGACCAAATGGATATCGAATTCAAGGACGTCGTATCACAAATTACCTTGAGACCAGCAGCAGATCACAAAAATTGGTATGGCCAACTGCATGATGGTATAAATTGATTCTTAATTAAACGATTATCTGAACTGAGCTCCTTTTGAGTGGAGCGATTGGAGCACCTTACGATCGGGTGACAGATTCTAAACTGCGCGGACGTCTAGCTAGCGGAGCACCTTCACAACTTCCTCGGTGAACAGTCAACGAACTAATTGAAAATTCGAAAGCTCAAATCCCCGCCCGAAGCGCGTGCTCCACACACATTCACACCTTTGGCAAGTCGAAACGGTCGCACGAGCAAGCGGACGACGACGATCAATCGGTGGAATCGTTGTGGCGGGGGCAGTTTTGTGTAGCATTCCCCTGTTAGCCAAATGCTACTACCAAGTGCAGCGGGCTGCGTATACTTAATATTTAATCGCAAATGAGCCGCAGGCACGCCGCGGCGGAGCAAAGGGTGAACCGAGCTCGTCATAATTCGCACCTAATGCCCATGGCAAACAAAAAGTGATAACTGCTTTCGATCATTATTTTATAATATTTTGTTTTGCATACATTTTACTGATTTATTTGTTTGTTCTTGTCGAGTTGGGACGGAGAGGGGCAGCCGTTGGGATCCCAGTTAAGTCGCTACTTAAATGTGGGGCTATCGAGGCGGATCGATCGGTATTGCAAATTCATTGAGCGACTTCGCACGTTTTTTTGGTTTGCTTTTATTGTTTTTACATTTGTTACATTTGTATTTGCAATTCGTGATCTACATGGAGAATGTGAGGTTATTAAGTAGTTTATTGAACGGCGAATTCTATTTATACTTACGTACTTATGTGATAGCGAAAGAGAACTTATACAGAGTTGAAGCAAAGTCTGGGCATTTGAATGCCAAGGCTTAGTTGTTAGACAGACAGGGCTGACCCAGCTTATTGGGGGATTTTTTCAGCGTATTTTCCAATTTTCATTTTAAATGTTTATTCACGATTGTTTAGAGCCCACAAAAAAGGTGTTATATTAAGTCATGGTCATCACATAAACAAATGAAATAATGGATTTGGTTAATGAAATTAAATAAGAAAAACAAAACTGTAATAAAATTTGCTAATGACTTGTCACATGCTGTTCACCTAAAGGCAGCAAAATTTTTACATTTTGTGATGTATGGAATGGAATTTATAACTGAGGCATGTTATTTAACAGGGAATTGACAATTTCCCGTTGCTTGTTTCTGATACTTAAGTATCAGTCACTAGTTAAGATTGTCATGGCTTTTCCGAAGTACGAGAAAATTTTGTAATAAGTTTTAAGGAAAAATGCTAAGGTGGCTAAAACCTTAGCATTTAAAAGGGGTAGTACAAGTTTCATAGCTCAGATATTCCAAAACATTTCCCCAAAAGTATTTTCAAAAACTCGAATTTGTTATGGAGATACAGCGTTTTTAGTGACCTAAGGTGACCCAAATTTCCTAGCAACTACAATCTTTTAAATGGCGGCCGCGATTCAGCCAAAACAACTGGAACGATTTTGATCAAAGAGGTGTCAAACGACGCAGAATTGACGTCATTCTGGCCTGAACCTTCAAAACTTTTAGTTTATTTTTTTACACTAAACTACAGAAAAAAGTCCCAAAAAAATTTCCTTTTTCAAAGTGCCTCCATTTTGTAAAATATTAACTTTTTTCAAAACCTGAGGCTCAGTCCATAATTACATCGGTACTTAACAAGAATCTTGTTTCCTTTTTGCTTTCGGATAACGGAGTGTCCCCGATCCCGGCCACCATCGGCGAACTTTATTTTTCCTAACACTTTTCGCAGGCTAGAAACTTTTCAGACGAACTTTGCACAATTCCACAAAAATAAATTTTGTATTTTTTATTCATTCATTAACTTTTAAATAAAAAAACCGATTTGAAAAATATGTTTTCGCTTTCCTTCTGAGAATTTTCAAAAAAACATCTAAAAATAGCAGGGAGATGCAAACCACTCGAAAATAAGTACTGGTTCGGTTTAATTGTGGAAACCCGGTTTGGTTCATTGCAAGGCTTTTGGAGCTAACTGAACCGAGGTTTCGGTTCGAATCAGAGGTTCATAACGGCATATTATAAAATACAGTCGAACTTCTATATAGCAAATTTTAAAAGGACAAAAATGAACTTTTGAAAATTCGTAATACAAAATTGTTTGAATATTGAATTGAACGAAATAGAGAAGTTTGTGGAATGTATTCGATATAAAGAAAACTTTTCGTTTTACACCAGTTCGTAATAGTATCTGTATTCTTATTATCCATTTTATCGTATAATGTCTTTATGCTCCTTGATGAAGAATGTCCAAAACTTATTAGGTCGGATTTGTGGAAGTCGTCTAAAGTTCTAAGCATGCACTTAAAAACGGACAATGTCGGTAAGAAGACAATACGTACTATGCATCTCACACAACCTATTAATCTATGAGAAAAAACACTTCCGGCTAAGTTAAATTAGGTGAAGAACTACTACAGAAAATTGCGAATACTGTGTAATGACGACGAATCATTATCACTTTCAAGAAAAGAATGCAGACTGGTGACAGGTATATTAGAGTCGGAGTAGACTTAAGGGAGTATATGTTGTAAAATTTGTGTCAAGTCATCTTTAAAGGCTATATCTCTCCTAAGGATCGAACTAAAATTACACTAGGCAACAAGGTCCATTATCTTGAATGGTTGGTAGTGATTCTAGATGATTTTCGTGTGCTAAGGAAGACTTCGTTTTCAGAAATTGTCCATCACGTCGAGATTTTTAGTAATTTGAGGTTAAAGTGGCTAAAAGTGATTATTTGGACCCTTTTTAGGAGCGTTTTTCGGGGAATCCATTCTATTGGGAGTACCACTTTGAAACCTCTCTCTGATTTCAGGAGATATACACCTTGTGAATCCAAAAAATTTTTCCCTAATATCATGGGTGGTAGAGACTCTAATATGTTTTCGTTTCTAAAAACAGTAAGAAAGGCTGGTTGTTGTAATGAACCAGCAACAAAAAAACTACAATTTTCAAGATATCAAGCTTATATTTTGCAGTGTAGTGTATGTGCCCAATATCTACAATCTCTCAAATTTTCATAATTATCGGATAATAAATGCAGAATTGTAAAAGTTATTAAAAACGTTGCATACTTTTTGGCGTCGCATGCGCTGTTTGTTTTACATATTTATTAGTTGAAATGTTCTTTAGAACATTTTCATTTAATTTTGTGTAATCGGCTATGCAACCCCGCTTGTAATAATTTTGCTAACAAGGTTTTTAAGGGAAGGCTATAAAAGGTTAATTCCCCTTGCTAAGTGGGTATATCGAAGTCGGTCGGGACCGACTTTAACTTACGCTCTCGTTTTTTTTGGTTTTTTTGATATTTCAAGAAAAGCACATGCATCGAATTTTTTGCATGTTAATTCGCCGTCCATCGAAGCTTTTTTTTTCGGAATTTTTTGAGCCCAGGTCTAAAAAGCTCTTTGCGACGCTGAAAGCGGGGATCATTTGAGTGACACATTCTTCCTTAAAAGTGTAAACATATTTCCATTCGATCAATAAAGTTAAAGAAAAAATATTCAAAAAAGTTATTCAACTTTTTCGTTACTTTTGCGCCACCTTGTATAAAGGGTCATGCGGTGTCATAGGTTGCATTCTTTTCTTTAAGGAACACTACTTTTGTCATATATTTGGGAATAATATGATAATATAACTTGCAGTTTTTGACTGGCTCGAGGTCTTGTTATGCTATTCGCATAACTTTAAACAGAGGCACACACAACACAACAAAGGAGGCAGGTTGATCGGACGGCCGTTTCATGAGGGACCTAATCCTCACTCATCAGCGAAATTCAACCTGAAATGTCTATCAAAAGAGCAGTCTCTCCATGCCAGCGAAGGCAAAACACTAAAAAGACAGCCTAAAACAGACATTCCCTTTTGTATGTGCGTTTTTATACTCTGTACCAAAGGTACATAGAGTATAATAAGTTTGTGCAAAAGCCATGTCCGTCTGTCCGTATGAACGCACAGATCTCAGAGATGGTAAGAGATAGAGGTTTGACATGTATGGGACTTAAGCTCTTATACTTAGCAGATCAGTTTATTTTTAATTTTTGCCACGCCCCCTCCCGCCCCCGCAAATTGGAAAAAACGTCATATCTCCCACAGTTTTATAGATCTGGACACATTTAGTAATTAGAATTAATAATCGATCCGCCAAAGGAATGGTAGAGATCGGATGAACGGTTGTCGAGTTATATGAAAAAAACAATTATGGGTAGCACCGGTCGCAACGGTGATGGGCAGCACTTCACAGGTAAAGAGTATGTTATAGTCGGGCTTGACCGACTTTCTTTCTTTTTTTTTATTGTGTTGTGAGCATAACAAGACCTCGAGCCAGTCAAAAACTGCAAATTAACAGTATAAAGGTCATTAAAAAACAGGCACATATGATAATTTAATATTCGAAAATTGCAAATGCCGAGAAAATAAAACGGAACGAAAGCGGCGGTCGAAAATCTGTGTGAACCAGTGAACCGAACCAGACTTTATTTCCCAGCGGATAGCATTCTCGATGCATAATAATTTGGAGTACTTGAGTCTATTTGATTGATCGATAAAAAATGTATGCTTTTTGTTCATTTTCAATGTTTTTTGGAAACATTAGATACTACCATAATACAATTTTACACTATCCCATCACACAGTTTATGGAATTTTTGATCATATTCGAGTTTTTTTTTTGAGTCCTCGGTCTGATTAAAATAGTCATAAATGCGCTCTTTTTCTGATTATAAATTATACTTTTGTCGGGAGAAACGGCTGCCCTGATAAATTGTGTTGGTCCTTCTCCACCTGTTTCTGCTATTAATTGTTTCTAATAACTTGTATAATTTATAACCAAATAGATATGTCAACCCAAAATACGTACAAATCGCCTGAGTTTATCTTCATTTTTCTGCATGTCCTTATTAAATTTTACCAAATCAGCAATAATGGCGAAAGGAAGTTTTGGAAAGTCTGATAACTCGTCGGCTAGAATATAGAATCACTGTGCTGTTTTCTGTTTTCCTGCTTGACAGAGATAAGCACTTCCGTCAATTTGGTAATTGTAGAACTTCTGGCTGAACTTCACTTCATTATTCAACTGACTCAAATGAACAGAAATGCAGAATATGACATGTGACAAACAGAGGAACCGTTTGAATATGCAAGATCAATTTGCGATTGATCTACATTTTGTTATTGTAATTTCAATAAATCACATCTTAAGCATTTGCATGAGCCATTTTCGAGTCTTCTCTTAATCGCACATAAGAGTAATCTCTTTTCAATCATCAAAAGTGCTCAAAAAAGACTCATCAAGGTGATTTTTCCAAATGTTGGGTGGGATCTTATTAAATACTTGAACTAATAAATAACTTCTGAAATCTTACAAATCTGCGCACACTACAATAAAATAATCATTGGATCGCGCACTTAGAAGAATTGTCATGCAAATATTTAACGGGGTCATCAATGGAGTCTTTCGAAATTGTGTTTTAAAGTTCAGCTGCTTTTAATAAATATGATTTTCTGATTTGAGCCTTATTGGAAAAAAGTTTACGTTTCTAGGAAAATGGAAACTTCATAACAGATTAAATAATGCACAACAGCAGCGCCATTGTCAGACACACACGCTACGCAGCGATACTACTGCGATCGATGGTACTTCCCACGGTTTGAATGCCGCCACATTTTAAAGTGACCAGCTATGTACATTTTTAGGTAAGAACAGAATAAACTATATTCGAGATCAACCGACTTTCTTCATTGTTTTTTAAGAAAATTTTTAAAAATTGGTTAGAAAAGAGTAAAAGAAAATATAAACTTATATTTCAACCCACCGTTACTTGCAACAAGCACAATTCCTTTCAGCTTATAAATATTTGGACAAGTCGAGTAGAATAATACATGTTAAATGTAAATGCACAAACGGCTGTTAACTGATTAAAGCTGCCAGAGAAATGTTTGCTCTATTGGGGTTAGCATGGCATGCTACCTTATTTACTTACTTTATTACTTACTCTCTGCTTATGAAACTAAACTTTACAAAATTACCCAAGAACTCTAAATATTTATTTCGTTGATAATTGCTGATAATTAGGGAAACTTTTTTTTCGTATTAATATTTGCACTCTGCTAAGTTATGAATCGAATAGCAACTGTTTTCAGTGCCAAGCGTCAATCAATAAATTCGATCAGTCTGTTTATGGTGTTTTCATTTGTGTGAAGACTCACGTGCCAGCAATTAGCAAGTTCCAAGTTGCTATCTGCTTCAACTTGTGATGTATTAATTAGGTTAGCTAGCAATTGGCTCGCTTTTTATCTGGTTAGTTATTTATTTAAGTTTAGGCTGGCGTCCAACCTCATTACCTATGCCAGCCCAGGCGCACTCGAATATTAAAAAACTCTATTATTTGGCATTAAAATTTTCTACAGCCCGATTTAACGACCCAGTGGGTAATTTGTCTTCTCGCATGCATCCGCTGATTTAAAAAGCTATCAGCGTCTCGATCTCGCCTAGTTATGCATAGATCGGCGCACCTGTGCTACATGCCAAGCATCCGAAACTATGCGCCACAAATTTTTATCAATTAAAAACACCTCAATTCCGATTTTGTTCTCATTGTTGGACTAGGCCTGCCTGGCATATTTGATCAGTGTATGGCGTCATGCCATGGATTCATTTATAGACCTATCGAAAGTGTCAAATGACAAGAGGTAAATACTTGTTTTATTTTTGGCTACAATCACATTGTTGGTACAATTATTCTCTGTCTGGACGGGCTTAAAACTAGCCACAAATCATTAACAACGATTATCAAATTATAATTGATTGGGACGCGCCAAGCTGCTATCTTATCAAAGTGTTGAAACCAATTCTGTAGCATAGTTTTGTGGGCAGCGCCCAAGAGATGCCACAATTTTCATAAAACGTACAAAATGCGATGTTTATTTATTAGGAAGAAAAAAATAAACAATAATGAACTTAATTTTAGATGAGCTTTTAAATAATAAACAACGAAATGTCAGCGAAACACAAAAGCAAAAATATAAATAAACAATAACTTCAGACTTTGGCAAAAATTTGGCGTACTTTGGTTAAGATCTTTACAAAATCAATAAAAATAATAAACTATAAAGAACTAAAAACTACTATTCGATGTGTTTGCACTTATGGTCAGCGATGTATGTGAAACTTTAGAAAATGTATAATTAGGTTGACTTTTGATGACATAGTTATCATTTCATCTTTGTTTTTGGGTCAATTGATTGACAAAGTTTAGTCCTGCTTCTGCTCTTTGGCGGACAAGAAGAGTTTTTGGCAGGTAAAGGTCATGGAATCTATAAAGATAAAAATGCTTGATTGTTATAGATTACACACAAGCCAACGCCAAGGACACTCACCAATCGCGTGCTGCACCCATTTCGGTTTATTTTGCCATACAACGCCCACATAGTAGAATGGTATGCCAATTAGGGTGATTAGTACACCCATGCCGACCTCATAGGGCGCCACATAGATGGGCACAACCACCAGAAAGGCGCACACAACCACAAACACGGCGGGTATCCACAAAGAGACCTGTCATAGAGCATTTGTATTGTGTTCATATTTAGTTGCTTTTTGACGCATTAAGTAACTTACTTTAATTGGCCGCTCCATATTGGGTCGAGTGTAGCGGAAGTAGAGAACCGCCGACACTGATAGCATAATAAAGAAAGACTCCACAATGCTGCTATAAGTGATCAGCACATAGACATCACTCACCACAAGCATCACAATTGAGAGCAGGCACTGCAATTTTAGAAATTAGGAGCATTGAAATAACATCTTTGGTGCTTTGGAACTTACCAGGAAGGCCAATGAGGGCAGTGGTGTGTAGCTCTTAACACTTATGTGGGAGAGTAACGCAGGCATATGTCCATTGCGGGCACCCACGAAACACATACGGGAAGAGGTCATGATGTGAACAGAGAGGCCGCCAAAGGCAGAGATGGCCACCATAATGGGTATAATTAAGGCAAATCCTCCCAAAATTTTATTTCCAAAAGTCTGCAAATTTAAAGAAGAAGATAATTAAAATATGCATACGAATCTTCACCAATATCAACACATACCACAGCTATAGCATTCGAGGCTATCATCTCAGGCGGCGACAGCACGGCCAGATAGGCCATATTAGCCAACACATAGATGGCCGTGACCAATGGCAATGAGATGTAAATGGCACGTGGTAGATTACGATACGGATCCCGTAATTCTTCCGTCATGAAATTCAAATAATTCCAACCTGCATATGAAAAGATGCCTGAATAAAACGCCACCGAAAGCTTGCCGGGATCCGTTTCTGTATCCTCAAATGGCTGTTTAAAGTTCTCTACATTTCCCATCAGCATCCACACCACACCCACAATTATGATCAGCACTAAAGCAGCAATTTTGGTAAACATAATAACATTCTGCATTTTCGTCGTGACTTTCATGTAGTATGAATTGAGATAGGTGAGAAAACATATGGTTACAGCGGCCAACAGTTGTAGGGCAATTTTGGGAATCTCACAAGCTCCGTCAAAGAATGGCTGCAGCACATAGGATGCAAATGTTAATCCCATTATGGCATTTGTAGTGGGGCTGCAGAAGATAGAAAGAGAGACAGTGGATGTGAGTAAAAGTGGAAACTTATGTGATAATGTCTTAACTATTTTTTAGGTGGGAAAAAAGAACTTGTCGGCAAAATATTTGAGTTCATGCATTTGCTGATTTGGACGACATTACTAAATTCCGGTACATAATTCTGAGATTACCAAATTTTGAGTAAGGACCGATCCGCTTTCAGGTTTTTTTATACACTGTACCATAGGTACAGGGTGGTCCATTTAAAAATTGGAATTTAATTTTGCTATAAAAAAAAGGCTCAATATTTTTCAAAGTTTGAACATTTATTGGAAAGGTTGGTTCATGTCATTTATTTATGAAAACCAATTTCGGTCAAATGACCACCACGGCTGACTTGGAAATAGCCCATTCGATAGACCCAATTTTTGTGAACATTTTCAAATCTCGAATCTCGTTCTTCAACTCATCAATTGTTTCAGGATGGTTTGCATAAAGATAATAGTCTTACGGTGTCAGATCACTGCTTCTTGGCGGCCAATTCACATCTCCATATTTGCAGATTATTCGATTTTCGAAGATAGGGCGCAGAAGATCGATTGTGGCGTGTGCTGTGTGGCACGTAGCGCCGTCTTGTTGAAACCAAATATCGTCCAAGTCTTCCGCTTCAATTTAAGAACAATCACCTTAAAGAACAAATCACTTAACATTGCGTGGTAGCGCTCACCATTCACGGCCACGGTGGCTCCATCTTTTTTTCGAAGAAAAATGGACCAATGATGCCTCAAAACCAAAGTCCGCACCAAACAGTGACACGTGGTGGGTGCATTGGCTTCTTGACGACGATATGCGTATTTTCGGTGCCCCAGATGCGACAATTTTGTTTTTTTAACAAAACCACCGAGGGGGAAATGTGCTTCATCCGAAAAGATAAATTTTCGGACAAATTGACCATCTTCGGCCAAACGATCTTTCACCCAATTTGCGAACTGTAGACGATTCGGATGGTCAATTGGCTTTAGCTGCTGCACCAATTGAACTTTGTATGGCTTCATGGCAAGGTCTTTATGCAAACAAAATTCGCATCAAAGAAGTGCGCGAAAAGTCCAATTGTTGAGGTTGATGGCGAGTTGACGTCGTTGGTTGTTCACGCACATTTTCAGCAACCGCAGCAATTTTTTTGGTCGAGCGCACTGGAGGAGTACGTACACGGGTTGGTTTATCCACCAACATTCCAGTTTCACGAACTCGCCTCCCGAATTGTTCCACAAATTTAGTTTTCGGACCATTTTTTTGTTTAATGATTTTTTTTCTATTTCGCACAGTTTGAGTCGAGGACCCACCACTTTGGAAATATGCTTTTAATATTTCCCAACTTTCTTCAAGCGAATAGCGACCCATTTCGTAAATGTCAAAGCTTTTACTAAATATTAGTCGCTTTCCGAATGACATTTGACGTTTTTAAAGTGAAATTATGAATAGTTCAAATTCCAAACACTAGATGGACCACCCTGTACAAAGAGTATATTATATTAACTTGTACAAAAGAATGTAAGAGCCAGAAGGAAGCAAGTCTGACTCTATAAGGTATATATATTCTTGATCAGTTTATTTATGACTACATATTCAAAAGAATTGCATCAATGGATTTGGTCAAAAGGACCGTTATCAGCCACTCGACGTAGCTTCCGGAAAATGACTCCACAGGCGGCCTGTACGACCTTGGGGTCGTATTTCCGGATTTATAAGCGAATCCTGTTGGTCAGTTCTTTGATATTTTTGGCTTTCTAGATGTTTTTGTAAACTGCAGCACTCAGATTTTCAAAAAATCTTCAGTTGGACGACACTGCGGGAAGTTTGTTAGGTTTCGTTGCTTTGGTACAAAAGAGATATTGACAAAAAGGCGATCTTACTTGCACATCCAGCGACATTGAGATTTGACAGTTTGTATTTGGTCAGATACATTTTTTGAAGAGATTTTGTAGCGCAGTGATAGTGGCTGACCCTACCACAGGCAATAAATCCATAGATTCGATGTATTTCCGATTCGATGTAATACCGATTCGGTCTCAAGATCACTGCACATTAGTGAATTTGCCATCGAATTGTATGTTTCCTTATAAAGTACCATTCCTGTCATCTTATGGAATTTCCCGAACAATACTGACTATTTTCGCACTTTATTTAGTCAATTGAATTTAAAGCCATATGCATGTCACCGTATGTATCTTTGATTCGCTATGAAACAATAAATAATTGGAATACAATTTTTTTGCTCTTAATACTCATTCCAACATTACTATGCTAGAAAGGAAAACGAACATATCAATAGGATTAACAATATAACAAATTTTTTAAGAATGTCAATTGGATTTCAGTCAGACCAGCAACTGTAAATCTGCTTAAAACAAAAACAAAATATGCGTAGAAGCTTTTATTACCGTTGATCGTCTCTTCACAGAGATTACAAATCTCAAAATACAACTGAGCAAAGCACACAGTGAGTGTTGGACAAATCTCAAATTAGTTTTGAAGCAAACAAAACAATCCGCTGGTCTGCTCACCTATCTGTGTAAAGTGTGTGTGTGTGTTGGTACAACTTTTAATTCGATCTAAAACAATAAATAATTGCAATTAATTTTTTTTTTGCAAGGGCAGGGTCTAAAAACTCAAACGAACATATGGTATAAATTTTGGGTTAATTGAATTTGTTTTACTATGCTAAAAAGGGGGCCGTACACTCGTATGAAAACTTTTTAGCGTATTGATATATAGATAATTGAATACGTCTTTGCGAATTGGAGAGCTTTCTGACAAAAGGAGTCCCTAAACTAATTTTTTTAAAAATGTAGATTCCTGAACACATTCAAAGCATTAAGGGTGAGGCGAAATGAGGACCTCTTCAACATGTTGGCAGCAGCTTCTGAAGTCACAAAAAGAGAAAATAAATATAGTTCAGATTAGTCTTTCAGATATACCTTCTCTAACAAATTGTGATGAATATTTTGAAAACTATTTCAAAAACAGGTGCCTTAACTCAGATTCAGGTCTGCTGTCAGAACCGAAAAACCTTCAACTGAACCGGAGGATCTGAGCCGGTTTGTAGTTTGTTCCTAATTCCTCGATTGTGTAAAAGGAGCTCATTTGCGAACATTTATAAATACGAAACTGCTTTTAAAAATGAATTATTTACATTGCCAAATGCTTACTAAAACTGCCTAAAACTGCTCAGACATCTGTTTATGCCTTATCTCATTCATCGTAAAGTGCAAATAAAAATAGCAAACAAATCAACTGTTGGTGCACTACACAAATATGCTTATCAATATGAGCAGAACGGACCGTCATATATATGTCACATGTTTGCATATACATACATACATATAGAGCAATTAGTACTAGACGATTTCAATTGATAGGAAAGTTTTTACTTTCTACAATAAAAAGTGAAACGAAACCTTGGGCTTGGGCATTGAAATTCTTGAAGAACTTATCAGATTAACCAAGCCAGAAATGTTACCATATTTTTTTCTCTTTTCTTTAATAAGGAAATATGGATCCAAATTTCAGAAAAGTGCTTCAAGCCTTAATATGAAATGGCCAAATCAGGGAAGCCAGCGAATATGAATCATTCTCAGTTTTTGTTTATGAAATTACATAGAATACAAAGTTCAAACTCAGTTTAAATATACCAACTGCTCTACTCACACAAATATCATCATGGCATCCCAAAGGTAAAGAAACGCTGGTAATGATCCATACGCCTCGAAGATGTACGCATAGTCTCCGCCCGACTTGGGTATGGCTGTGCCTAGCTCCGCATAGCACAGGGCTCCAATCATGGAGAGGAGACCGCATAGCACCCAAATGATAAGTGAAGTCCCGACGGATTCCACCTCACGTATAACCCCCTTGGGGGAGACGAATATGCCCGAACCGAAGATGATGCCCAGAATAATGGCTACGCCTTCCAGCAGTCCCAGTTGCTTCTTCATCACCACACGGCTGCTATCCGATTCGGCGGAACCCTCACGCTGGGGATCCTTGCCCGTCGCTGGTGTGATGATGGCACCGGGGCCGCCATTCTCGGAGGTGGGAGTGAGCAAAACCATTTCGCTGGTTGGCGATTGTAAATCATTGGAGTTGGCAGGCATGATGAGGACGACACGCAATGCTTGACGTACAAAATGGCACTGAGAGATTCAGAGCAGTGGGGCCTCGGCCAGTGTCCAGCTAATTGATTAAAAAGTTGGAGGAGCGCCCCTGTGTGAGTGTGTGTGACGTTCAATTGACTACGTCGCCAACTCTAGGCTTATCATTAATTTAGGTCGTCTTATTGAGCTGTGTTTCTCTTTTTGTTATCTGCCGGTTAGCGTGCTTTATTGTTTTGCTCGATGCTTCGTATACCACTTGCTCGCTTGCACGCTCTGGCTAGTCGAATTTGGCCTCTCGCTCGCACTTTGCTGGCACATGCAAAATTTTAATTGGACCAGCGAGATTTGTACTAGTTTGCAGCTAAATTCGAATTTGTATTGAACTTTCGTCGGTTTCCTTAAGTAATTTCAATGAAAATTGTTAAGTTTCAATAACTATTTCATAAATTAAAACTCATTTTTAAAGATTTGTCTTTTCAGCACACGTTAGCACACATTGCTTAAGGCAGTGTGACCGCACCTTGCGAAAATGCCAACAAATGGCATTAAAAGGTGCACAGTGGTTGCGGAAAGCAAAATAACATACGCAATTTAGGGCCATTTTCTCATGTTCCTGTTTTTTCAAATCTAGGTGGATTTTACGCAATTTTACTTAATTCTTGTGACCAAAGCTTCAACGGTTGGAAGCTGAGTACACAAAAAAATCACCAAAGTGTCAATAAATCTTTTCTTTAACTGAATAAATAGTTTTTTTTATAACTCAATAATAGATATACTAAAAAACCATGATTTACAGGTCCGATGATTATAATATTTGAATTTGTTATGAGGGAGTGCATAGAATCAGTTAAATGAATTTTCATTCAGGTACCCTTAAAAGCAAAGAAGTTTTTCTCACCTGGTAGTAGCTTCAAAAGGGAAAAAGATATTCATAGAAGAAATTTTTATCTAACAGGTTGCTGATGTCAAATAGCTATGTAAAGTAAAAGTAGTAAGTTGACACAGCCCCAAGGCTTGTCACGTTGACACAGCCCCAAGGCTTGTCACGTTGACACAGCCCCAAAGGGCCAAAGCCGAGCTCTCTCAATTTCTTGGCTTGTGCGCTTCTAATTTTCGCACAATAGGGACCTACAGTTTATCGCCGAATCCGAACGGCAGCTTGAGAAGCTTTTCATGGCTAATTACTACAAAGCTGGCGGCAACAGCAGAGAGGCGTGACCGGGTGTAAAGTTTATTCAAAGAAAAAAACTTTCCATTAGATGTTCCGAGGCGGGATCGAACCCCCGACTTCTTGCACAGCATTCGCGCACACTAGCCGCTGAGCCACCCGGCCACATATTTAATGGAAGAGAGTCATAAGCAATTACATGTAAAATTTTGTTGACAAACAAGGAAGTTATCCCACAATACTCATTTTTAAGAGCAATCGTCTCCATGGCAGCTACTTGATAAATGCATGGTATGTGTAAAATAAAAATGTATTTTGAAGCGGATCATTGAAAAAACCCCTGTACAAAGTTTCACGTTCCTACCGTCCTACCGTCAAATTGACGAACTTCAGAGGCCAATTGCCATGGGTTTTTCGCCGGTTTATTAGCTTGAATTGATGGTTGGGTTACGGTTTGGTTCGCCTCAGAACCGGTTGGCATCCGTGCTTAAAATCGGCAAACTTTTGCGAAAGTGAAAATAAAGCATAACTGTATACAAATGTTTCATTACTTTTAATTTCCAAAATGCTTGTTTTTTTTTGTTTACAAATGTCTGCGCTGCTACTTCTTATCCTTGGCCTGAAGTTTCGAGTGAATCATGTCCTTGAACTGTGACAATATCTTATTCTCTCGCTTTTGTCGCTCCTCCTTGCTGAACATGGCCAGTGCACGCTTCTCATCGGCCGAGTACAGTTGATTCTCCTTGCGTATGCGCACAGCTTCCATGCGACGATGCCGACTACCGCTCATTACGTAGCCGACGGACTCAAAGTTGGCTATTTCATCGGACGTCAGACCGATCTCACCACGACGCGGTATACGCTTGCCCTCGGCTATGTAGGCCGCCATGGCAGCACCTTCTCCCGGCAACAGGGCACGTCCAAAGTCCTTTTGATTCAGGCTGCCGGTGGAGCGCAGCGATGGACCCACATCCTCGTCGTGATTGGCGGCACCTTCCTTCGACTTGGATTTGCCTGAACTGGACGAATACTTCTTGGATTTCGATGCCTCCGATTTGCGTTTCTTCTTTTTCTTTTTGTTTTTCTTATCCTTTTTGGACTGAGTTTTCTTTTTCGTTTTGGGCTTCTTGATGCCGTCGGCGGTTTTCTCTAGCCAAACTTCATCTTCGTTCTCGCTGTCCGAGCTGGAGCTATCGTCAGAGGAACTGGACTCACTGCTGTCGCTGCTCTCGGAGCTCGAGGACGAGGATGTGTCCGATGAGCTAGAGCTAGACTCCTGCTTTCTGCCCTTTTTCTTTTTGGTCTTTTTGGCTTTCTTTTTCTTGCTGCTTTTCTCGCTCTTCTTGTTTTTCCTCTTGGGTCCCACATAGGAGCCCTTTACAAGCTTGACATCATCATCGGCTGGTCGGGCAGGGCTGGAGGTCCACACTTCTGGCACGCCCTCTTCGCCAATGCGTACCCGCTGCGCCCTGCGAGCATTGATGGCCTTGGAATCACCCTTGGACTGGCCGCCGCTTCTGTTGCCGCCAGCTCTGTTGTGGGATCGACCAGTTGATTCGTTGGGATCATTGATAAAACTGCCCTCGGGTGCTCGGCCCTTAAAGGGATTATTCCGTCTGTCGTTGTTGTCGCGAAATCGATCGTTGGGCCAACGTTCCACTGTATTCGCAGGCTGGTTCCGCCTCTGCCTTACCGGGCTGCGGCTACGGGAACTGGAGGAGCTGGTGCTGCTGCTAGAGCTGCTAGACGAGGAGGAGCGGGAACGACGGCGATGTTGATGGCCAACGCTGGAGCTCTGCCGTTGTCCAGCTGCCCTGCGGTCTCTGTCCTGACTAACATGTGAAGCACGCTGTCTTTCTCTCTCCTTCTCCCGATGGATGGGCTTGTGGAGTGGTCGGCGTCCATTAGATCTGGAAGTGGACCTGCTTCTATGGCGTCTCTCCCTATGCCTGCTACGACTTCTGCTGCGCGATCGCATTATAATTTATATGTTTTTTTTCACCAAATTTTCGTCTAAATTTGCAATAACAAACGTTTGCTAATAGAGATGGCAGTATGTATATATCGATACTAGAGAAGAGCAACATGTGACAACTGTGACTGATAACACAAGTTTACAGCAATTTTCATCCTCTTCAATTTGATATCATTTCTTATGTTAAGTCACGCGCTGAACCCGAATCTGGAGCTCAAATTTTTAAGTAGAACAGATTTTGAGATAGTCCCAAATTATTGTTTTTTGCAATTTCGAAGAGATCTTCTCACTTAATTACAAATATCTCAACTATGAAATAACGTATGAATAAGTTTAATATACCAAATTGAAGCTAATTAAATTGTCTTTCAATCATTCACACGTTATTTTATTGTCAAACTTGTAGTGTGGCTGCTATTTACAAAGATATCGAAAGATATCGAACAGTGAATTTTGCAAAAATGTCGCGTTACTCGTTAGCCATTCGATTGTTTGATAGTTTCTATTCGACACTTGAGTATTTTTTTATAATTTTGACGAAGGCGCATAAAGGCGCGCGAAATGGCAGATGATTATAATTTGCATTCTATTTATACTTTCATAAACATTACAAATAACAATAATTGCCCAATAAAGTGCAAAAAGTGAAGGCTCCCAAAGTAATTGCAATTGGTCTGAACAGGCCGCAAGTTATTTGTTGAACTTCTGGCCAGAGCACACCAATGGCTTGGCCCCTGAAATAGTCCAAGCATTAACAGAGATTAAATTGATATGGATGAACTTTACGCCCTTGCCAACATTAGAGGTAATGTTTTTAGCAGTTAAATATTTCCTATTTATCATATATGTTTAACTTGTATGATTTTGTGCTTGTCACTTGGTTAATTGTAACAAAGAACAGATGTTTTCAAAATGCAAATGCAGAAGCAACCTAATGTGGACAGAAAATTGCATTTTCAGTGATGACGATAGCTTTTTTGAAAATGTGCTTCAGTGAGGAAGCCACAATAGTCACATTTCGAACTGCTACCATATAAAAATATGACTCATCTCTAACATCGATACCAGCGCATATCGATTATTTCCAGCAGGGTTATCGAACCTGGTCGCACTAATCTCAAAAGTAATCGAACTTGGTCTCACTAATCTTAAAACAACTCCTTCAGGACTTGAAGTTGAGGTATATTTTGATTAAATGCTGTCAATCATGCTGTAGTATTGATTTTCTACGACCATGGCGCGTATTACCTGGCGTGGTAGTTCCAGCCAAAGTCTAATGTAAGTTTAGTTCCGGCCTCTTCAGTTCTTAACTAAAATGTAACTTTGTTGTTGTTCTGCCGGCAGCTCGAGTTGCCGCCTGCGCTGGTCCTACATGAAGCATTGCTGGCACTCGCTGACTTTCAATGCCCACATGAACTCTTCGTATGCCTCGGATGTGTGCCTGAATCCCATATTTTGGATTGTGGACAACTACACACACTGCCTGGGACCGGTGAGTGGTTCCAAGTGGCAAAGATTGAAAGATTGTTTGTATGAAGCTGGCATGTACCAGAGAGTTGTTTATATTGATGTTTGGGATAATTTTGATGAAGAAAGGTTTGCCGAATTGCCAGTAGTTTATCCGTTTCTGGCAAAAAAAAACATGCCATTTTTCGAAATTTTTGCAGTTTTGAAGCACTAGATGCAATTTTTTTTGGGTCAGTTTGTTTAGGACCAACCAAAAAAGTTTACATTTAAAAACCGTTCTCATAAAAAAACATTGATTCTCCAGTACTAGAAATGTGTCGTTTTGGTTGTAAACTAGTATAATTAGCAAACGGAGCCCATAAGGGTCGTATCCTCAGTGCGAAAGTTAAAGTTCTTTTTTGAGGAATTCTTAACTCGAATCCCATTTCGTCACTAATTTGTTTTTTCTTCCAAAGATACATCGAAAAATTCTTAATTTTTCTTGTTTTAAGTAACTAGTCAATCACCTTAGCGAGCACAGCTGATGGATGATATCTTGCATATCGATCGTTACGATAGGAATGGATAAGAAATTATGTTTATGTTGTCTCATCTTAGCTTTATCCGTCTTTCAGTTCTTTGTGGTTGGTGTGGCCGCTCTAACCACTGCCGTTGTTGTTATAGCCTATTGGATTGGTTTCCCCTTTTGGTGGGCCAAGAGCCAATTGGCCACAATTGGATTGCTCTTGGTGGGCAATTGGCTTCTTTTGAATGTGATCTTCCACTATGTAATGGCTGTGATCACTCCGGCCGGGAATCCACCCGAGGGCGTGTCCTTAGTGGAAGCCGTCAGCATGTGTGCCAAGTGCATAGGACCCAAGCCGCCACGCACCCATCACTGCTCCGTGTGCAATCGCTGTATACTAAAGATGGATCACCATTGTCGTGAGTTGATCTGGGAGTTCACTTGCGCGAAGGGAGGTAATCTTCTTGTTGCTTTTCAGCCTGGTTAAACAACTGTGTGGGTTATGGCAATCATCGTTACTTCTTCCTCTATATGCTGTACACCACGCTGGGTTGCCTGTTTCTTATACTGTTTGGCCTGGAAATTGGACATAAATACCTATGGCTGGATCAAGGAGAGATCTGGACGGAAGTGGAGCCCCTACAGGGACAGCCAGTGAAATTCAACCTAAGCGGACACATCATTCCAGTGGTAAGACAGTTGCTATCTGGCGTGGTTCGCATTTTTAGTTCAACTCTTTCAGACTCATCCACATGAATACGATGAATTCCTTTTGCCACCAGCTATACATAATCTGCCCACACCCTTAGTGGACACGGATGCTCCATCGCCTGGACGGCGGCGGGCCTTATGGTTTATGGCCTTCACCAATGTGGCTGTGGTGATGGCTCTGGGCACTTTGTCTTTGTGGCATGCCAAGCTCATAGCACGCGGTGAGACCAGTGTGGAGGCTCACATCAATGAGGCTGAACGTAAACGTTTGCTCCTGCAGCAGCGTGCCTACATAAATCCCTACAATTTTGGAAGTAAAAAAAACTGGAAACTATTCCTAGGCCTTGTGCGCGGCAGGTGAGTGAAGCCGACTGCAGTTGTTGATTTTACTTTATTGCATTGAATGTACTTTTGCAGATCTTTTTGGCGTACAGTTCTACTGCCCTCATGGCACAAACCCGAAGGAACTGGCCTCAGCTTTCATACAGTCCATGATGCTCCTTTCGAGGATGAGTGGCCTTAGTTAGTAGATTGAAGCTTTTGTGATGTCAAATGAGCAATTTAGTGGAATTACTAGTCTTAAGTTTAAAGCGAACATCAGTACATTACAGAACATCAATACCTAGAAGCAACGCCTCATACAGACCATTTTTTTATGGCATTTTGCCACAAAACCCGCAAGAAATTGTGTGATTAAGCACCCGAGCCAACCCATAAAGATGTCAGTTCAATTTCTTCAACATGAAAAACCAACACGAAATTCCAAATGTTTTGTATGAGATGTGGCATCTGTGTAAAGCTGTATTTTCACTTGTCTGATATCTCATAAAAGTTCTTCAAAAGAGATATCATAAAAGTGTAATAGCCAACCTAAGGAACACAAAAATTTATGAAAAGCATGGAAAAACTGAATGAGAAGTAGGCTATTCTCTAATTTCGATTTCTCAAATGAGTTTTTTGACAGCCACTTCATAGTAAACTGAGATGTTTTTCACCCATCTCGTATGGGTTCTCGACAAATGAAAATACAGCTTTAGAATTTATGTTCTTTGGTATTAGTTAGTACGGTTTTGAGTTTGAGTCTGTAAGAAGTCCGAAATGATTTTAAATCGTCAATTTTCTGCATCAGAGCACGAAATACGAAATAATATTTTAGTTTTCTAATTTATAAACAAATCCTTATTACAGCAAAACTCTTCCAAAGTACATTTAACTATACCTAAGATGTTAGAAAATATTAAAGTAGTGACTAATATTAAATTAGACAAAGACTGTAGACATTTGCTATCAGTCGAACGCACCTCTCTAAAATATATTTTAATTAGCCAAAGACCCAGAGAATTTGATCATTTGAAGTGGTTGAATAAGGGACAATTTGACACTAATCTCGTCGGATTTTTCGCCCAGTTTAATAAAAACACACAAGATATATAAAAATTGGAGATGTCGCTTGAATTTGAGTTCCTACAGGGTTCCAAACGGAATAGCGGCCTCTTGAATAAGTTCAAACTTCTAAAATAAACGAGAGCGTAAGTTAAAGACGGCTCTGCCCGACTTCGATATACCCGTTACTCAGGGGAACTAATATTTAATAGCATACCCTTATGATAATTAACAGAGTATTAACATTAATGTGAACATATCATACTCTACGAGTAAGGGGTATAAAATTGCAACCTCATACTACCTGGCCTGTTCCCATTTCCAAGTGGATTTGAAGTGACGATTGCAGTCCCGAATCGATTTCAATTGGCGTTTCCTTTTAAATAATCGTTTTTCTTTCAAATATTGGGTAATAAGTCCGTTTCGATTACTGATTATGAAGCCGATTTTAAGCGGTGAATACGGTGATTGCCGATTGCGGCGATAAATTTGGTATCATGATTGGTGACAGTAGTTCGGCCAACTGTTAACGCCAAAATTGAGAATGAACTCCGCAAGATGACGAAAGAAAAAACGCGTGGTCGGAGTCAATTGGAGTTTCACTCAATAAGTTCAGTAAAATATGTGATAAGCATTTTATAGATAGTGACTTTTATTTGCCAAAATGTGGAGTAACAAAACGCAGGCGCCTTTTGAAATGTGCCATTCCGAAAGGAGTGTTCCAGTTCACGAAACATACTGCGTCGGAAACAAAGCCCAACACAAATGACTTCAATTCGCAAACTGAGTAAGTGCACCCTACCCATCTACTTTGATATATTATTTTGTTAATGTGATTGCAATTTCAGAAGAGAAGTCGTGGATTGTGGCATAGCATGATATTTTGCGATTGAAAATTAGAGTTACTGAGTTGGAAAAAGAGAATGCGGACTTAAAGCAGAAAATTGCAATATTGAAATCTATGCAAATCTCCCTGAATAAAATAATCACGAACTCTCAAGTCCGACGATTGGCAAGTGAAGGAAAACATCTAAATTGGAATCCAGAAGTTGTGTCCTATGGGATTTGTCTTCATGTCCCATACCGACATCTTTCAAAAAAAGGATTTCCCTTGTCTAGCGAACGGACGTTGCGAGAGTGGTCGCAGAAGGTGGATGTTCAACCAGGAGCTAATGAAGAAAGCAGTTGATTTAGCAGCCGAAGACAAAGTTTGCGTTCTTTCTTTTGACGAAATAAGAGTAGCAGCTGTGTTCGAGTACGAACACCCACGAGAGGCAGTGAATGCTCTATACAAATACGTCCGAGTCATGATTGACTCATTCAACAGAGAATCATCAGAAATTGCAAGTCGTAAAATCAGAAATTGTAAATCGGATTTATCTGCTAAATACGCCCATTGTTTAAATATTTGTCGATTTGATCTGTCAATCAAATACATATTAAATTTATTAAGCAGTTATGCTCATCGCAAAATTAAAGACAATCTGACATTCTTCGAATATCGGACACCAGGTAAGTTGTTTCCATTCCTTTTCCAAATTAGATCCAGCATAGAATCGTTTCGAGTTTATAAAAAAGATTTCCAAGTGCTTTTAAGCTTAATATAGAACCAACAACCAAACAAACAGTTGACATTTGAGTTAAGTTAGTCAGTCTTGGCTACTGGATCACTCCAATTGACTGTGGCAAAGGATCATGACATAAGCATTGCTCGAAGCACAGACAAAATAATGGCAGAAGTGGATCAAACTAAAGATGTCTTTAGAAAATGTGAATTCTTCCAAAGAAGACTTGCAACCATACTGAGGAATTATCGGAAATAGTCGCCAGTCATCCTGGTTCATACCATGATTCTTTTGTTTGGAAAAGCAGTTATGTTAAGCAGTTTTTGCTGATTCTGGCCCTAGTCGCTTTTGTTATTTTTTATAAACTAGCAATATTTCTTCCTGCTTAGAATTTGCGTTAAATCAGTTAATGCTGCAGTTTTTATCGATTAAAATATACCAACGCATGCGCAAGAATAACTATCAATCTACTTTTTGAAACTATTTCGTTACCACAATTCAAGTTAAATCCTTGCAGAATGGTAACCTTAACAATTAACACTGCGCACGAGATGATGCGGGACTGCGAACTGTTTCACTTCAATTGTTTTGGAAAACATTGGACGTGTTCAGCAGAAATATTGAGACTGCTTTTTCACTCACAGAAACCTGTTGCCTTTAATTGTTGATTTTGCCGGTATGGCAACTTGTTGCCAGGATCAACTAAAAATCATTGAGGTTTTGTCAATAACTCAGGCACAACGAAAAGTCCCTATAAAAGTCGAAGATGTCCAAAGCTTCAGGCTCTGAAGATGAACCGCTGGTTCCCGATGATTTTGACGACGAATTCTACAGGGAGCTGAGCGAGAAGATACCCGAGGTGAGCTGTCAAGCTACAAGAACCAGAAACCTTTATTATCCAGTTTCTACTGCAGGCTACGAAAGCTTTGCGGCAAAAGGACACTCCAAATAATGCCGACAATGTCCAGCGTTTGCTCATCTGTGGCACTCGCTATAAGAATGACCTACGCATGGAGCAGGGACGTTCCCAGGAGCTGCGACAAGAGATTGAGACCCTCGAGGGGCGACTGGAAAATGCGACACGCTTAAGTAAATTGGATATGGCCACCATTGAGGAGTTGCGTGGTGTGATAGGTATGTGATATGATATGATGTGTCGGTTTTAGAACTCGCACTGTTATAATTTAGTAACGTATTTAAAGCAATTGGCGTATTCAGCAGATAAATCCGATTTCCGATTATTGATTTATGATTATTGGTGTGTGCTGGTGAACACGCTCAGTCTGTCAATAGTGGCTGACGATGTTAGTGGAGTGTTGTATTCGACCGCTTGCTCATTTAGCTTTGGATATTTTTCAAGCATATTGAAATTTGTCGACGAGTCCAGCAAATATCTTCCTAACTGTTCTTTAATATTGAGTGCAGTAACCAGAGTTCGCAAATAACAGTTGACCGTTTTTCCTTTGCGGTCTCTCTGACGGTCTGAAAGGTCCAAAGCAGAGCTTCTCTCAATCTCTTGAGGTCTGTCCCTTATGCCTGCCTGAACCGTTCATCCGATTGCGATGAAACTTTGGGAAATGGTAGAGTGCTTGCCAGGGAAGGTTTCTAGGTCAAAAAAAATCCCCGAAAAATAGTCCAAAAACCGCGAATTGTTTTGTAAACTAAATTAGGGTCACATAAAGTTTACTGATTTACCGATTTAAAGTTTATGAGAAAAAAAAAATTAGAGCCGATCTTATCTTGGATTGTGTGCTTCTAATTTTCACACAAAAGAAAGTGATCTACGGTCAAAATATCCAGAAAAGTCTAAAGCCATCTTATGTGTCCTTAACTTAACAGATTCCCTTAATTTCACCGAAAATCGCCGGCACAATTTCATCTGTTATTTTTTCGGAGTTTCTAGAGGGTGCCTGGAAACAGAAGGATGCAGCTCAGATACGTGAACAATCCGCTCAGGATGAGGTCCTGAGTTTACGGGAGAAACTGGACGAGTCAGAGCAGATGGTGGCACATTTGAATGAGAAACGGCAGGCCATGAGCAACAAACGAGATGATGGCAAAGAAAGAGAGCGTCTCAATGCAGAAATCAAAGAGCTTAACAAGCGGCTGCAGATGCAACGAACTTATTCGACGGAAGTGGAGGGCACCATCGAGGGTTTGGAGGCGAAGAATAAGGAAATGCTCAAGCTGTTGGATGTGGGTAGCTTGTCTCTCATTTTATGACCGAATATTTGAGTTTACTTCCCCTTTGTTTTCAGGAAACCTCCACCGATGCCGTCAACTTAAAGCGCAAATGCGACGCCTTGACCAAAGAGCTGGCCGCCATGAAAAGCGACGAGGCCAAATATCAGGAACAGATTGCCCAAATGAAATCGGCCAACGAGCATCTAACCAAAGTCAAGGTGCGTCAGAATCTGCAAATTCTGTCACTGAAGACGAATTTGGAGCATCTGAACACCCAGCACAATGCCACCAACAATAAGCTGGCCAAGCTGACCGTAGATTTGGAGTACACCGTGCAGGAGCGTGATAAAAACAAGCGGGCCCTCAACCAGCGCATTAATCTGCTAAAGGTGCGCGAGGACGAGCTGATTAAGCTGCGCCAGGACAATGGCAAGCTGGCCAAGTCCCAAGAAACTATCGCTCGCAAGTATGCCGGTCTGGATGAGTCCAAGCGCGAGGTGGAGCAGGAGAACATACGCCTAAAGTAAGTTTCATATCTACCAATTGGTTATGAGGCACTAACCCGCCATATCTCATAGAACACAATTGGGCACCCAGGACAAGGAACTGGAGTCTATGCGCCGGGTGGTTCATCATTTCGAAAAGAACAATGAGAACTTGACCAAAGAACGGGATTGCTTGCGACGGGATCTACAAGCCGAGCATCAGGCCGCCGAGCAAAGCAATGCCCTGCATCAGGAGTCTCAGCACGAGGTGCGAGCCCTCAAGGACACCATCAGCACCATGGACATCAAACTGAAGAAACTCAACGAGGACCTAAACAAACTGAAAAAAGAGAAGAGCAAAAAGCTCGATGAGATTCAACACTGGATAGACAAGCTGGATGCTCTGCAGAGTGAGTGTAACCCCAACTGTGTTTTAGAGCTTTTTTCAGTGTTTGCTTCCTTCGTTCGCAGACGAAATGCACCTGAAGGAGAACTACGAAATCGAACTGAAACGCACCATTAGCGACCTGGAGGCGAAATGCGCCAAGTTTCAACAGCAACACGACATCCTGGCCAATGAGCGCCAGAGCCTTCAGCGGAATATTCAGGCGGCCGACGAAGATCGACAAAAACTGCGCGACCAACTGGTCAATTTGCAGGCCCACATTGAGAAGCTCAAGGCTAAGATCAGCTATCGGGACGCGGAACTAAGTAAACTGCAACTGCAAATCGATCGCATGGAAAAGGAGCGTCGTCTGTTGCGCAATGATGTGCGCCACGCTCAACTGGGACAGCAGCATACTAAAGCTGAGCTACTCGATAAGCGTAAAGAGAACGACCGCCATGCCCGTTCGCTGCAGGAGGACGAGCAGCGTCTAGCCCGCTTGCGCAAGGATGTTGACAATCTGATGAACGAAAAGAATGCGATCAGTGCGGCGCTAACCAAACGCAACGAGGAGTACGCTCGTCTCAAGCATAGTCTAGAGAACCTGCAGACCGCCTACGACCAGACCGAGCGTCAGTGCGGCCAATGTCAGGACGATATGCGCCTAATGGCCGTCGAGATTAAGAATCTACGCACTGAGCGAGATGTGCTGCGCGCTGATCGGGAAAGTGCCGCCGATCTGCGCCAGGAACTACTTCAAATGCACCGCATGCTCAATCAGGAGCGCATCAAGGCTCGTGCCCTGCAGGACGAAATGGTCACACCAATGAACGTACACCGGTGGCGTCTGTTGGGCGGTAAGGACCCTGAGAAAATGGACCTGCTCCAACGCATTCATATACTACGTAAGCAACTGCTTGGTCAAAGTGTTGCTGCCCTGGAGCAGGACCGTGCCCTAAGTGAGGCCCAACAACTGTACACAGCCCTCAAAGAGTTCATGATGAAACTCCCAAGTCACAAAGTGCAGGCGGAACTAAATAGTGTCAAGGTGAGTGTCGACGATTCAAAGTGACATTAGGATAAGACATTGCCCTTGCGTGCAATACCCAGCCCTTCATGCTAAAGGCCCAGACGCACCTACGACGTAACGAGAAGTTTCATACAAAAATTTAACGAAGAAGGCGTAACGATTTCCTTTCACTTCACTTTTTACACGACGGACGTAAAAAAGTGTTCTTGCGCTTAACAGCACATAAGTGGACTCTATGTTAATAGGCAGTGGGCCTTATTTTGCGGTGCTTACGAAAATTCTCAAAGCAGCGCTGCTCAAACACACATAGTATAAGCTGTACAAGCGCCGCTGTCGTTGCTACTGAAATTGAGAGCAATTTTTGAGCTGCTCTCACACACACCAATGCAAAAATGTAAATGTATTTTTTGCCTCCCTCTGCAATAGACGCACTTTTACTCTGCAGGCAAGCCATCGATCAGCTGGACTTAACTAAAATAAAATTTTAATTGTGAAAATATGGGAGAAAAATCAAAGCGAAAGTGCCGATTGAAATTTTTTCGCATGAAGACAAGGTTGCGCTGATTTTGGCGGTGGGAGACCGGGATGCCATTTGGGAATTATTCCACCCCAAGCATTCGGACTTGAATTTTGTTAACAAGGCTTGGATTGAGTTGCCCGAGCTTGGAAAGATTTTCGACCGATCGTTCCTATGACAGCTATATGCTATAGTCATCCGATCCGGCCGGTTCCGACAAATGTGCAGCGTATGTGTACTAAAAGACTTCGTGCAAAGTTTGGTGAAGATAGCTTTAAAACTAACGGAGGAGAAACAGATGGACAGACGGACGGACAGACGAAAAGGGCTAAATGAACTCAGCTCGTCATGCTGATCAAGAATATATGTACTTTATGTGGTCGGAGATGCTTCCTTCAATGCGTTACAAACATACGCACAATTTTATAATACCCTCTGCTAGGGTATATTAAATTGCATCTCGGCCAGATCAGTTTTATGTTATTTAAAATAATGGTCTAAGACGAGCGAGTCTTGGTAATTTTGGTAGGTTGATTTATCAACTTTGGGACCATATTACAGTGCTTTGATCTAATCTGTTGATTTTACTGATTTGCTCTTTTACTAGGCCACACTCTCCGCCAAAGATCGAAAGCTGAAGGTGCTCAAAGCAGAGCTATATGTTAAAGAGGCCGATGAGAAGTCCAATGTGATTAAACTCGAAGAGATGCGCTCGAATCTGGCACTTACCAAGACCCAGCTGCTGGAAGAGAAGCGCCGTAAACAGAAGCTACTAGAGGAACGCCAGCTGTTGGAACAAATGCAGGCACATTGCTATTCGGCGCCAGCTCAGTTGCCCAGAACACTGGGAGCGGGCTTTAAGATGGTCAGCACACTACTGTAAAGGGGAGGAAAAAAAACTGATGCAAGCCAAAATAAACCAAAAATCTTAACTAATCGCCATGAATATACTTGGACTCTGTTTTGCAGGTGGCGGATTGGCCGTCGAAAGAGCTGGTGGAGGCCTCAAAAGCCTGCTCCGTGCATTGGTCTTGACGGACCTTACACCAGGCCTTTTCATTGCCAACCGTTTGGCACTTGCACTTGGGCTGCTGTTGTTGTTGCTCCCTCATAGCCTGCTGACAGTCCTCGATAAGTATCTCGCGGGTCTTTAAATCGATCTCGGTGATTGCCATCTCGGCCTGCAGGACGCGCAAGCGACGACTTTGCCTCCGGTTGATACGCTGTTGAGTGCAAAGCCGTTCCCGTACACTGGGATCTGGCATGTGCTTCATTTGCTTTTTCAGTGTCTCATACAGGCGGACCGCATCCTGAAGCTGCTTCTGCATGTTCGAACGCTCCACATTGAGGCTTATATTACGCTTAAGCAGCACCTGGATCTTGCGAATGAGTTCGTAGCGGCGCGGATCCCTGCCAACCAGCAGGCGCCAGCGATGGATGCGGCAGGGGCGAGCCAGCTCTTCCGTATAAGCGGTGACCCTCAAACGTTCTTGGTTGAGCTGGCGCTCCAGACGCACCAGTTCCTGGCGCATGCCGGCCGTGCTGTCCACAGCCCTTCGCATACAGTCATGGGACATACGCACATTGTTGATCTCTAGCTTGAGCAGGCGAATATCCTCTATGCGGTTATTGTATTGAGTGGTTCCCCTATCGATGGCGGCCTGCATCATGGACATCTTTTCGCGCAATAAACGGAGCTCATCGTTGCGGCGAACCATCTGCAAGCCCACCAGAGATTTCTCCTTGTTCTGCTCTTCTATGGTATGCGAAATCCGTTTAAAGCGCTTCTCATCGTCCTCAATGGTGGACTGCGACTGCTCCAAGCGAATCTTCTGCTCTCGAATTTCGACCCGATTTTTGTGTAGCTGCTGTTCCTTGAAGTGGATCTCGCTCTGCTTTTGCTTTATGACGCTGTTCAACTGCTCGATGTGAGTTTTCAAGGAAGAGATGTCCTTCTCGTTAATGCCCACCTCATTGGTCAATTGGTTGACCTGGTGCGTCAGCTTGCCCATCATGGCCTGCAGAGTCTGCCGATCGCGCGAGCATAAATCCATGGACTTCATCAGCAGCATCTTTTCCGAATGCACAATCTCCATTTGTTTCTTGGCGTTGGCGAAGTCCTGATGCTTTTGCTGCAGTTCACCGGTCAGCTCAGCCAGGCGATTCGTTTTGATTAGCAAGGCCTCTGGATGGGAGTAGAAGTTTATGTTATGGGTAATCATTAGTTTGGCATCACTTGCCCTCCAGGTTTGCGATCTTCTTGCTGAGTTCGTTGACCTCGTGAGCCAACTCCAACTTCTCTCGGGCAATCCTTTGCACCTGGACGTCTTTCTCATCCAATTTGTTGTTAGCTCGCTCCAAATCTACCTGAAGATCTTGCATTTGGTTATGCTGGATTGCCACATCGTGCCGCATGCCGGCCAATAGATCATTAACCCGCACAATCTCTAAACGCAGCTTGTCGCGATTGCGTGCGATGTCGTCTTTCTGGTGGGTGGTCTCATCCAATTGAGCATTGACGACTGTGAGCCTCTTCTCCAGCACCACGATCTCATTTCTGTAATAGCGGAAAATTAACTTCGTCGTGTTACAGAAGCTCAAAGCTTAAAGCTGAGATAAATCATTCATTACAACTATTCTACATTTCTACAGCTGTATCATTTGTCTGATATCTCATAAAAGTTTTCCATTTGAGATATCAGACAAGTGTAATAGTGAGTCTGATCTTTCACCAATCTCTACGAGTAACGGGTTTATACTTGATATGAAGCCGACTTAATTGAAAACCAAGAATTTTCATCTCAAATCCATGCTTGTTTTCAGTATTTTCTGCTTGGATCCAATAATATTCCATCTTACAGTACTTTTTTCATCAAAAATGCTTGATATCAAGCACGATCGGCTTGATTTTCTCTGAGAACCTAACCTGTAGTTCAGCTGGGGTCAAGGCACTACTAGGTCTAACGACCTGATGCATCACTGAGCGTCTGTCGCGTCGTTAACGACAGCGCTGGTCTACTACTTATTCTATAGTGTGCACCCATCACCACACTAACGACTGGTAATGCAGGGTCGTACCGATCGGTACGTTATCCGGACATACCCATACAAAATTCGTTAGGCTGGTGATTGGTCTGGTAGCGCGTGCTCACTACGAAGAGCTAGGGGGTTCGTTAGTGCCGCACCGGTGCAGCCGAACTACAGGGTAGGAACACTATCATTTCGAAAAAGTTTATAGGAAAATGTAAATAAACAATTAAAACCAATTACAACTTACTGCCGAGCGACAGCCTGGTCATTTAGCTCTGTGTTCTTCTTTGCCAGATGGTAGAACCTGCGCTCTAACAACGCGGCCTCATCCGCCTTCTTTTTGACATCTCGTGCGGTCGCCCTATTGATAGACTCAAGATCATAGTGTTCTCGAATCATTTCACTCTTGGTCGTCTCCAGCAACTTGATGTTCATGCGCTGCCTATTTTTGTCCTCCTCCAAACGATGAACTGACTTCATGGCCGTGAAATTATCATGTAAAATGCGTTCGTTTTGCTGTTTTAAATTTTCATTGGCCGCTCTGAGCTCTTCCAGGGCCGTTTCGAGGTACTTAAGATCTTGGTTCAACTGATGCACTGTGTCCACCTCCTTCTGCATTTCCTGGATCTTTCCATCAAAGTTATCCTGCATCGCATGCAGCTTGTGCTCCAGTTTGTACTTTTCTGACTCCAACGTACTGATCCGTAGCTGCCGCTTGTTGGCCGTTTCTTTATGTAAAGCGACCATTGCTTCCAAGGATTCGGCGTAGCTTCGATTCATATGAAGACGCTTGCGATATTCGCGCAGTTCCGCGACCAACCGATCGCGCTCCCGGAAAATTACTCCCCGTATGCGTGCTTCCTTTCTGCAAAGATCCGTAATGAATCTCTGAAAATTGTGGCACTTTACTTACTTACGGATTTGTCTCCCCCCCGTCGAGTTGTTTAACCATTACTTCTTCCGTGCGTGTCAGCGTCGCCATTTGGGCCTGCATAATTTCCTCTCTATGCTCCGCCGCATCGGCCGTACGCCAGGCCTCGGCGAGCGACTCCCGCATATGCTCCATCATCGCCTCAGATGTGGCTGTCGTCTCTAGAGCAAGGCTCAGTTTCTCATCGGCAGTCTCAGCTTTTTGGCGAATCGCTGAGCTGGCCTCCACTTCGGCAACGTAATGCGTGTGAATCCTAGCCAGCAAATCTACATAGTGTTTCAATTTGCCCGCAATAGAGGCATCGTGGGCAGCCACCAGCTGAACCAGATGGTAGGAAGTGTTAAAGAAATCATCGTTGATATCCGTTAGAAGATCCATTTGCGCCGCATCTGGCCTATCCTTGTCGAGATGCGTAGTCAAATCAATAGGTGGACATTTGTTTTCCTCAGGCTGGACTTTGCGCGCCTTAGATTTGTTGCGACCTGGCATCTTTGCAGACCAACGAGCGATTGTATATTCAATATAAAAGAACAAAAAATGCAAAAAATTGCAAAAAGAAACTCAAACAAAAAACTGGAACTCGAGCCCAGGAAACGAAAACTCGGTGAAAACAAATAAAACTAAAACTACATGGTTCTGAAGTTTTTAGAAAAGGATCAAATGTCGTTTGGATTTCATGAAGATACTAAAACAGCGATGTTCCTCCATAGCCCCCAGGGGCCGAGCACAATCGGCTATTAACACGCACACGAGCAGAGCGCATGCCGAAATCGGGCATATGAGCGTAATAAGTGCTCTCTTTGCTTGCATTTGATGCCCAGACGTCGAGTAGGACAGTTCAAAGCTGGGCTGCGTCGCTTTGATATCGCACACCAATAAACTCTCACTTTTTGGTCTCGCTCTTCTTGAACATCGCTGTACTAAAACATACAACTCGAAACACTGGATAACATCGCTGCCCGACAACAAAGCAGCAGGAGTAGACGGCATACCGGCGGAGCTCTTCAAATGCCAACCGGTAACCGCGGTGGAGTTACTGTACACGGTAATAAAACGGGCATGGGAAACTGAGGAGCTCCCCTCGGAATGGTTTGAGGGCATCTTGGTAAAAACCCCCAAAAAGGGTGACCTGCGCGAATACGACAACTGGCGTGGAATCTGTGTGCTGCGAACTATTTCGAAGCTCATAGCAAAAATAGTTCTGGATCTCCTGAGAGACACCATTATGGACACCATAGGCGAAGAGAAAGCTGGATTCAGACAGGGCTCGTCGTGTACGGACCACATAAACACTGTGCGCATTCTGATCGAGCAATGCACCGAACTCAACTCAGACCTGCACATGGCCTTTGTGGACTTCGCTAAAGCCTCCGACAGAGTGAGCAGGAAGTGCATATGGCAGGGACTACGAAGGAGAGGGATACCGGAAAAACTTATTTCCCAGTATTTCCAGTGTAGAGTGCTTCACGGCGGAATGCTATCACAGCCTTTTCCAGTCCTGAGCGGCGTTCGGCAGGAATGTTCTCTGTCGCCCATTTTGTTTATAGTGGTGGTTGCAGACTAATCGCTACAATGCAACCTGCTCCCAACAACAGCGGCATTGGGTGGCCAATGACTACAAGACTGCGGCATCTGGACTATGCAGACGATATATGCCTCCTGTCAAATTGGCTAAGCGACCTGGCTAATGCTCTGGTTTTGGACGAAGAGCCAATTGAGCAATTCAGCTAACTGGGAAGCGTAGACGCTGTTGATGGAGGGACGGACCTCGAGGTGGATGTGCGCCTTCAAAAGGTCTTCTAAAGGTGCCTATGGGATGCTGTCAGCTGTTTGGCGTTGCTCGACCTATCCACACTGGCTCAAAATCAGGCTCTTCAAGTCCAACGTAATGCCAGTGCTCTTATACGGTTCTTCCACTTGGAAAATTACAGCTTCCAAACATTTGTAAGCCGTTGCCTGCGACGCATCTACTGCATATTCTGGCCTGACAGAATACGGAACTCTGAGCTACTTAGGCGAGCGAATATGGAGAGTGTCGACACCATAATACGCAGGATGAAATGGAGCTGGATAGGACATACATTGCGAAAAAGCGAGAACAACATCGCAAGGAAGGCAATGGAATGGAACTCGTTGGACGGAGTCGGGCGGTCACGTGGCAGACCCAAAGAAACTTGGAGGAGGACTGTCGGTAGAGAGGCGCAAAGCATCGGGAAAAGTTGAAGAGAACTGAAAGTGACGGCCAACAACAGAGTTCGCTGGAGGAGAGGAGTGGTTGATGCCCTATGTCCCACAAGGGATTGGAACTAGAAGAAGAAGAAGAAGTAGCCATAGACATTCTGCTTACTTTTGATATAAAATTATGAACTTTACATTAGAAAAATAGAGGAAAGTTAACTTCGGCTCGGCCCTTGCAGTGCTTGCAATGCTTCTTTCTATGCGTTACAAACATCCGCACAACACACCCGATTAACCTAGCGCCTCCAGATTACCCTTTTGTCCAGGGCAACGCTTATACATATATGTAATGGGGTCCATATGTCTCAAATACAAATAATACGGTTCAAATCCTCAAATATGTAATACAAAATAGGGTAATCAAAAATTGTGATCTACTACCATCTAGTACTGCCAACCAACACTGTATCAACGCTCCGTCGACGATTTTGTGACTGTCGTCGACGCACCCTTATACCCCTTACAATGTGATCGACTGACCTACTTTGCAAGGCGATGTCCGCTCAATACGTTAACGACTCTCCAGGCACGCTAGGTCGACGCAATGCAATGCAGGAACCGACATGAGCGACGCTCGTTAGACGAAATGCCATGCAGAAAAGCGACATAAGCCTCAATCGTTGTCGTCACGACGCATCACCGTACAAAGAGCAACGCTGGGTTGACGCAAATACTGTGACTGACCCCAGCCGTACTAGAGGGTATTTACCCACAAATATCAAACAATTAGCTACTAAGTCTGCAAAGGATTGTTGAGCAGGCCGTGCGTGCCCAACCATTTTGCAGGTATAGAGAACTCTGGTAATTTTTGGTTTCCTTTCAGCTCGTGGGACCCAAATGAGGTGGGTGCAATGCCAGCATTGACGACCCACTCCGTGAGCATAAGAAATTAGTTTTACTCTTATTATTTGTTGATTTAAGCAAAATTGCATATATTTCTTAAACTCAAATTACCGAATTTACAGTGTTTCGTTCTTTTTCTTTTTACAAGTTTGAATCAGAAAATATATATTTATGTATAGGTATTAAATATAACCGTATGTTATATGTAGGCTTGTTATACATTCTTGAAATTTAATTTAAGGACTTTGTTTTTTTTTCAGTGTATGTGTGTATGTTTGCCTGCTGGGCTGATAGAACGCTTTAACATAAAAAATTAATACATAAAAAATTACGATAAATCACAAAATGGTTCAAATTTCCTCTACAATTTACGTCTATTTAACTGCTTGCGTTTTCTCGTTTCTCCATGCTAAAGAATATACACGAAATACATATACATAGTCTGTGGCTGTCCCGTTTATATACCTAGTAATCTTGGCTAGTGACAGCAGATTTGTTTAGTTAAAGCTACGAACTAAGTGCTCCCCGAAAGCCAAACACAAAACGGAACTGAAAATGCAAGCCAAACTTAAGTCCGGCATCATCCAGGATGGATTGCTGATATGATGAACCATATGGGGGGATATCTGGGATTGTAGTACACGGATCGAAGCATTTAATTATTGTACACTCAGTTGTGGTCATTGACACTAAATAAAAAATATATAGCTATATATATATGCGTGTGTGTGTATGCGACGGCACGTGGGTTTGTGCTTGGTATAGGTCTTGTCTAGGTTTAGTTATAAGTTTAGGATTACGTATAAAATAAAGAAAACAATTTTTGAAGAACAATTGCGATTCACAGTTTGCTTTTCCGTCGTCTCCACTAACCGCACTTTTTTGGTCGTAAGCTGCGCCTGCCAGCGCCAATGACCAATCCTAAGAGGCGCTTGCCGTCTGCGGTCTGCTGGCCTGGCTTTGCATTTGAACGGCAACGCCCCCGCCAGAGCGTACTTCGCGGACATAGCAGTCGCGGCAGACTCGTACCGCTTTGGTCAGACCATATTTGGGTAGCGGGGCGGAGGCGTTAGAGCAGACGCCGCAGAAAACACCTCCACAATTCCGACAGTGATGGCGTCGCCGGAAGGCAGTGAAGGGCGTCTGGCAGGACATGCAGCGTGGAGCCTTGCCATCGGGTATCCAGGCGGGCGGTGCCAGTGTAGAGGTGGTCGTTGCATGCTGGGGCATTTGGGTTTCGTTGTTGCTCTGAAGGCGTCGGCGGCTACCGCTGCGTGTGCTCACCGGGGAGTTCTGCTCAGAACTGGAACTGGTTGAGGAGGAGCCAGAGGCGCTGGAGGGCGTATTGCTGCCCACAGAATTGTTACGCTGGCGTTGGTGCTGCTGCTGCTGCTGCAGTTGTTGCTCCTGCTCCAGTTCCAGCTGTGCACTGGCCGTTGCTTCCGTCTCCTGATCGCCTAAACTACGACTACGCATCACTTGATTACGATTTGTTGTTGTACCCGAGGCTGGGGTACTACTGGAACTGCTGCTGCTGCTATTGTTGGGGGCTGGGGTCAGGTCAACGGTGTTGTTGCGTTGCATACTGGCGCCGGCAGAGTGGCGGGCATTTCCGCTGCCAGCGCTGAACACATTGTCCAGCTCGGGATTCACTTCCTCGGCTGAGTAAATGCTTTGGTTGGAGCCAGCACTCTCCTGTATCACATCATTTTCGGAGGCACGAAACTCAAAGAGTTCCGACTCCTTTGTCTTTTCGGGTATGTCGATCTCCTCCTGTGTCGATGACATGTTCATAAGGAACACACTGCGCAGTATTTGGCGCAGATCTGAGGCGAAATTCGTCTGCAACTGATCCGCGACGCCGGCAATGCAAACAAAAAGTCGATGCAGCAGGTTCTCGGTGCTCCTAGGGTTCAAAAGGATCAATAAGATTGAAGGCAAGGATTTATTTAGTCCACACTTACTTGAACTTCAGACGCGCCGTGGTGTTGCGCATGGCCAGTGACACATCATCCGACAACGAAGATGCTGTGCTAGTATCTGCACTGGGCAGAACCTGTTCTGGCTCTGGCTGCACATCCACATCCGTTGCCGATTCCAGGCTGCATCGTTTGCGACCGCTGCGACTGGTGCGATGTGGATGCGGTTGCTGATGGTGACTATGGTGACTATGATGGTGATGATGGTGATGGTGGCGATGGTGATGGCGATGACTATGACTGTTGTGACTATGTCGATGGCGGCTGCTGTGCGGGGACTGATCCTGTTCTTGCTTAGGCTCCTCGGGCGATTTGATTGTCGTGTGCTCGGTGTTCGGCTCGCTGTCACTGCTTGGAAGGCGTAGCCGTTGCAAGGTGCGCGTAGCCGCCAAAATGGCCGCACTGGTGCTGGGCTCCTCCTCCGCCGTTGTCTGCTGCTCCGCTGCATTATTGCCATACTCGTCATCTTCACTGGCCACGAAGAGGTCCGTGAGAGGAACTTGTTGCGGCTGCAGCAGATTGCCCAGATTCGTGTTGGGTATAAGGTAACCGGACGCACAGTCGGCGGCTACAATATCCTTGAGCAGCTGCTCTTCATCGGTATCGTCATCGCTGTCGCTATCATCATGCATATTCTCATCTTCGTCATCTTCGTCGTCACCATCACTCCAATGGGTTGGCGGATGTGTCGAGCTTGTTGCCGCCGAAGAAGTGGAGGCTATGGAGTGTGAGGGTGTCGGAGACGGCGCAGGCGAGGCTGTGGGTGTGCTTTCAGTCGACAACGACAAGAAGGACGGAGAGCGGCGGGCCGTTTCCTCCTGTTCAGGAGCACCGCTATTGTTATTGTTGTTGTTGTTGCGCTTATCCACGAGACGCTCCACAGTCCTGTGCGTGTTCGTTGTGTTGTTGTTGCTAGTGCTGCTGGAACTGTGCTCTGGACTGGGCGCCTCTATGCTGCTGGAGCCGAGTGGCACCTGTAGGCAATAAATAGACTGTATTTTAATTGAATCTCATACCCCTACTCCCCCGTCAATACACACCTTTGTGTTTATTTCCTCGTTGGTGCACAGTAGTTTCTCCAGCTGATATAGCTCCTGTTGATTGAGGTTGCGCAGCAGATCGCGGATCTTAATGAGAATCGTGCGAAACGGACGAAACATCTCGGATAGGAGATCACCGGGCATGTCCATGTTAAGTGGTCCCTTGGCATAGACCACCAGACCGGCTACAATGGCCAGACGTGGAATGGAGAACATTAGCCCCGGGTCGAAAGCATCCACCATTTCCTGGTCGAGCAGTCCAATCTTAAGGGCCCTCTGCAGGGTTTCCGAGAACAGAACCCCAATCCATTGCTGCATTTCGTACTCATGACGCGACTTCACCTGCACCATGGCACTTACATAGCTTAATTCAAACTCGGCAAAGAGCCGGTCGAAGATCTTTAAGCTCTCGTACAGCTGCTCGGTGGTTGAGTCGTTGAGGTCCAGATGCAGCGTCTTGCTGTTTGGAACATTGTTGCGCAGGCACTGATCACGGAGCAGGACACGCACATTACCCAAACTTTTGGTCACGGCCTGGGCCAGAGGACGCATTTCTTTGCTCTCCGTCTCCCGATTCATAATCGAGGAACCGGCGGCCAGGCACTCGGCACCAAACCACAGCTGCCCGGCTAGATTCTCCTGCAGGACTTCCTCGGGAAATTTGGCACGAAAGGCGCGTGGATCGCGTTCCTCTCCCAGCAGCTCTTCCATAATCAAATTCGTGATGGCCAGCACTTTGTCCTGTGCGAAAAAGTGAGATAAGAAAGCTGGAGATTTGGAATATTTGTTCTCTTACCTGATTCTGTCGCAATCTGCTGACCAATCTGGAACAACGATCAGGCTCCGCACGACCATCAAAACTGTCCAGCTCACTGGCCACCGCTGTCAGGGAGCGATCTGCATGATAGAATCGAGCCAGCAATGATTTGTCATCAGCCTGCAATAAGACACAAACCAGACGTAAAGATCGGGTGAGTAACGGCTCATAGATAAGATGCAAGACCCACAAGTGCGATAGACTTATCGCGCTTCCAATGCAACAAATTGTTATGGGCAATTGTTGAACTTGAACGAGTGTGGGACAACTGATGGGGATTGACCATGACGATGACTCAATGACTTACTAGACACGTAGACGTTGAAGCAAGGGGGAAGCCAAATGGGGGAGCTACATTTATATTGAATTACACAACAATTAATTAAATAGAGTAATAAAGGCGAGAATAGACAAATACAGCTAAATGCCATTTTCAATAAAGAATGGAGAATGCAAATATGGGGAGTTTTGTTTTCCCTAGTCCCGATATCCAAGATCAAGCGAGGTATCATACAAATTTTAGACCACTCAAGACAAACTCTGCCAAATAAATTATAAGTTTTGCCACCAGCCAGGAAGAGCCGATCGCTGTAAAGTACGACCGATTGATGAGAAAAATATTGATAAACAGATTAAGTGAATAAAACATTTTATTGGGAAAAAGACTAAATCTAAAGCCGTTGCAACGGGTTGGATGATGGACAAAGCAACCCCGAATGCTGTTTAAAGCTGTTGACAAAAGTGAGTCATTTTCCGGACTATTGGAAACTTGTCCTTTATGATACCAAAGAATGACAAAAGCCTTCATAATGTAGATTTATCGACCCATAAGTGTCCTTCCGAGGTATTAATACCGAAACAAATTTTGTTTTCAGTTAAGGTATATAAATTTTGCCGAAAGCTTTTATTTAATCTATAAACACTTCCCATCATAAACCGTAACTGAAATATAGATATTGGACGAGTTATACACTCTGACTAGTTTCGGTATTAATCCCTGGTCCTTCCACCCTTAATATATTTCTTTATGGGGTCTTCCCTTATGTTAATAAACAGAGCATTAACATTATTTTTAACATTTTAAAAATTCTGTGTTGCTGCACGAATCGCCATAAAAGTATTCAGAGTTTTGTATTATCCACAAATATATAACAGTAGGTGATGTTCTTATAAATCCGCCATTTATTATCCGATTTTGATGAAAATTTCAAAGATATTGGGTAAATAAAGGGCGTGACAAAAGTTTAAAACAAACATGATGTACTTGCAGACAATAGGAAACTACATTTCAAATTTTGTTGCTTTAACTTTTCTAATCCCAGAGACGCTCGGAAATGGCTATATCGACTCGACTGTTGTTGCTGATCAAGTATATACACTCATGGACAATATAATAGGTGTGAACATAACATTTAATAAGGAAATTTTACTTTTTTAATATGGTCATACTGTTTCGGTACGAATTGGGTGAGTTCCCAGAGCTAATTAGCTTACTGGGAAAAATTATGGATTGTTTTATTGGTTAGACTGCAAGCTCGGCTGGTCAATAAAATATGTATGAAGCAAAACTTTAGCCTAGTTTAAAAACTATTTGGTGCTGACAGGTATTAGGAATATACTAATACTAAAACCAATCGGGCGCGGCGGGGTTACCCGTAGAACGTGAATGAAACGTTCTCAAAACTGCGTAACCAATGACTTAAAACCGGAAAAAATAGGTGAAACTCGGGGAGCACCTAGAAAATCGTCATCTAAGACCGACGATCGCATGGTTCAGTTGGTTAAACGCGACCCGTTCAAGTCTTCCAGGACGATTGCCAATGAAGTTGGGAATATTGTGTCATCACGGACCGTTCGGCGACGATTGGCATTAGCAAACCTACCAGGTTGGATTGCTCGCAGGGTTCCTTTGCTTCGGTCGGCAAATTTACAGATGAGGAAGAACCTGGTGTGAACCGGAGGGTGAGAAAAAATGGCGTAATATCCTCTGGAGTGACGAAACCAAAATACATTTATTTGGAAATGATGCCAAAAGGAATGTTCGTCTTCCGAATGGTTAAGAGTTTGATCCCAAGTACACATATAAAACTGTGAGACATGGAGGTGGTAGCCTAATGGTATGGGGCTGCTTTTCTTGGTCTGGTGTTGGTCCGATTCATCGTATTGACGGAATAATGGACCGATTCGTATACAAAGATGTATTGAAGACGGTGATGTTACCATATGCCGAGGATAGATAATATGCCACTTTTATGGAAGTTCAGGCAGGATAATGACCCGAAGCACGCCTCTCGAGTAGTAAAGTATTGGTTCCGAGATCAAAATGTGGATGTTCTTGAGTGGCCAAGACAATCCCCGGACCTCAATCCCATCGAGAATCTCTAAAAACTAACTTTGGGATATTGTCCAAAGAGCATGGTACAACATTCCAATTGGAACTTGTCGCAAGTTAATATCCTCCATGCCAAGACGAATGGAGAAAGTCTTGCAAAATAATGCAGGAAACATATATCTTATCGGAGATACTTAATTCTACTCTACGAGTAATAATGGGTATAAACAGTTTTTCATCACATAAGTATGTGATAGAGCATTCTTAAAGTTAAAATCAAGGCTGCAAACTATCGATGGCACTATCGACATATCAAATCTTTGTCAATATCGAATTTTCTTTTTACACTATCGATAGTTTTTTACGATAATTTTTGTAAGTTTCACATTATCGAAAATAGTTTGCGGCTTGGCAGCTAAAATTTGGGTATGCAAAATTAACAAAATTAAATCGCAGCTCCTTTGTTGAGGTGTATACTGAGCTTTAATATAATCTTCCAGCCATTAGCTCTAAATCATGTGAAGCTGTGCCGACAATGAGATCCATATTTCTGTAATAATTGTTACTAAAAATTGCTCAATCGTTGTAACAACCTTAACACTCATATAAAATCATTACTATTTAAAACAAGTTTAAAAAAAATATTCAAAATTTCGACGTAATAATTTATTATATTAAATGTAATTCAGGGTGAATGGATTGTCATTTGTTGATCGCTGTATCAGGAACAGGTTTCACTGTGAATTTACAATTTTAATGATCCATTCAAATCACGTGGCTGATGTGAGATGGCGGTTAGACGGTGCTGCCAACTCTGCCTAAAAACACGATAAGAGCGCACGAGAGAGGGAAATTAGTAAATGAACAAGTTATCGGCACTTGAACTTGTTTTCTTCTCTCTTCTCTGTCTTTTCTTCTTCCATTTCAAAAATAAATTTTACTCTCAGAGCGATACGAGAGCAGTTAAATGTGGTGGAAAGGAAACGAAATGTACGAAATGTGTTTATTATAAAGGTAAACACGTCAAAAGCGTTGACTTTATGCCGTTGCCTTCAACTGCGCAATTCGACAAGCGGCGGCGTTATGGCTGGGGGAGAGAGAAGGCGTATTGCGAAACTTCGACATACATACTCGTACATATGAACATACATTTGTACATATTTACGTTGGCCATATAACAAGCAAATTGTTCAAGGGAAATTTGTGCAAACAACAAAGGTTAATTACATTATCAGTTAGATTTCCAGTTACACCACTTACAATTCCAACGAATTCTAATGGAGGCGTCCATTCAAGTGAATGGAAAAAACGAATGAATCACTCCATGGATCGATGAATCGATGCCATGAGGGATATCGCGTCATGGGCCCCAAGGCAATGTTTGATGTTTGTTTACACAACAAAGAAAAAGTGCAAAGCTCCCGCAGCCAAATGGCATGTTTGGACCATGTATTTATGAGCACGCCCGTGCCACATCGCCGGCAATATCAACGCCACTCTATACCAACAACAATGAGACCAATTGAGAATTGTACATAAATTGTGCAAGGCCGTGCGTAAATAGTTCAATGACTCGTCAACGCGTGCTCACCTCTCGCTCAGACACTTGTACACATTCTCATTCTCTGTTGGCCGTCAACATGACAACGTCCAAAACACGTTGCTCGACGAGAAGGAGCCATTGATGTTTGGTGTGGCTATTTACTTGCGTCGCAATTAACGTGAAGGAATTGCCAATATGGGTAAGAAAATTGAGACGAGAAAGAGAAGCTCAAATTAAGGGTTTTTTTTTCGAAAGTCAACGATCAACTTCCTGAATTGACGATTAATTTTTTAGCAGAATATTCGTTTTTTTGCTTGCACACCGAACCGGTTCAGTATTAATAATAAAATCGCCATGCAAAATAGGATCTGCTAGGATGGGATTACAAAATCAACAAGCTTCGAAACACATTCAGTCATGTTTCAAATCTTGAACCGATTTTCGAATAAACGAAATTTTTAAAACATCAAAATAGTCATTTATTTACGCACCTTGGTTTCAATTACTTAAACCAGAGGTGGGCATGCCCTTGACCCATTGCTCCGAGTTATTTTTCGTCAGTAGGCGCCACGCAACAAAGCGAAGAGGTGGCGATTGGTTACCTCCTAGGACATGCCTAGCAAAAAGTAAGTACTGAAATGCTTTGCGGGTGGGTAGGGAGTGAGTAGGGCTTCTGGTTACCAGTAAGTACTGAACTCAGCACCCATGTACAAGTGCAGCGTACTGCATGGCAGTTAAGAACTCTGTTCATTTGGTGAATAAACTTAATAAAACTTTGGTATTAAAATTTTAGAAAAATTTTGTTCACACAGGTTTGGCCAAATTTGACACTATAACTTTTGACAGCGATGCCAGATCGAAGAAAATTTTTTCCTTGGAACAGTACACGCCAGGCGAGGTATCGATATCGAACGAAGGCAGCGCTGCTACTGCGCTGCAGCAGCGAATATTCTTTTGCTCATATCGTTCACCCCATCTTTACCAATCCGTTGGAGGATCGATAAATAATTCTGATTACTAAATATGCCAAGGTACCAACCTATCTATCAGCCTTGATTTCAATTCCACTTCCACAAAAGTTTTGTGATTTCAAACCTGTTTTTGGATTAGATTTGGTCTCAAAATCACAAAAAAAAAAGTGTTGTGGAGCTGACAGTGAGAACAGTGCCCCGACTACAAAATACCCTGTTCCTTTGATTTCGTAGTAGATTTTTCTAAACATACACATTGTTACACTCACAAGCATGACACACACTCTGAACATATTACCCACAAACGCCAGGCATGCAGAGCCGCGGCGATTTCATTGAAAATAGCAAAGGACCCTAACTAACTCCTAAAGCAAATTTGTTCGTATATAACTTCGGCTGTTTATTGTCCGATCTTAACGTGCATATCTTTTCAGAATAGATAGCTATTGGGCCTTAACCTTGATATATGTAAAGTTTGGTAAAGGTCTATCTAAAAAATTGTGTCTCTGACAGTTTTTTGCCGCTTAAAAGGGGGAGGGGAGGGAATTTTCAAGATCTGAAAACAAACTCGTTTTGAATCTGGTTAGTAGAAGATGCCCAAAAGACTCTGCAACAAAGGTTTGTGGCTCTATGCTCAATTATAGTCTCTGAGAAACACGCGTTCATACGGACAGACGAGACGGAATGGACTGCCGGCGCTCTTCGCTTGATGCTAAAGATATGTCTAAAGACCTTGGGGTCGCAAAATGATACATATTTGTAACAATGGCAGCAAAGACGAAAGTTTGTCGTACGAAGACGAAATAAGGCGACAATTTTTTGAATCGATGGACAAAATCATTGCATAATAAGGGAAAGGTTTGGGCAATTGGAAGTGCAAATTTGCTTACCTTTCCCCTTCTGTATTGGTGGATTCGGAAGACACCAATTGGCTTAGTTTAGTACATTCAGCAGGCAACATCCTTGATGAAGTTAATGTGAAGGAGCTTCAGACAGAGCGCTTAAGTCTTCGAGCCTTTGTAGCTATCGCAGGGAGCAACGATCAAATGATAAATGAGGACCCGCTTTCTTACGATTGCTATCAGCAATGCCAGCTTTGAGAGGAGCTTTTCGAAGTTAGAATATATAAAAAATTACCTTAGATGGACCAAGAGCACTTTCAGGCTATTGATTGATTCCATTCCCCGGGCAGCATAACCTCATACTACGCCACTGGGAATGCCTTACACCTACTTAGTTGTCTTAAATTTTTATAGTCCATATCCTCTCGGCTCTTGACACGCTGACGAAGAATATAAACACCCAATGGGGTCGAAATTTGCACAACCTTGATGTGTACATGGCATAATCAACAACTAGCATGTAAGCTTAATTAACGATTTTGAAATCCAATTCCTAGCCAAGTGAATCGTGTAAACAAACAAGAGGAAAGGCACCTCCAACGATGCCTTATTACTGTTAGCACTTAGTACTGTTTGCGTTTATAGTTAAATTTTTAATATGCTGCACAGGAAACTACGCTTTGTGACTTATTAATGGACACACAAAATAATGAAATAAAACGAAGGGCTTAAAATATTTATATAATTCCCCTGAGTAGAATTTAAATCACATCACAAATGGCATTTCTCATATTTAAATAACATAGTTAGAATTGTGGAAATGCCCAGAGTTTAAGAAACTGATTTGTCAATGATATATCAGTAATCAGTTGAATCGCACCTCTGTGTACTTTTAACAGTTCATATCAGAGGCCATTTTATTTATTATTTCAACTGGTTTTCCGTGTATGCTCAATAAACTAATTAGGTGTGAGTAAGACAATACCCTTCGTGCCCCACTTTCGACAAAGCAAGCGTCCATATATGGCTGATAACACTGGCTCACACACACATAGGTACGCAATCTCATATATGTACATTAAATACTTTGAAGAGCGAGAGGTGAAAACAAACGTAAAGGCGATGTGGGAGAGTTAAAAAATAAGAGTAAAGTAAACTACTTTATGTGAACTACCCTTAACTTTTACTCTGCTGACATCGATGTTAAAGAATGAAGGTGTTGTCGCTGCGACCTACCGTTAGATTTTGTTGCGATAGCCATGTGATTCGTGTAGTTTTACTTTTTCTCTGGGGTTTCTGCTTGATCGAATGACTTAGATCCGTGACTTGAGAATCGTTAGAAATTTTTGTTATTACGGAGTCTCTAGTCATGATCGATGTCGATAATTTGACAGAGTTATTAGTAAGTAGCAGTAATTAATAAAAAGCTTAAGTTGGGTAAAGATTTGACAAAGTTTTGACTTGTTTCACCATCTTACTATCGTCGTCGTGCGTCTCAACTCACACAAATTAGTTTCTTAGGTGCTTTAGCCGCTGGGTACCACTTCCACATCAAGAAACGTTTCCTGTTACTTAACTACAAACTGAAGCACCGAGTACAAATTTGTCATCTTCGAGACAGCTGATATGAGACGCGTAAACTTACTGTTGATTATCATACCCTTTTAAAAGAAAACGATCCTCTAATCGAAAAAGTATGCCTACCCCAGCTTTTTACAAACGTTAATGAGCGAACTTTAAGTTTAAAGTAAGACAGTGTCAGATGTTCTGGACCTCAGTTGCCTGAGGTACCCTTAGTACACCCCACTATAACATTATCAAAGCCTACTTGTTTTCTCTTGCGGTTTACGGTTCGGTTGCATTTCCGGTTTCGCGGTTTGGTTTCCAAGAACAAACAAGCGGTTTGGTGCGGTTTGGCTCGGTTCGGTTCAGAACCAACTTACATCCCTGGGAGATACACTCTGCAAGGGTATATATTCGAATTAATATATTCGGATTAATTTCGCAGTTGCCAGTTTCAGAGCCCACCCCTGTTTTAATGCCAATGTAGGATCATATAGACAATATAAATTAAATGTTTGAACTTTATACCAAAAATCGTTCATGCCAAAAACTACTTAAATAGAAAGCGCTAACGTCATTCAGTGCATTGAATAGCGGTTTGAACTGACGTCACAGGTGGCCAGAAATAACCTCGACAAAGCAACAGGCGAACTGGCAACAGTGGTGGTTTGCACATGTTTGTATGCCCCAAGTCCTTGAGCAGCCCAGAGCAAGGACGTCGCAAAGAGGGAAGTGGGGTGCCTAGACCCCAAGGCAATTGTCCTCGACGGACCAAATTGCTGACGTGGGAAAGGCAACGTGATAGAGACACTTGAATGCAATGGCGTCACTTTGGCTGGATGGATTCACATGGGATCTGTGTTCTTGTCATTTACGCACTTGACATTGAAAACTCGCCCTGAGGGACGTGTACGCATATGTCAGTACTTCTGCCTTTACGTACATCACTTCTTATACTCATTCAATCAGACATCAATTGAGTACTATTGTTGGCAATTGGATACTTTGATTGCCCATACACACACACACACTCCCCGAATTGTCTCATTGAGGTGGAAGACCAAATGGCACGACCTCCTAACAAGCAAAAGTAAATTGTCGGCCACCACCTGCCCCAAACGGTTAATTGAGCTATGGAAAGGAGCTTACATTTATATGTCTAACTATTTTCTAAATTGAATTTAATTGCTGCACAATTCTACAAACTGCAAATTAAATGTCTAATTTAATTGAAGAATTTCAATTCACCGGCGGGAAAATGTACCAGAAGCAATCGATTTTTGTTATCTCTCACCCACCAAACCATCGACGAGCATCACATGAATTTGCATAAAAGACACATTTTAAAATTCACAAGTGCCGTCCAGCCATGTTAATTACCTGCAAATAAATGGAAAGAGAGAGAGAAAAATTGTTAACTACTTTGCCATAAAAATACAAATAAAACTCGTTCCAAGTACTTAAAATGTAAAATAAATCATTGAGGAATGTTGATAAAACTCTGGCCATTTGGGTGCCATTCAAACTTTAGTTAAACTGCTTGAGATTAATACGGAAAGATTCTTGACCCCTTCGCCTTTTGCAATAGAGAAAGTTCATGCATACTTTCGGGTTTCAAAATGGTTGGATTTAAAGATTATAGTCAAGGAAATCGAAGTAAGAAATGATTTTACAACGTCGATTAAAAACAGTAAAAATAAGAGTTAAGGACAACATGTAGCTAACAATATCAAAGATTTTAATTAAACCCTCTAGTACTGCCGACCAACGCTGTATCAACGTTCCGTCGACGATTTTGTGACTGTCGATTTGTGACTTATACCCTTATACTCTGCTTACACTGAGGTCGTACGACCGTTTTTGGTATTATTTGCCTGAGACTGGTCGCCCGGCCATACAATAATGGAAGTTGGCTTTGAATTTGGGAGGGTCGTAGACCCTTTTTCCCCAAAAGTATGGCAGCTTTGTGCGATTTTATCGATAACTATCGGAATGCATTTTAAAAGAGTCGCCTAAGTTATGAGCATTTCGAATGCCATAAATTGTAAGCTTCATACCGAGGAGAGCTTGCAATCAAGTAAGTATATCATTGTCCTTTTGTATTGAAACCATAAGCATCTTCAATTAAATATGCGTTTTTTTCAAACCCATATACAAGAGACGGGCAGTTGGTAGCCACGAATACGCAAGACATGTCAGCATGGAGGACTCATCGAGTAGTTCGAGGACCAAAAGGCAAAGATTGGACCGCAACGAGGACTTCAACTCCCATCTAGCTGAGGCAAATCGCATCGCAAGCGAGAGAGCCGAACGGAGGCTCGAGTGCTCACAAGAGCGAATCCGTATCCTAGAGCGGATCGCCACAAACCAGGAGAAGATGCTGGAAATATTAGCCAAGCAGTCAGAAAAAAATTGTTAATTTAATTACATTCAGTCATGTTCTCAATTCTGCTTCGTTTTAAAAAGGAAAGCCGAAAGCAATTCCGTTTCGGTTTGGATTTACTGTTCTCAATTCCGAATGATTTTGCTTACGTTTTACTTTTGACAAACCACGGAACAAACGAAATCGGCACGGGAAAATCTAGCGAAACGATGGAAAATGGAACATGCGGAATCGAGAGAGGCTGACTTTGTCGAGACATTTAACAAAAAAATTGGTTTTAACATAGTTATAGACTTAAATGCAAATCAAATTACATTAACAAACTCTCCATTGATCACAGTATTAAGGAAAATTAACTTAATATGTTTATTGTATGAGTGCGTAATTATCCAATACTTTTCATTCGCACCGCTCAGCGAGTTTTGGACTTTTTAAATCGTAAAAGCTTCTATATGATTTTGTGTTGGTTTGTCATCCTTTCGGTTTAATGTAGTCTTAAGTTGTCTTGATTACAGGTATATTATAATTTCTTTTTGTATGTCGATTGTCATTAAAGATAGTCTGGTAATGATCCGTTTGGAAATGTGTCCCTTCTCCTAAAGGCATTGGTGTTGGGTTGCTATTTTTCAACGTTTTTTAGCTGCAGATGCCTATTCAAGAAATTGCTGTAAAAATGACTAATTATTGTTTGGGGTGTTTGGATTGTAAGAAATTAATTATTTCGTTCCTGATGCTAAGGGTTTCTATACTACCATTTTACTTTCGATTTTTTATTGATCGATACACTAATCAAATTTAAAGTAAAGTAAACGTCAAACGATGTTGTATGTCTACCAACGATTGACCTAGCTTCTGTAAACCCGGAAAGGTCGTAGCCCCAGAAAAAGTCGTACGACCGCAGTGTAAATTGAGTATTACAATGTGTTCGGCTGACGTATTTTGCAAGGCGATGTCCGCTCAATACGATAACGGCTCTCCAGGCACGCTAGGTCGACGCAATGCCATGCAGAAACCGACATGAGCGACGCCCGATAGACGAAATGCCATGCAGAAAAGCGACATAAGCCTCAATCGTTGTCGTCACGACGCAACACCGTACAAAGAGCAATGCTCGGTTGACGCAAAACTGTGACTGACCCCAGCCGTACTAGAGGGAAGTGATTTAAGCTCTAACTACACACAATAATTTATCAATCAAAAGGGAAAAATAGAGGAAAGTTAACTTCGCTGTCTTTCTAATAGACCCTTTCGCTAGTTTGTCTTTCTAAATAAGATTTTCCACTTTCGACCAGACTCTACCAAAATTTTTTGTGGCGATTCCATTTAAAACAAAATATTTTTCTTTTTTCTTTTCGACATCAAACTTAGTGGAGAATCATGGAAAAGCGATTAACAAAACTTTGGGAATTGTGTAAAGTATACAAAATAAATTTTGCAATGAGTAGGACGATTCCATTTAAAATAAAAAAGATTTTCTCTTACAAGAACTAGTTTTTCGTCCGATCATCCTGCGGCAGCTATATGCTATGGTCATCCGATTTTCACAAAACTTTGTAGAATTGTGCAAATAGTATACCAAAATAAATAAAGCCAGTTTAGGACATTTTGGAAATTTCTTGACTATATTCTAAAAGCATAGCAAACTAAGAAATACGTTTGGAGTTGTTGCCATTGAAAACGAATGTTTTTCTCACTAAAACTAGTTAATCGACCGATCCTATGACAGCTATATGCTATAGTCATCCGATCCGGCCGGTTCCGACAAATGTGCAGCGTATTAGTCTAAAAAACTTCGTGCTAAGTTTGGTCAAGATACCTTTAAGACTGACGGAGGAGATAGCATAGAAACAGACAGACAGACGGACATGGCTAAATCAACTCGGCTCGTCATGCTGATCAAGAATATATATACTTTATGTGGCCGGAGATGCTTCCTTCTGTGCGTTACAAACATCCGGACAAATTTATAATACTCTCTGCAAGGGTATAAAAAGAGTATAAGATATTAATTTTTCTTCGATATTTGTATACATTCACTTTCTGTAATTTAACAAATTCACGAATTCATTTATTAAGATTACAAAATTGTCGCCAATGCCAAATGATTGCTGGGGGAATAGGGGTCCGGCAAGGGATTGCACGCACAATTTAATGAGACGGAAAAGTGAGTCATGGTCATGTTATATAAATAAAATCAGCATGTAAAACAAAAAGAAAAAAAATAATCGAAATGAAAAAGAAAATACGTACAACAAAATAAGTATGAGACGAGAATGCGTTGACAATTTGCACAAAGGGAATTGAACAAAGTAACGGGAGCATCAATACCAAACTTCATGGAGGACACTTTGTATATTTACGCTTTTCTTTCGTTTCCGCGCAATCAAAAATAAAAACATGCGAGTGCATTCAACTTGGCAAAGTGCAAAAAAATTTAAAATAATTCTTGATTTTGGATAATGTGCGGGAAGCAGGAAGTCGACTTCCAACCATTTGGAATCTCTCTCCTGTTTAGAGTTGAATGAACTGCACTCCACAAATTCATACTTTGTGCCATGTGATGATGAGGCATTTGACTTTTTATTATGTCATAATGAAAATAATTTCTTAACAAATAAAATCTGGAAATTTGCATACGTATCCAAACAAACGAAACGATGACGATTACTCGAACTGCAGAAGTCTGAAAGAGAGAGAGCGAGAAAGGCGGAAGAGTTGGTGACAAAAAGTCCAAGAGACAACACAACGGCCAATAAAAAGGCGTTTAATAAATTGGAAAATAATGGGCAGCACGAGAGAAGTATTGCGACAGAGAGAGGGTGGGTAGGGGAGCGAAGTGAATCCGATTGCATATTCATGAACCTCACAAAATGTGGCGCAATCGTTGGACCAACAAGGCCAAAGGGGCGACAAATTTTAAATGCGTCTTTGTACATTTTTATCACTCCCAAATTGTTTATAGGTGGATTAGGTTATCGCAGGTGGAGATCAAGCAGTTGAAACTTTGATACAAGCGAAATAAAGCGTCACTTGTGAAATATTTTATGCATTTTCGGATTAAAATCTATCAACTTTTTAAGCAGGTCTTTCGGAACTTTGTTAATTTAAATGTTCAAAATTTTATTCGAACATTAAACGTTTCCTAGTACCTATAAAAGAGGTCCAAAATGCAGTGAGTGAGCTTGTCGAAATTTTTCATGACGCAACAACGCATTTCCAACACGATGTAGGTTAGGTTAGATTTCTCTATTGAACCATTGTCTTTATGTCTCTTAGGGGTGCAGCAGGAGAGGTTGACCTGGGCGTACTGCATGTCTGTCAATAAGAAGCGAGTCTTCCTACTGGCCAACTCTGGCCAGTTAGTCTGCATGCTTATTTCAGTACACATTAGTAGTTAGTAGGTGACTTAAGTGTCTCAAAAGCAGCTTTACTGTCCGAATACAAAAATAGTTCTCCTTCCTTGAGAGTGGGCGTACTCGGTTAAGTGACAGCTTCGGGAATGTCACCACTTCTGCGAAATGATCGCAAGCACATTGAGTCAAAACGAGCAAGCTTTTTGCTACGCACGTGTTATAATATGAACAAGCTTTTCATAACACGAGTCATAACAAGCCTTTTGCCAGCAAAGGACGAACCTTTTCGAGCTACACTCGTGCTTACTCGCACTCGCAACAAAATTTATTGTTTGTTGTAACAATCCGAATTTGCGAACCGCTCTGAGATTTTTTGGGACGTATGTCAGGGATCTATATGATTTTGGTTGTTTGTCATCCTTTGGTTTTGTAGTCTTATGTTTCTCTATTAAGGTATTTATAATCTTCATTGGGAAGTCATTGTTCTTTAATATAGTTCTAATTTCGGAAAGGATCTCCTCATGGTAGGTCTCGTCGCTTATGTTCAGCATCCGTTGAATACTGCTGACCGCTGTATTTATAATCATATATTTGGGGTGTTTGGGGTGAAAATTAATTATTCTTCCTGATGCTGAGGGTTTCTTGTACCATTTTATTTTGATTTTATTTCCATGTCTGTTTATAGTAGAGTCCAAATAAGGTATTCTAGGTTCTAAGCTAAGTCAAATTTGTACAACATTTTTCACTTTCTTAGCACTTTCAGAACATATCAGCTTCCCGAACTGAATATTCCGACAACTCTCTCATTTTCTCTCTATCACTTTAATGGCTTCATTAGCTTCCTCCACCCACGGATTAGGCATAATCATTTTTGTTTTTGCGGCCACGCAATGGCATTGATGGGGGCCACTGGTGTTTGCCAATAATGATGACGACGACGGTTTAGTGACGATGATGATGATGATGACAAAGATGATAAACCGCATTCGCTTTCACTTTCAATCCGCAAATGGCATCGAGGTTAAAGTGCGCCCAGTCAGCCATTGCCCGCACTCGGAAGTGACAATAATTGAACAACCCAGCCAACATAGTTTGGATGCACAAGCTGGATCGTGGGCGTAGTCACATGCGCCACATAGACTCAATTCTGTCATTGATATGCCGGACACAGCGCGCAGCTTAGGGCTTATGCAACTGCTGATAAGCAAACATTCAAGTGGAGACGCTCTTTAGGGCATTGTCGCTGGAGGATTAGGTAATAAGTGGGGACGCAATGAGTTGACGGGTAATGCAATCCACAATAGAAAAACCATTTGAAAGTAGGAGAGCGGCAGACGATTGTGGGCCATTGCACTCTCCTCGACGACGAGAGATCAATTCGTTGTGAATGTGAAAATTTCACCGCTTTTACTTTTCCATTCTCCGTTTGAAAAGTGGGTTTTTTTTTTTTGCTCTTTTGCTTTTTGGAAAATTTTCTGTCTGCGGCTGGCAAAAACCGTAACGAATAATTGACATATTGGCGTCCAAGCACATAGTCATTGACCACCGCCACCTGTAAAAGCTGCCAAGATGGTCATAAATTTAGGCTTAAATTTATACATTAAATATGTCTGCCGCTTCCGAAAATGAAAGACCATAAAGTTGCACTCTCATGTAAGATCCTCACCCTAACACATTGGCAGGCAATGGACGGCTGCCAGATGTGATAATCAATGAACAATCAACCAAGTTGAAGAAAGGTTTGAACCTTAAACAGTTTGATTTTCAAGTTATTTGTTTTCAACAGGAAATTGACCGAATAAATAGTGGATTAAGTTGACTCCAAATATTTGCTCAATTTGTATGCTGTTTACTTTCCGCAAAAGAAGAAAATAAAAATGAAAAATAATGTTTAATCGGGAGCATAGCTCCACAAAGGGAAATCGACTTGCCAAGCGTGCATTTAATGGGCCGTGTATTAAAAATGTTGCATAATCTTATCTAATATTATATTTTTCAAATGTTTTATGTACCGATACTAACTGCGCCGGCCATCTCGCGATGGAGGCTAAGTAATAAATTACGTAAAGTGAAAATAGGCAGACGTTGAGGACATAAAAAGCTACACAACTACAACGAACTCTCAAGCCAGTTCCTGATAAAACTTATTTTAGATGCTACGCCCAAATGTAGTTTATCTAACTTAGCTGGAAAATCATAAATTGAACTTAAAGAAGCTGTAATTTCCCTTGTCTCAAGTTCTTTTATGAGTCACTCAGTTTGTATAATGGCAAAAAATGCATAAATAGGACAACTCATTCGAATAATGTTGGTATTTTGTTTCAAAATCTAAGCCCTAGAATCAATTAAAGAGTGGATTTTAGGATTTTAATCTAATTTTATTAAACTCTGTACTAATGTTACAAAGGGAAAACAACTTTATGTTGTGGTGTTATCATTTATTAAAATTATTGAAAAATTTTAGGGTAATGAATGTGTAATGGACCTTAAAATGGACCGTTAATATTTTTCGCGTTACCTATACTTCAATTAGTGCCCCCTTTAAGCGCCCTTGGAATATGCGCGCGCAAACACCAATCAAATAAGAGAACAAAACCTGTTTACACATGAATACACACGAAATCGTTTGCATGTGTGTCGTTTTGTATACCTCGCGCCCTACATATATACGATCATTGATTCCCTATTAAGTTAAGTTAACTTTAAGTTAAGTTAACAAAGTTAACATTGTTTTTTCAAAATCTCGGGGGGCGGGGCCAAAATTAAAAATAAACTGGATCTGCCTGCATGTACAGTAGAGCGGGTCAATTTGTATGGACCGAAAAACATCGACCCGGAGTAACTACAGTAAATTCTACGAAACTTTTCCCAAGAAACCATGGGTCTTAAATTAATTTTGAGTCATTTTAAAAACCCAGAGAACAAAAAGGAGCTTTTAGCTGCTTATCATTTGCTGTGAAGCAATAAGCTTGTGTGTGTGGCCTGTGTGGCGACGAATTCACCAACTGATGGCTTGAAAACACTTGCAGAATACATTATGAAAGTTTGCGTACCAGTGTATTTCAATGTAAAGTACTACAATTCAGTTATGTAAGGAAGTTCTTTGTTATTTAATTTTATACAGTTCACGAAATATTTGCCAGAAACGCTTAGAAATATTGCAAATAATGTTGTGCAGTACAATTCCTACTTTGCGCATTCTGAAAATGTACTGTTAACGATGATCTTTGATAGCAGAAAGTCCATATGTGAGAAATGAATCAAAAAAATTATGTTCTACCCCGAAGTGGTAAGGATTTACAAGAAACCGTTGATAAACTTTGTTGGCTCGGACTATGTCGATATGATTAATTTAAATGATGATTATTTAAATGATGATGATTAATTTAAATAATTTCAGATGTAATACCACACCACACAGTACACCTAATGGGGTTCGATTGGCGTTAACGAATATCGCTTGGATTATCAAAACCCCAGAATCTTAAGAAAGCCGTTTAAAATAAAAAATATTTTATGGAAAATGATCTAAAGCGAGCCCATCATTGGGGAGCTGAAAACGGGTTTCATTTAACTGAAATTATATTCCATAAGTAGTGTAAAATAATTTCCATACTGTATATTTTATTATCTGATCAAAAAAAATTTTTATAAATAAATATTTAAAAAAGTTGTTCAACTTTTGAACCCCATCGTTACTTTGGGACCACCCTGTATAAGAAGCATATGTCCTATACATGTCGAACTTATATCATTTACCATCTCTGAGATCTGTTTGTTCAAAAGGACAGACAGACAGACGGACGGTCGGACAGAGGACATGGCTAAATCGACTCGGCTGTTAATGCTGATCAAGAATATATGGGGTCGGAGAAGCTTCCTTCTGGCTGTCACGTACTTTTGCAAAAACTTAATATACTCTGTTTACCTTTGGCATAGAGTATTAAAATGATAATCAATCCCAATGGATCTTAGACAATTTTAAGAAAATATTTTTTTCTGTTTTTTTTTGTTCTGTTCGACATGTTAATCGAACACAGTTTGAGTGTATTTTCATATTAATTAATGAATGAGATAACTAAACATACTACAAAGTTGAAGCTTATTTACTTTTGTAGTGGTATCAGTGGTTTGAGTCCCTGGTAGTAGGGAACGATTGACGTCTTCTCCTCCATCTTCTGGAATTTATCTAGCTATGTGGTTGTGGTAATTTTATGTGGTGTGCACAGATTTCTGTGTCACCCTCAATTTTTGATATCTCTTATTTATTTGGCGGTTTTTCCCAGTAAGTGCTATCCAGATACATACAAATTAAGCAAAATGAACGATATGAAACACAAACGGGCTTGTATATAGCACGAAATTGTATTGTAGTAATCAGATCGAGGCACGTTTTGATTTTTGCCTCTTGACTTTTGCTATCGCTGCTCATTTTGCTGATTTTCTACAAGTTAGATTATTCGTTCAATACATGCACTTTATCAAGCCATCAATTCTTTCTCAGACTGGCTCTAATCCCCACTGGGGGACCCATTTCGCCTGCTTTAGTGTGTTTCTGGTCTCGACTTTAATGCGTCACTAAAGCCATTAAATAGCACATTAAGCACGCACACTGTGACACATGAGTTTGTGTGAGTATTATCAACTAATTGGGTATTCATTTTCCTAGTTCTGTTGATGTTGGATTTGTTATTTGCCTAGAGTCTAGCCAATGTCATTGGAGAAAAAACATTTTGATTAAATCATCTATGGCAAATAAAATGGTTAAACTGAATTAGAAGAAACGTTTTGTTTGCGCTTATTCAACTTCCTTACCCCCCCTTCAAGCGATTCGGTTTCTCTTATCTAGACTGTGGTTTGTAATGTAGTAATCCGTCTGGCCCACCTAGAACATAAAGAAAATGAGGTCAGTGCAGAGCAGAAGTCGTTAACGTCGCCGTCGCTATGGCGGCACATGTCAATATGGCCCAAATTTTCGTGCTGCAAAAGAAAACAGGTTGTTGTTGCTATTATTTGTTGACTGTGGTGGTTGGCACGCGCAACAGGCCGAGCCAGCCATTCACTCACCAATACACAAGCACACACACGCACTAGCATTTGTGTACACTTGGTTGCATTGAAGCTTGTTTAACGGGGCGTATACGCATCGTGCCCATTCATAACGCAGGTGAAGAAGCTCTGGCTATTTTTATGCGTTACAATTAACAACTGTACCCACTTTTTATACAGCTTTATTTTTACTTCCTCAAGATTTGTAAGAAACACTTTTTCTTATTTAGGTTTATTTTTCCTCAATTTCTTGTGGGGTTAAGAAAGCGTAAATAAATGAATTTTTATAAAAGCCAGTTGTCAGCTGCCGCATTGAAGTGGCCCTCTTCTCTAACTGATGGTGCCTCGTCTCTCTGACCAGTCATGGCTTTTTTTGAGAGCAATTGTTAAATGCTTTTTTTATGTTAAAAGTTTATATTTGTGCCAGCTCATGTTTTTCTTTACTTCAGTCAGACAGTCAGAGTTTATTGTGTTAATGGCCGATTTCGTGCTGACGACGACGACGCAACAGGCTTTAATTGCACAGCTTTGCAACATGCCAAAAAAAAAAACTAAAGAAAAAACACTCGCATAGTCAAAAATAATTGTAAAAAAAAAACGATTAAAACAAAAACAGACATCGTTGTAGGCACCCAAAAAAAAAAAGATTTCACTTTTTCATGGTTAGCTTTTGTTTTCTTTGCTGCTTCGGTTATAAAACAACTCAATGCCATTTTCAAATATGTTTATGACGCAGTCCAAAAAAAAAAACACTTGTTTAAATTGATATATAAATATTAGAACCGACATAATCTCAAAAATAGAACCAAGCCAAAAGTTAATATTTAAACTTCTTCATAGTTCTACGATCCATAATGTCAGTAACCCATTATTATATAGATGTCCGATTTCCAACTTATACAAACTTTTTCTCCTTAGTTGGAATTATATATAGATGTCCGATTTCTACCAAACTTATTGGAATCATGGAAAATCATAACAAATTAATAACTACGGAACTTGAAGGCGATCCCATTTAAAACAGAAAAGTTTTTCTCACTAGAACTTCTTTTTCGACTGATCATTTGTACTGCAGCTATATGCTATTGTCATCCGATTTGGACAAAACTTTGTAGAGTTGTGTAAAAGTATATCAAATTAATATATGCCAATGATAAGGACGTTTCCATTGAAAATAAAAAAGTTTTTTTCACTAGAACTAGTTTTTCGACCGATCGTTCCTATAGCATATTTATGCTATAGTCATCCGATCCCGCCGGTTCCGACAAATGTGCAGCGTATTATTACTAAAATACTTCGTGCAAAGTTTGGTGAAGATAGCTTTCAAACTGACGGAGGAGATAGCATAGAAAGAGACAGACGGACGGACTGACGGACAGGGCTAAAGCAACTCAGCTCGTCGTGCTGATCAAGAATATATATACTTTATGCGGTCGGAGGTGCTTTCTTCAATGCGTTACAAACATCCAGACAATTTTATAATACCCTCTGCAAGGGTACAAAAATAGGGGAAAGTAATCTTCGGCTCTGCCGATGTTTTGTATACCCTTGCAGCCTCCATTGAAAACAAAAAAGTTTTTCTCACTAAGACTAATTTTCGGATCTCCTTTTCTAAGGGAGCTATAATATATAGATGCCCGATTTCGACCAAACATATTGGAATCATACAAAAGCATAACGTGTTCCTAATTTGGAGTCGATTCCATTTAAAACAAATAAGTTTTTCTCTACTAGAACTTCTTTTACGATCGATCTTTTGTACTGAAACTATATGCTATAGTCATCAGATTTTGACAAAACATTGTAGAATTGTGCAAAAGTACATAAAATAAGTATATGCCAATGATAAGAACGTTTCCATTGAAAACAAAAAAGTTTTTCTCATTAGAACTATGACAGATATATGCTATATTCATCCGATTTTGAAAAAACTTTAACGAATTGTGTGAAAGAATACCAAATAAATAAATGCCAATTCATTGAAAACAAAAAAGTTTTTCTAACTAAGACTACTTTTCAGACTATACTTTTCTTTGACAGCTTTACTATAAGCATCTCCGACCCTACAAAGTATATATATTCTTGATCAGCATCAATAGCCGAGTCGATCTAGCCATATCCATCTGTCTGTCTGTCTGTCCGTATGAACTATCAGATCTCAGAGATGGTAAGAGATAGAGGTTTGACAAGTATGGGGACATAAGCTTCTTATACCTGCAGGCAGATCAGGTTTATTTCAATTTTTGCCACGCCCCCTTCCACCCCCGGAAATTGGGAAAAACTTTATATCTCCCACAGTTTTATAGATAGAAGGTTCGTTCCTTCTGGACATATTTAGTAATCAGGATTACTTATCGACCCGCCAAAGGAATGGTAGAGATCGGATGAACGATAGTCGAGTTATAAGGAAAACAATTAAATATGGGCAGCACCGGTCGCAACGGTGATAGGCAGCACTTCACAGGTACACAGTAAGTTATAGTCGGGCTTAACCGACTTTCTTGTTTTACATGTTGATTTTGTCAACTTTAATCATTGAACAAGTGTGGCATCATCCAGATCAGTAAAGTAATTGGGCCTCTTTCTGTACTCTCTTGCATTATTTAGTCGCTGCTCTGCATCTTCGAATTCCATTTCCATTGGGTGGAGTTGAAAAATATCGATAGTTTCATCGGGACTCAACTCGCTGTTAACTTTAACCTCCGGTTACGCCACACACACAGCATGAGCCACTCAAATTTGGTTCACCTGCCTGTCAACTTGACTAACCAGACATTGAGAAATCGGGCCTTAGTGTGCGTTTCTAGTCTTTTTTTATAAAGACGCCGTCAGAAGAGTATTGAATTATTGCCAAGAAGTTTGCATAGAATTATTAATTTCCAACAACTTAAACTATTTAAACTATATTCTTCTTTATACTCTTTGTCAGAGCGAAGATCTAAGTCGATTGAGCTTTGTGCGTCCGTCTGTCTGTTTCTACGCAAACAAAATTTCTCTGTCTTGAATCTATCGAGCTGAAATTTTGTATAGAGTCAACTTTCGGATACACGCTGCTAATATGTTGGAACCGATCGGAGCGGATGACTATAGTACATGTATAGCTGCCAACGGTACAATCGGTCGAAAACTAGTTTAAGTAAGAAAAATTTTTTTTAGTTTCCAATGGAAACGTCCCCCAACTTCGTTTTAATAAGTTTTCTATGTTTTTTTATATGATTCAACTGTTTTATGAAAATCGGACAACTATATCATGTATAGTCTCTGGTAATCGTGGTGGATTGAGATGCATCGGGTAGTGCGTATGGCTGCTGTGCTGTGTTTTATTCAAAGTATATATACGGAAACATGGCGCAGTTGGCGGGCTTCCCAAATATATGATCGATTGATTGAGAGTCAGAAAGAGCAATTATCTGGATGTACTTATTGTGCCCGGGTGTGGTGCAGCGGGTAGTGTTTGTGGGTTCGATCACGCCTCGGGACATATAATGAAACGGCGAAAATGACAAGCACTCAAGCCAAGAGATTGAAAGGGCTTGTCCCTTTGGGCTATGTGCGGATAGGCCGGGCTTTCGGTTATCACTTATATGTAGACTGTCGGATGGTTAACTAAAATACCCAAGCCGGTGGCTGCCTGAAATCGCCTGGCAGATGGCTAACATTTATTGTACAAAATCTGGTAATGCTGTGCTGATCGGGCAGACCGATGGTTACCCTTAGCTAACTGCCTAATCACATTGTGTGCCGAACCGGTCACCTGACGGCTTGCTTTTGGCAGCACCAAGCCCAGGAAAAACTACATATTACCTTTATTTCAATCTTAATCTTCAACCAATCATACAAAACATTTCATTACTGTGCAAATATTCATAAAAAAATTAAAACAAAAATGTTTCACAATTTTTAAAGACTTCCGCCAGGTAAGCAAACATAAGTAAGGGAGAACAACTATTCAATTGGAATTTTTGCCTGAGCCATGTGTGTTTAATATAAATCACCAAAACGCACACCCACAATTATTTGCATATGCTCAGTGGATCGTCAAACATTTTATAAATAAATATTCTCAGGCCAATTGATGTGAAACTTTCTATATATATTATATCAACGATGTATGTACAATCCAGCTAGATCAAGCTCTGTATATCAACATGGATGGAGAATGATGTAATGCTATTGATTTTTGTTGTTTTTGTTTCCCCTTTTTTTTCTCTTTGCATCTGATAATCAATTTACAAGGCGCCTGTGGCGTGTGCCCCATTGACTGGCTCTGAGATCGCGTTATTGGGTTGGCTGCCTCTTTCTGAGCTTCCATTGTTTAATTTTTTACGTAGAGGTGAGTGGAGATTCGTTTTATTGGGTTTTTATGGAAATTTGCAAACACACAATTGCACGGCATCATGAATGGAGTTTGGACTTTGGTAGAGAGCTACATGGATGCAGCCAACTATTGTTAGCGCATTGAAAACTTCTGCACTTCAAGCTTATTTCCTTTTGTATTTTTACATTGATTGCCCCGTTTACGTTTGAAGAATCTCGCAAAAAACACGTTAAAGAAAGTTGCCACAGAAAGAAGACCAGGAAGTCGATTGCAAAAAGTGCGGAAAACTGAATGGGAAAAAGAGAGAAACACAAAACTAAAAACTTTTGCATGCATTTTCTATTTCGTTGAGTCGCAGCCGCTTTTCATTCACTTCGCCTGGCTGAGCTCAAAAGAAAATGGAAAATTAGGAAAACGTAACGTTATTTATGAGTTGCTGGCAGAAAGAAAATGTGTGCTAATGAACGAGAGACTAAAAAGGCATCCGGAAAGTGCAAGGCAATGAAAATTGTTCAATATTATGCGAAAATTTCCAAATGTTTGAGGAGCATAATTTAGGCTCATCCCGTATGCGATCCGCAACTCATAACCCTGCTCACCCACTTTAGATGGAGAAGCACTTAAGGGCCGGGCGGTGCTCTACGAATAAAATCTGAAGCCCTCTCTGGCAACATCTGTTGCCATTTGTTTGTTGTTTGGTTTTCAATTTAAATTTCCAATGTAGCCATGTCGACACTGACCTCCAGGTACCCGAGGTCACACACAAACACGCACCAAATAAAGTGTTTGCTTTTGAAATTAATGGATTTGCGTGTGTAAATTGTTTCTAATTTCATTTTTCCTCTCATTCACACAATCAAAATGTCAAACAGATTGACAGATTGACACAAGATCACCTACGACTGGCGTAATAACGAAAGAGAGACAGAGAGAGGGAGGTAGAAAATGTTATTTTCATTATGTTTCATTTTAATGATTCCAGAGTCTAAATTTAGATCCATAGGAATTGGTTTGATGTGGAAAGCTAAAAATAAAAAGACATCTACCCCAAAAACACTTTGAAGAAAACCCTGTGATAATGTTTTTCCCCTGCAACAGTTTTTCCATTTAAGAATACTCGGACAGGGGTTTTCCCCCACATACTATGCATAAGTGATACGAAGTACAAACACCAAGTCACTATACAGTGGTCAATAAAAGTATTCAAGACTAATTTGTAGCCGTTATTCACGTTCAGAAATATAAATTGAGGCTATTCGAAATTGCGTTTCTTGCCTTTTCAACTCTAGATAATAAGTTGATTTAATTTAAAATATGTAAGCTGGAAAATTTGGAAAGGACGACAAGCGCTACATTAAACAAGCCTGTAACTCATAGAAGGAAGCATCTCCGACCACAAAAATTATATATGTTCTTGATCAGCATGACGAGCTGAGAAGGTTTAGCTCTGTCCGTCTATCTGTTTCTATGCTATTTCCTCCATCAGTTTTAAAGCTATCCTCACCAAACTTTGCACGAAGTCTTTTTGAACAAATAAGCTCTAATAAGCTATCTTTGTAGTGCCCGTCGAATCCTCGCAATTATTATAGAGCGAGTAGCAAAAGTAACAACTATAATGTCAGACTGCTGGAGGGCATGCAATTGTCTAAGTCTACAGGGATTCCAGCACCATACAGTGAATCATTCACAAAATTTTGTTGACCCGTCTTCCGGCGCCCATACCCAAAATATTTTGCGGTTGTGGAGAGACCTGCAAGGAGACATTCCCTTTTCTTTTTCAGCACTTTATTGGCTAATTTTTATGGGTGCATCTTGGTGACTTTTTTTTTCTTTGTTGTTAAAAAGTTGGGTTAGCTTTCTGACAGCTTGGAAGATCATAACGTTTGCTTTCCGACCCCTTCCAGCTTCTCTTTTTATTATTTTTCGTTTCTAAAATACTATAAATAGTGCGTTTGGACTTGCCCTCTTGGGTAAAATGGTTTACTGTAAACACTTTACCTTTGTCAGCGGACATTTCGTAAAATTTTACAATGCGATTACGAAGACGTCCTTGCTCGGAAGGCAGGATGGCGACTAACTGTCAAAATTTTTGTCAGGGGGGCATGAAAACGTGTTGACAGGAGAACAAAGAGAAAGAAATGTCACTCAGCTAAAGGGGCGCTCTCTCAAAGCTTGTGCAGATTTTTAGTTGTCACCAGTTATTTAGGAACAGAATATGTTCCATCATGCAATGGACCTCATGTCGAGTTTCCTTAGGCAAGAAACTTAATTCCGTAAAAGGTGGATTCAAAAATGAAGCAACATAACGAAAAGTAGATGGTTCGCAGCGTTTCATTATGTCTTCCTAATATATGTATCCTAATAATTCGGCACCCAAAAAATTTCGGGACTTCAGCATTTATCCCGATCCCGACCAAAAATCTTAAATTCAATCCCGTCCCGCCCGATTCCCGCGGGACCCGAAAATCCCGAGTCCCGCGCCCATCTCTAGTTCTAACTTTTATACAAAGCTTTAGAGATTTTTGCGACACCCTGTACATAAGGAATAAGGAAAGCAACAATTTTGAAAATTTAAGCAATTTCAAACTTTAAACTTCATGACGGATACTTTTTTTGATCGCTGTACATAGAATACATATGTACAATGTACATATACCGTATGTATGTACATAAATTAGCTCGCTGCTTGTAATTTGCAACACGAACACAGAGTCTGGCGCCAGAGTTACATCTGTGTGTGTGTGAGTGGAATGTGTTTCTGTATGCAGTTTCCACACATTTGTTAATGCAACTGACTTTATTGTTGTGGCTGTATTTGTTTGCCAAGTTCTGCCAACGTCAGCGAATCGAATTAATCATGCACAGGAGAATAAAAATGCGGTTAAAGCCCAGCTGCGACCTAGTGCAAGAGAGGCAAAGAGAGCGAGAGAACATTTTAATGAGCGCTTTGTACCAGGGCGCCATAAGCGCTGACGTCACAACGACACAGTTAACACAAGACAGTGGAAACTACGACACAGAGTTGCTTTGACACCATTCGCTTTGTTGTCGCTCTTAATTAATTACAGGCTTGATAAGCACAATAAGCAGCAGCCATCCGCAACTACAATTTGGGTTATCAGTGAACTGTACCTTTGGTTTGTTTAGCCACTTGCGAAATGTGTCCATCGTTGTCGTTATTGTCAGCTACGCCACAGCTGTTGATGTTGAGGCCAAAATAGCTGCTCCACTGTGAGTTCTTGGCTTGTTGTATTGTTGTTGTTGTCCTTGCACTCACACTCCCAAAAGCGCACACTTACACTTATTGTGTGTCTGTTTGTGCGACCGAAACAAAAAACCAAACAAAACAAAGAAATACGCCAGCCTAAAGCAAGCTGCTTTTGCGTCGCGGGTTTCACCTTCTTAAATGCACATAATCTAACACTTTTTCAAATTTTGCGTTTTTTTTCCGAATTTTGGGTGCTAATTTTTTTTGAGTGTGTGGCTTTGCACCTTGCTACTCGTTTTGACTTAACTTTTCTCTCTTTCTTTCACACACGCGTGACTTTTGCTTTGCTCCCTTTTTCGAACCCGCTGCTGCACGTTTACATTTCACTTGAACTGCATTTCTTAAGGCGGAAATTGCGTCGATTTGTTGAAAGTTCTTAAAATATATTAAATACAGGTTGGAAAACTGGCTTTTCAGGGGCGAAAAAACTATTAAACTCGCGCAACACTCATCCGCCCTTCCCGATTCCGTGATCAGCCGAGCGTGCGTACGTTCCGTTCGAAGATTTCTTTTCGACACAAAGAGCTAAAATATAGAGGCGCAGCAGCTACGATGCTTTTTTTTTGATGCCAGCGTCGTCAGCTGTTTTTTTGATTGGCCGTATGTTTAGCGTGTGTAAGAAGAGTGCAGCTATCGTTGCCGTTTGGGAAAATGGTTGGGATTTTAAATTACCCAACTTTGAGAAAGTCGGGAATTTATGTTTCCCTGCTTTAACATTTGTTGGGAAAAAGATGTGCGTCAAAATAGCGTCGACTGTTTAGCGTCGATCTGGAACGGTGGAATGTGGAACAAAAATACTTTTTATTTTTTAATTTACTCAGGAACTACTGAATTTTCTGGTTGATTATTGAACTATAATCAAACCTCGACCTTGAACATGCTAACATTCACTTTAACTGAAATTTAAATTAAAAAAAATTTTTCATCGTGGCTTTGGTTGGTAACAACTTTATTAAAAAACAAATTTAAAAATGTGTGAGTGTGGCTAAAACTCTCAAGGCATTGATGTAAAACATTCTAGTGGTATTCCCAAAAGTGATTTAGATTTAATTTAGAATTCGTGAAAGCATTTAGGCCGCCGATTAATTTTCTTTGAGAGACCGGTCACACCTAAACGAAATAAACCCTTAAGATGCCCCTACTTCCTCACTTTCACTGGAAACACCGGACATTTTGTATGGGGCATCTGTGAACAGCTCATCGACGAAATCCAAATTACCACTATCGGGGGTTTTTTGGAAATCTCTAGAGATTTTGTCTTCGGTTGACTTGCAAATCTCTCGAAAAATCCGTCGGTGTCCCAGAACTCGCAAATAGCACTGCTTTGCAGTGAAAAGTATTCCGATGTGTTTCCACTAAAGGCGTACGAAATTACGAACAGCAATAGCAATCAAAAGTTTTCGGAACAGGCCTGCTTGTAAAAATATGTCCCATCTATGTATTGTATTTGCTTTGTTAACACCTACGTAAAGCTGCCAGATCGTTTCACTGCAATGTGTGGCAAGCACCGCTGCGCTTGCTAAAAAGTGTGGCCAGAGGCAAAGGCAATCGAAAATACATGTTTTATTTTTATTATTGTTTATTGTTTTATGCCAAAAAGTCGAAGCCAGAACAAAGAGCGAGAGACTGCCAAATGCAAAAGGTGAAGTAGGGCAAAGAACGGAAAAGAGACTGCCAAGCCAACCACAAGAACAACAACAAAATGCTACGGGTAAATGAACCTCCTGCTACTCCACCCCCGCCTGGCTCTCTGCTCTTGCATTTCATTTCATTTTTTCCATTTTTCCACTAATTAAACAAAATTTTCAGGCCATGAAACGCGACAGGGAGATTTTCGATGAGGTTTGGCCGGACAAAAGGAAGATTGTGCTGAAGCTGCTGAGGCAGGACACGGTGTCGCAGCGCGAATGGCAGGATCTGTTCTTTGGCGTGCACTTTGTGTGCCTGTGGGACGAGAAGGGAGCGGCCAAGATCTACGATTGCCTGCAGCAAGACATAGTCGAGTTCATTGTCCAGGCCCAGAGTCAGGTGCAGGCGCAGAGGGGCGAGCAGGCGCTCCTGGCCACCTACATTGTGGAATGGCGCAAGTTCTTCACCCAGTCCAACTATTTGCCCCTGCCCTTTCGCCAGCTGGAACAGTCGCCGCAGGTGAAGCCGGCCAGCAGCACCGGCTCCCAGAACTCCAATGCGTCGGCTGCAGCTGCTCAGCCAGCCGCCGCCGCCTCCTCCTCCTCCGGCAGCAGTTCCTCGGCCAAGCCGTCCACATCGGCTGCTGCGGCCGCCGCAGCCTCGGCCACGGCCAGCAACACTGCCTCCTCCTCCTCCGCCGGCTCGAAGAAAAACCCCACCGAGGACAGTCCGGTGCGCAAGCTCATGCTGGACTCCTGGAACAAACACATCTTCCACGACATCAAGGATCGGCTGCAGGAGTCGGCCATGAAGATTGTGCACGCCGAGCGCAACGGCGACGCCTACGATGCCCAGCTGGTGGTGGGTGTGCGCGAGAGCTATGTGAATCTGTCCTCCAATGCGGAGGATAAGCTGGAGATCTACCGGGAACACTTTGAGATGGCCTACCTCAAAGCCACCGCCGAGTTCTATCGCCTCAAGTCCACGGAGCAGCAGCAGGATAACGGCGTTCTGGCCTACATGAAGTACGCGGATGCCAAGCTGCGCGAGGAGGAGGTGAGAGCCAAGCGCTACCTGGAGCCCAGCAGCTTCAGCATACTCACCTACACGCTGGTCAAGGTGCTCATCGTGGACCATCTGAACTCCATCATAGCCGAGTGTCCGGCCCTGATACGAGACTACGAAACGGAGCGTCTGAATCTCATGTTTCGCCTAATGGATCGCGTGCTGCACGGCGTGGGTGTGGAGGCCATGATGGGCGATCTGCAGCGACACATTATGTCGGCTGGCCTGGCTGACATGCTGTCCGCCTCGGAGATTATTACCCAGGACTCGGAGAAGTATGTGGAGCGGCTGCTGGAGCTGTTCAACAAGTTCAGCGATTTGGTGCGCAACGCTTTCAATGATGACCCGCGGTTTCTGACCGCACGGGACATTGCCTTCAAGACGGTGGTCAACGATACCAGTGTGTTCAAAATGGAACTACCCACCAGCATAGCCAATCGTGGGGTGAAGTACACGGCACCGGAGAGCAAGTGCCCGGAGCTGTTGGCCAACTACTGTGACATGCTGCTCAGGAGAACGCCGCTAAGCAAACGGCTGACCAGCGAACAGATCGACGCCCGACTGAGGGATGTGCTGCTGGTGCTGAAGTATGTAAACAACAAGGATGTGTTTATGCGCTACCACAAGGTGCACCTGACGAGGCGGTAAGGCTGTGAGATAATAGCAACAGAGATTTCAGTTAATTGAGGTGAACTTTCAGCTTGATACTGGGCACCAGCGCGGACAGCGAGAAGGAGGAGGACATTGTGGAATGGCTGCGTGAGGTGGGCATGCCGGCAGACTATGTCAATCGTTTGGCACGCATGTTCCAGGACATCAAAGTGAGTTAGTTTCTGTCCAAGCTGACATTTAATGTCCTCTTGTTCTTCTCCTAAAAGGTCAGCGAGGATCTAAACACTCAATTCCGTAACTCAATCAGTCGCCATGATGCCATCAACATAAAAATACTCAATGCCGGCGCCTGGGCACGCTGCTCGGAGCGTGTCTCGGTCTCCCTGCCCATCGAACTGGAGGATTATATACCAGATGTGGAGGAGTTCTATAAGAAAAAGCATTCCGGTCGCAAACTGCAATGGTATCATCACATGAGCAACGGCACCATCACCTTTGTGAATAACTTTGGTCGCTATGATCTGGATGTCACCACATTTCAAATGGCCGTCCTCTTTGCCTGGAATCAACGGCAACACGACAAGATCTCCTACGAGAATTTGAGATTGGCCACCGAATTGCCAGGTAAGGGAGTTAAGCTGCAAGACTATCTCTACTTTAGATACAGCTGATTGGATGGATTGAATGATTCCTTAGCTTTGTACAATTGTCGTACTGGTTGTTACCAAAGTCTTGGGTCCTGCATGAGTTCGTATGAGATGGTAAACATTAGCCTTCGAAGTATTCTTCTTGGTCTCCAACGGTTTGAGGCCAATCTATAGTTAGTTTCCCATCTTTAGAGCAGCGATAGTTACGCCTGGACCCCAGGGCCCCAACAAATTGCGCTGTTCACGCCGACACGAGCCGAACGCATACCGAGGCTTGTGCCAAGAGAGCAAACAGCTTTTCAGTCGATCGATGTAGTAGGTCAGAGCTGGTTTGCTTCGCTTCATTTTCGCACACCAATGCACTCTCAATTTTGGGCCTCGCTGTTCTTGACAAACCCTGCTTTAGTGAGTCTACAACAGGGGCAGGCACATTGCTATCTCATGTGCATAGGAAAAATCTAAGAGCAGCGCTGCTCCGACACACACAGTATAAGCTGTACAAGCGCCGCTACGTTGCGTACTCTCCTACGCCGCGACGCAGTCGTTGCTACTGAAATTGAGAGCAATTTTTGCGCTGCTCTCACACAATTCTCTCTCTACGCGAATTCTCTACTAAACCATTTTGAGGAGTCGCAAGAAAGTGCCAGGTGCCCTAGGGGCAGATTTTCCATACAGGTTTACCCAGGTTTACCCTGGTATTGGGTGAGTTTCCTAACGCAGAAGAAGGTGTTTCTTTCACCTCGGCTATTCTTATTCATCTCCTTGTGCCGAACTTTATAAATTCCTTTAAAGCTGCTTGCCAAACTTCAGGTCAAGCATTGCTATCAAAAACTTAGTCTTCTGTTCTAGAATTGTCTGGTTGTTTCTTTTTTTGTTATGATAATCGAAGTCTATTATGAAAAACTGCAACATATTTAAACCAAATAGGGCAAGAAATTCAAAGTTATTTCAATACAAATGTTTTGGTTAGCGATGAATAATGATTGCGCTTTTATACAAAGCAAATTACAATGAGCAATAAGCATTTTCAGAGAGAAAGTGTCATAACTCATTATATTAATTTTGAGCTGGAAGGCTTTATGATTTGATTTGAGGTGCAATCATACAGCCCTCTAATGTGAGTTTCCAATGTTGAAATCTCCAGGAATATTCTGTATGAAAAAAAATTTTATTCGCTAACCGCGTCGGTTTGTATGCTAGTCTTCTTATATGGCCTAAGCAGAGTTTAGAGTTAATCACTCAGCTGCTAAGCATATTCCATAGCCGCTGCGTTATTAGTGAGCCAATTTTGGCAAGGGCTGCTTTTAAACACTTTGTACTGACATTGTTGAAGGCGCCCTCGATAATGAGGAAGGCTGACAATTCGAATTTCTTCTGATTTAACGATTTCTCAATGCCCTCCACCACTTAAGGTAGTGCGGTGTCCACAGATCTACTCTTGTGGTGTGAGCTTGTTTCTCAAGTAAAGATTTAAGAGACGTTCAATCGTTTAGTAGAATCTATGATAGACTTTGGGTCTATTATCCTTCGGTGAATTGTGGTTTATTTTGGGAATGATGAACACTTTTATCTCCCTTCAGCTTTCTGTGACTTAACATGTGAGTAGACATCGCTTGGAAAGCTTGGTTACCCGCAGCAGTAGACTTATAATCGATACACCAAACATGAACAGTCAGATTTTATCTATTCGTGGTGTTTTAAGGGTTAAAAACGATTCGATAGCCTAGATTATAGTTTCCTCAACATACAATCTGCCTGGGAAAAGTGTCTTCACCAGCAGTTCCAGAGATTCTTGGCAGATTTTTGCATACGTTCCGTCCGCACTTCAAAGGGACTCCGGCTTCAGTTTCCATGTCGAAGTCGGGACACTTCGCTGGTTTAATCTTTTCCTCCTTTGAATTTCGTTAAACCCTGTCGGAAGGCGTTCCATTCTTTTTGGGTTTGAGGCGATTTTGACTTATTAAATAGCTTTCTCGTTTCCTTCCTATTCTGGTAAAGCTCCGTTGTCCATTATGCGTTTCATTTGAACTTCGAAACTCCTTTTTAAACTACTTGCGGATAAAAGAATTCATTTTTAGCTACTTAAGTAATCCAAAAATCAAGTACTTGAGTAATTCAAACTTTCTTTTCTAAAAACGTCAATAATTCCGAGACCTTTTTACCTGATTAAGAAAATCGGATGAGTAATTCGAATATCCTTTCTTTAACAACTTAAGTAATTTAAAATTACTTTTCTAATTACTTGAGTAACTAAGAACCCCTTTTCCAACTACTTGAGAGGTAGTTTATCAGCTATTATCAGCTTTCGCTAAACTTTTGCGATTTCAAACCGGTTTTTGGATAAGATTTGCTCCCAAAACTTTTTGCTAAAGTGAAAATGTCTGTAAATTCCATTCTTAACTACTTGAGTAAATGGGATTTCCCTTTTGAATTACCTGAGTAATTCGGAACTAAAACTTCTGTAGCAAACATGTCATATTAAGTATCAAACTCCACAGAGATCCACCTCGCTGTTCTTTTAACTATCAATTTCACCTGAAACATTTCAGATCCCGAGCTGAGACGCACATTATGGTCACTGGTCGCCTTTCCCAAAATCAAAAAGCAAATTCTGCTCATGGAGCCAACGGCGATTAATTCGCCCAAAGATTTTGCCGAGAACACCATGTTCCATATCAATCAGGAGTTTGCCATTGTTAAGAATGGCAAATCCCAGCGTCGGGGCAAGGTAAAAGACTAGCACTAGCAATAGTAGTGAAGCAGTTAACTTCACTCAATCTCTTTCCCAAATTCCAGCTTAATCTCATAGGCCGCCTGCAACTAAGCACCGAACGTTCCCAACAGGAGGATAATCAATCCATTGTTCAGTTGCGCATTTTGCGAACTCAAGAGGCCATCATCAAGATCATGAAAGTGCGCAAGCGTATGAACAATGCAGCCTTACAGGTAAGTGCGGTAGTCCGAAACCCTCTTGGACTCAATTCTTATCATAATTCTACTTGCAGGGTGAACTTATCGATATACTAAAAAATATGTTCCTGCCGTCCAAGAAGATGATCAAGGAACAGCTGGAGTGGCTGATTGAACACAAGTATATGAGGCGAGATGATGATGATATCAATATGTTCATCTATGTGGCCTAACTTGGCTGGCTCTAGTCCTAGTCCCTTTGGCTTTATCAACCATTCCCCCCCAACAACAACAACAACCACCAATCAATCAATCTCTCTCTCTATCGCTCACACACACACACACACACACACACACAAGCAGACATGCAATTCAAATCTCAATGCTAAACCGTGCTCTAAGCACGTTTCCTCAATATCTCAGCTTGGAATCCCTCTGTTGTCTGAAATTATTGGATTGGATGGTGGCACATGGCGTCCTCACCGCATTTTTGCAATTTAAATTTTTAACTCAATTTGTATTTTTTATATATATTTGGCCTATTGGCTGCGCGGCCTAGATCCTAGTGGTATTATGTTTTAAATATGATTTAGTCACGAGTCCTTTTTGGATATCGAATACTGCAGCTGTTTTTCTCTAATTGTATTATTATTTTTGTGCTTTTACGTTGTTTCTCGTGTATTATTGTGTTATTTTTCTTTTAGGGCACGCAGGGATTGTAACCCACACACACAAACACCCTCACACACACAAACCCACACACACACACATGATGATTGCAAAACTAAACTAGATTAGCAATACTTTAAGTTTAAGTTAATAAATAAACTTGGTTCTACAAAAACAAATACCATTTTGAGGTGAATTGTGGCTTTTGATGTTTCCAATTTGTTCCCTGGAAGAACTTAGAAGCTTTAGTCGATCTGAAAGGGATGAGAAAATCTGCATAAATGCCTTAAGACTTCTGAGACTTAAGTAAATAGAAATTAAGGGCCGATTTCACAACGTAAATTGTTAGTTTATCTGACACATAGCAGGTATCTAAAAGATGTGAAATCGGCCCTAAATCTGACTACTTTTCTAGTTTTACCTTTTTTGGAGCGTGTGACCAGATAACCTACAAACTCGTAGTACTCTGATTTAAAAACAAGTAAGAAAGTCGCCTCCACTCAAAACTGGTCTTTTATCTGATACTGGCCCACTCTTTTCCAGTTGTCCCATCTCGCTGAGTCTTCAGATCCGACAGCTAAGGCCCCGGTCTTCGACGATGTTGACGGCAAAACAATCAAAGCTCTTCCGGCAGTGGGAGTAATATTCCTGCTAATGCAATTTAACGAGATGACTCAATTCCAATACATCCTTTACTCATGGAGGTGTGCAGTAGTCGTGATGGTTCCAAAGAAGGGCAAGGATCTACGAAGCCCGACTCCTACCGACCAATAAGACTGCTGGCAACATTCTCCAAAATTTAAGAAAGAATATTTCTTTGCAATTAGTTGGGTTGAAGATGCTTTACCAGACCACCAGCTCGACTTTCGTATAGGACACAGTGCGATTCAGCAGGTTTACAGATTTCCCTTCTCCCTGCAAAACAATATTTACTGCTTCGGTCCTTCTTGCTAGGGCGCCGTTTTAAAAATGAGCTATGAGGCGAGCGATCAAGCATTCGAGTGTACCTCGGGAGAGTTTTGTCGGCCCGGTACTGTATACGGCGGATCTGCCGTTTCCAACCGATCATCGCACCCAGCCATAGCCGCAAAAAGGTATCTGTTAGAGACCAACAGTTCCTGGATGGCATTGGTCGATGGGCGAACCGTCGGAACAGAGCCGTGAATGGTTCAAAAAGCCAACACCGCTCGTTCTCTATAAGACTTGGGGAAAATTGCTCCTTGGATCTTGAGTCCCACATTTGGATTCTGCGGTTAAATAGCTTGGAGTGACTCTGGAAGGCCAATGTGTCTCAGACAGCAGCCACCCTATCAGCCAAGGCGAAGGAACTCGACTTGCTCTTCATGCCTTGTAGAGGTCTTTCGTTGCGATCAACAATCCTTGTGTACAAGACTTTCATCGCGACTTCCTGGACCAGGGGGATCCCGCTATGGGGTACTGCATGCTCTACAACTTTCAAGCAGTTTGAGTCCTCTAGCGCATCACTGATACTCCTTGGTATGTGAAACTTTTTACAAAGTCTGCAAGCCGGTCCGGAACCGAACCCCGGAGGGTTACTTTGTGTACCTCTGGTACAGAGTATCAAAATATTGCCCTTACTATACTAGCGGTTTCAGCTACTCAGGTATGAGTCGAACAAGCATTTTCTGCACTTAAGTTGGCTCTTTCTGCTTTAAGAGCCAGCATTGATCAACAGCTCCTATAAGTTGTCAGTGTCAGCTAATGGATTGGTTTTCATTTTCCAATATACGAGGTGTGTTCAAAGGAAAAGGTGCATATTGAATTTTTTGAAAAGTACTTATTTATTCATCAGTATCCATTTTGTCCCCTTGAGAGTAATCGCCCTTGGATATAATAGACTTGTGCCAACGCTTTTTCAATCCTCGAAGCACTTCCGAAATGCGCTTTTCGGTGTGGCCATCAGCTCGTTCTTCGATTCTGACTTGATCTCATCAATTGTGGCAAAACGCTTTCCTTTCATTGGTCTCTTCAGTTTTGGGAATAGTAAAAAGTCGCAGGGAGCCAAATCTGTTCAATACGGTGGTTGAGGCAAGATTACGGTGTTATTTTTGGCCACAAAATCACGAACAAGCAGTGATGTGTGAGCTGGTGCATTATCGTGATGCAGAATCCACGATTTGTTTTTCCACAACTCTGATCGTTTGAGCCGTATTGCTTACCGCAAACGTTGCATAACTTCCTTGTAGTATTCCTTATTAACTGTACGACCTCTTGGCAGGAACTCATAAAGCAACACACCATTATAATCAAAGAAAACAGTGAGCAAAACCTTCACATTTGATCAAACTTGGCGTGCTTTTTTCGGTATTTGCTCATCTTTTATTTTAAACAATTCAGTAGCAAAATATAGTCACAAAAATATTTCATAGAAAATTGCTATATGTGCAATTTTAAAAAGGCGTCATATTTTTGTTTTTAATAGGAACGTTACTCTGAATTAAGTCTGGAGATAGCTTAAATCTGAAATTGGCTTGTCCTTTAACTTTTCCAAGTCCAAGTTTAACAACGGAATACTATGGAAGCTGAAATATGCCTTGGTATGCCGAGCAAATTGAATGAAAGCGTTATCCAGCCGAATAATCCAATTGCCACCATGGAACTCTTCCACATACATTTGGGCATTCATTGGGCATGGAACGAAACAAATTGGCGCCTTGCCAATAGCACTGAAGGTAACCCATAACATACGAAAACCAACACCATCGTTGCGCTTGTAACAAGTCTGTCGGGGATGTCGCATTTCTCTCCAATATTCATGATGTCTATCTGATCCATCTAGGGTCAACTGTTTTTCATCACTAAATATGACAGTTTTGAATTCTCCGTCTCAATGCTTGTACTTTTTGTAAAGCGCCATGCGTGCATTTTTATAACTCCTTTGTCTAAGTATTGGTAGAGTTAGCTGAGCCTTTATTTGAGCGCAGCTCATAATTTCATTAGCTTATGTGCCTCGTGGTGCACTCATCCACCTTGGGTATTGCAGTCTTGCGATTATTTTAGCTATATTTTTCGGACTTTTCAAAAAGATGATTATTGTGTTATGTTGGCGGATTGTAGAAACCTGCGATTACACCAAGTTTAATACCATCTTCAAGCATGGTTTGAATTTTCATCTGCTCTTAATGGGGGTTCTCTTCCACGTGTAATTTTTCTCTGAAAACAAAATTTGTCGGCTCAAGCACCTTGGATTGATATTTATATTATTGCTTACACACCTCTTCAATATTTTGGCACATCAATTGCAATTATTGTGGACACTGACCTGACGCTGACCTTAAAAGACAAATAGCACAATTTGCACATATATCAATTTTCAATTAAAAGCATGACAGGCTTGCTTCATATCATAGGTACCATAGGCTTAAAGATTATAAGAAGTGAACACTTGGCAAAGCGACATGAAGGTGAAAAGAATGAAAGTGGATACTTAAATGTACCGTTATTAGTTCAAAAGAAATAGAAAAAAAAAAAAAAAACGTTTTGCACATATATCAATTTTGCTGAGGTAACTAAAAATATAGATCTTAAGGGCGTGTTTTCCTGGGTGGTAAAACTGTACTCGTCGATAATCTATATTTTTTCCCCCTGTAAAAATAATAATTTTTATTTCTTCATATTTAGTCAGACTGATGAGGGCAGTCTCTGACAGGTAAAAAATAAACATTAGTTTCACTGATGATCGCTCTTTCGACTCAAAAGTCACTGACTGCTTAACTTACCCGTATAAAATAAAACAATTAAAAATAGTTTTTCTGTTTTTAAATTTTCTTTTATTCTTGAAAAAGTATGTCGAAATGAATCACCCTTTTATAAAAGAACAAGGGGAAGAGTTGTTTAATTTTAACTACAGTTTGGAAAGATATGAGAATTGACTAGATAATGGAACATAATCAAATTAATAGGTCGATGAATGATGAAATCAGAGCAATTATAATTTCTTGAAAAAAATCCAAGACTTTTACATATTAGTGGGTTAATTATAGTTAGGAATGTTTTATGTGGAGTGAAGTTAATTGATTAAGGAATAAAAACAAGGATGAGGCAGCGATTCTAGAATAGGACCAATATTTTCCGTATCAATGGTATCTTTGCCTCTAATGTTTTGAACAGATGTGCAGATAAATCATATATCATTCAGATCAAGGCTGAATTTTAAAAGTTATTGGCAGTATTTGGCATTCAATGAATTTGTGAAATCAATGTGTAAATGCAAGCATTAGCCTTGAATACCATTCGGATCGGTTAAAAATGAATACGTAAAATGGGAAAACAGCTTACGAAACACACAACTGGACTCACAAAGTCCACACATCTCACTTAAGTGTACACAAACTAAAAACTGCAAACTTAATTCTAGTCTTAGGACTAAAAATACTACAAATATATTTATGAAGCCACGTTCCTTGCTCCCTATTTACGCCGGCGACCCTTTTTATAGCCCTTGCCGTACCAACCGGCTTGGGTGCGCGCCAATTTGCGTGGAAAACTGGTGGTTAACTGCAGACGCCTCTTGGCCGTCTCTGCGGCCGCAATGTGGGCCAATGATATATTCTCATCATAGTCATCCTCCTCATCGCTGGTCGGACAGCATTCGCAGACCACAAAGCGGCCACTGCGTGCCCGTTTCTTGTGCTTGCGCTGATTGAGGTTCCATTGGCGATAGAACTGGCACTCCAACTCGGCATACTGATCGAAGCAGAACTCACAGCTGGCCGCCGAACGGTTCATGGCAAAATTGGGCACCACCTGCGAATTCCAAATGTTGAGATCAGCCGGCGGCGGAATGAGTATGCTGTGTAGGCCCGAGTAGGCATATTTGGCATCATACCAGCTGGGCAGCTGGAGCAACAATTCACGATCATTGTTTAGTCTTAGCAGATCCATTTGGGCCAGCTCGTAGCCCGCGTCCGCAGCCTCATCATCATCATCTTCGGTGGTGGTGGAGTGCTCATCGATAAGCAGCTGTTGGTTGAGCGAACGTGTTTGCTTGGGCTCGATGAAGGGTGTGGAGAGTGGTGCTCCTATGGGCACCAAAGGCGGCAGCTGCAAGGGCTCGAGTCTTAGTTCAATGGGTAAGAGACAGAGATTGTAGGGTTTTTGTATGGCCACCAGTTTGGGCAACTCCTGCTCCTCCGCCTCCTCCTTGATGGTAAGGGGTTCCAGCTTGGGCAGCAATTCCAGCAATTGCATCTCCTGCTTTACACTGGTGAGCAGTTGGTCAGAGTCCTCCTCCTCCTCCTCCTTTTTAATGGTGGTAAGTTGTTCCAGCTCTAGTTTTACCTTGACTTCCTGCTTAAGGGGAGTGGTTAGGCCATTTTCCATTTGGGTCCTCGCATACTTTTGTCTCAGCTCAAGATTTGTCTTAACGCGTCGTCCATTCTTGATGGGTGTGCGTATGCGAGGACCCTTACCTATGGGCAGATCACTAAACGAGCAACTTTCCGCCGAAATGGTAGAATCCTGTGTCTCCTCTGTGGTGGTGGTGAAGCCTAAGCCTTCCTCCTCATCGGCAGTCTTGAGCAAAGGTTGGGTCAAGGTGTGCAGCTCCTCGGGCATCAGCAGCGTGGCATGTGCAAATATGGGATCTTTCTCTTTGCTATACACCGGCACTGCAATGTTGAGCAACTGCATCAACTGGGCCATAACACGATCACATTTGCCATTGATCTTAATGCTGGCCATGTTATCCTTGGGCGTCCATTGCAGATTCACCACACACACTTTGGCACGCTGTCGTGCCGGCTTGTCCATCTGCCAGAGCCAGGTGTACTTTTTGAGTACCTTCAAACTGGACCCCAGACAGAGTATGACATCCGCACGCTCGGCATTTTTGGTGGCCCCCGTCCAGTTTAGGGGCCACTTGAGGTTGCCACGCTCCCCAAAATGCACTATGGTGTCGTGCAGCGGTTCCGAGCAGCGATGGCACAGCCGATGCGTCTTGTGGCAATAACGTGCTGTCATTTCGGTGGTATCAAACTGACGCCAGTAGACGGCATTGGGTTTGCACTGCTTGCACACCTCTATATACATGTTGCCATGGATCTCGGAGAGCGACTGACGCGGCAGGCCCGATCTAAGGTGCAGTCCATCACAGTTCTGGGAGACCACATGATGTAGCAGGTGCCTGCGATGCAGTTCGTATAAAGCCATATGGGTATAGGTGGGATTGGCACTGGAGAGATCGTATTCGCCGATTTGCTTGCCCTTCTGTAGCAGCGTCCAGATGCCCTTGCTGCCGCGATAGTCGGGTATGAGAGCAGCCGTACTTATGCCAGCTCCGGTGTAGCAAATCAAGTGCTTAGCCTGGGAAATGATGTTAGCCAACTGTTCCACCTTGGCCTCAATCACGTGCGGGGCATCTTCCTTTTCCACCACACGCTCCTTGTAGATCTGCACGAGTTCGCGACGCTTTTTGGTGGCCTTAACCAAATCCGGATGCTTGTCCAGGAACAGACGATCGTCGGCCGTGCGCAGGGAGTCACATTTGCGTAGAATCAGGGAGACCTGTGTTAAAAAATACACTGTGATAGTTTTTTTCAACAAAAAAAGACATGCCAAACTCGACGGATTCACCCTATTTCGGGTCCTAGGAATCAAACTGATCTTACTTCAGTTACATTTATTTATTCCCAAAATTTAACTCTCCTGACGTTTGGTTTTTTGGTAAACTTTCTACAACTTTCTTGAATAAAGCTAAAGTTTTATACCATCCCCATATTTGGTCAATATGTCGGAAAAAAAACTAAACTTCTTTTTTCTAGATTTTTCGCTTCTCCAGTATTCAAGTTTCGGTTCCGAACCTTATAAGAAAATTATGTACTACGAGTAACCATGCAAAAATACGCACAGCGCTGTCATAAAATATAATACTTAATAACTAAAGAATCGGATACAACCCATTTTAAAAAAATCTCAAGTTTAAAAAAGCAGGCTCAAGGTTAACCCCATATTCAGTCCCTATAAAATATATAAAATAAGTATATGCCAATGATAAGGACGATCCCATTGAAAACAAAAAAGTTTTTCTCATTAGACCTAGTTTTTCGACCGATCGTTCCTATGGCCGCTATATGCTAGTCATCCGATTTTGACAAAACTTTGTAGAATTGTGTTAAAGCATAACAAATAAATAAATGCCAATTTTTAAGTCATTTGAATGGAAAACAAAAAGTTTTTCTAACTGAGACTGCTTTTCAGACTATACCTTTTCTATTACAGCTAGACTATATAGATGTCCGATTTGGACCAAACTTAGTGGAATCATGGAAAAGCATAGCAAACTATAGAAATAACGAGTTTGGAGGCGTTCCATTGAAAACAAAAAGTTTTTATCACTAAAACAGTTTTTGACGATCGTTCAAGACAGCTAAGCAAGTCACCGATCCAACTAAAGCTTCAAAGTTTGGAAGATAGTTCAAACTGACTGAGGAGATAGCATAGAAACAGACGACGGACAGGACTAAATCAACTCAGCTCGTCGTGCTGATAAAAAATATATATTCTTTATGTGGTCGGAGATGCTTCCTTCTGTGCGTAACAAACATCCGGACAATTTTATAATACCCTCTGCAAGGGTAAAAAAGTAATGATGCAGTTCGATTCCTAGGGGGAATCCGTCGAGTTTGGACATGTCTCTTTTTTTTGCGACTTGCACACTAATATCAATCATCAAGCATTATCTGTGTGCGTGTGTGTGTGTATGTGTAATTACCTTTCGCATTGTGTCCTTGCGTCGCCGCTTCTCATTATCCTTCTTGGTAGTGGCCCGTTGCACCTTTGCTCGCGTTATATAAGCTTGCACATCCTGCTGATGTCGAGTCGGCTCCTCCACTTCATCTTCCTCCATGCTGGCGTCGGTCTCGGTCCCTCTTCGATTTTTGTGGACGCCAAATTAAAATTTATGTGCAGCTGCAGCGAGCGAAAGGGAAAGGAAATGTCAGCTGCTGCCGCATTTGCTCAATCGATTGCAAATATCGATAGTTGTTAGTTCTATTACAAGCGGCTAAATGGACACAAAGAACATAAAATGTAACTAGACGATTAAATTTAATGTTTTTTTATTTGCTTTTTGTTTAGCAAAAAATGTAAACAACAGTATGACCCCAAATCACTAGCGGTGAAATACCAAAAAATAGCTTACATGACGCCAACAGATCGCAGTGTTGCCAGATCAAAACATTTTGTTTGAAATTAACAGGACGTGAAAACTATAGGTACCTTTGTTATACTGCACTGTGTGCCAGAAATCTCTTTTGTTAGGCCAGAATTCTTATTTAATTTCGATTAAATTTAACGACGCGTCGCACAGGGCCCTCAGAATCCTTTTGCCAATTTGGTAACTGATTGGGAATTGTTAAACTTTTCGCATAGATAAGAGTTTGCTGAAGTTGAGTTGGTAGTTCCGAAGTTTAAGAACGCTAAAGCCAAAGTTTCGTAATAAATGTTCCTTTTGAAGCTCCTGCAAGCCATATTATTAACGATGCAATAAACCAAAAATATTAAATTTTTCATTCTAAAATAAGTTTCTTGGTCTAAATAGCCCAATATTAAGAAAGAAATAAATAATCAGTAACATACAAATATTTTTATAAATTGTAAGAACACTACCCTTATAAATTACTTAATTATATTCTGGATAGTTTTACTTTCCTTTTTCCTTAAAATATTTAATATTTAGCCATCGTTTCACGTATCCAATCCAAATAATGAAACACTCGCGTATAAATGCTAGGAATTTTGGGAGTACCGCATGAGATACCCGCTGATGTGATACCCATTACATGATACATACAGGGATAGTTCTGATGATATACCAAAATTGGTCCACCCGAATCGCCATTACAAGTATCCATTGGCTTGTCAGAACCCACGCACATTTGACTGGCGCCCTCAAAACCACGGGGAAAGTCCTCTCTATTCGCCAAAACCTGGTTGCAGATCTACAATACAAAAATACCATTAAGAATACAAATTTGTATAGTGTCCAATCTTTCAGGCATACCTGATCTGCATAACGGTTTAGTCTAACCTTGAGCAGTTTTGCTGATTGCCTTGCGGCTAAACTAGTGCTGCCCCAGCCCACGGCTATGAAAGTGTTGTAATTTCGTCCATCCGTAAAGGGTAAACAGGCTGGATGCTTGTAAAGATCAAATATGACACTTTTTACTAATCGAATCAATCCTATATCGTCATACAGCTCGGGATCTGTATAGTTGGGATGCACTACATATTTAGCCACCTCGTAGTCCTCGGGTGATGCATCTTCTTGATCCGTCTCAAAATCCAGTTCACCTAAGCGCACCAAATTCACCTCGCCCCTGGAAATACAGACAACAGAACAAAAAAAAGATTTTGCGAGCAGTCCTACAACAACAACAGAAAAAACCCATTACCATCTAGGTTTAGACCTATGGTCAGATATAAGGTGAACTCTAGGGTCAGCTCTGGGGTCAGCTCTAAGTAGGGTCTAGGGTTAGCTCTTAGTAAGCTATGAGTGAGATCTAGGGTCAGCTATAGGGTCATCTCTAGGGTCAGCCTCTAGGAACAACTCTAGGGTCAGTCCCAGGATCAGCTCTGAGAAAGGTCTAGGGTCAGCTCGCTCCAGGGTCAGCTCTGGGGTCAGCTCTAGCGTCAGCCCTAGGGTCAGCTCTAAGTAAGGTCTAGGGTTAGCTCTAAGAAAGCTATAGGGTCAGCTCTGAGAAAGGTCTAGGGTCAGCTGCAGGGTCAGCTCTGGGGTAAGCGCCAGGGTCAGTTTTAGGTTCAGCTCTAAGGTTAACCACTCCAGGGTCAGCGCCAAAGTCAGTTTTAGGGTTAGCTCTAGGTTCTGCTCCAGAGTTAGATCTAGGGCCATCGCAAGGGGTAGCTCTAGGGTCAGCTCTATGGTTAGTTCTAGGGTAAGTTCTAGGGTCAGCTCTTGGGTCAGCTCTAGGGTCAGCTCTTTGGTCAGTTCTAGGGTCAGCTCTAAAGTCAGCTCTGAGTAAGGGTAGGGTCAGCGCCAGGTTCAGCTCTAGGATCAGCTCAAGGGTCAACACTAGGTTCAACTCTTTGGTCATTTCTAGGGTCAGCCCCAGAGACAGCTCTAGGGTCAGATCAAAGGTCAGCTCTAGGGTCAGCTCCTAAATCACGCTATACTCACTGATCCGATTCAAGGCAATGGGCAGCGGTTAGCACATAGCGATCACTGATTAGCGTACCACCGCAAAACCAATTGATATGGAACCGAATCTGATTGTGGCGATTTCCCAATCGCGCCACATGGGGAAACTCCCTGGGTTCGGCTGGATGACCGCCCACTATCAACGGTGTATAGCTTTGGCATTTGTCAATGATTGTGTATTCGATGGGGGCACCGGGAAAAAGAAAACTATAGCCCACTCTTTCCTCAAAGATGCGTTTTTTGTAGCCGGTGCAAGCTGGTAAGGAATTGAACTTTGCACTATTGTTACTCAAGTTAAGAGTTTACTCACATTCAGCTAAGCCTGTTATATTGCCCAAAGCCAAGTTCCAACCTTGCAAATGAAGCAGGGCCAGAAATAGCGAGCACCTAAGCAAAGACATCTTCAATTCTAGATACCGACTGGTTTTAATAACTAAACCACAACAACTGACAGTACAATTCGGCGAGCCCGGAACAAGTTTTCATTCCAGACTGAAGACTCCTCCCGCTCTGTAGCTGCTTTCTACACCTGAGCTTCGGTAGATAAGAGTTAAAGCAAATATAATCTTCGCCTGTGGTGTGCGTGTGTGTGTGTGTGCCTGTGTGTTCATTCATTATTAACCGCTTATTAACGATTAACAACTTTCGTAGAACTATTTATCTTCCCTTTTGTGCACAGCATGTCGATAATTAACTTATTATGTACATCCGATTCTCGGAAAATTTGAACAACAATAACTTAAAACGGCTACCCTAAGATCAAGAAAGGAGAGACTAAATCAGTAGAACAGATCTCCAAGCTTGTGAACGTGCACAGGTGATCGGAATGGGTCCAGAAATTTGACAGAGATCGACAGAGGCTAAAAAAACTAAGGAAAACAATAAATTAACTAAGCAGCCCATGCAGAAGCGACTCCAGCTTGGACTCAAGTGCGTGAACTTACGTTTGTTTCACATTTTGAGAAAATTCAAACACGCTGTGTAAGCTATGCCCTAGTGTCGAAATTGGCCTTCAAAGTCAAATATTACTTAATTTATAGTTTTTGTCGAATATTTATTGGAAACATCTCATCATTTAGTTTAACATATATGTTATTTTGATCAGCAACAACAGCCAAGTCGATTTAGCCGTATGAACGCACAGATCTCAGAGATGGTAAGAGATAGAGATGGGACAAAAACTCTTTATACTTGCAGGCAGATCAAGTTTATTTTAAATTTTGGCCAAGCCCCCGCAATTTGGCAAAAGCATCATATCTCACACAGTTTTATAGATAGAAGGTTGAAACTTTCAGGATATATTTTGTAATCAGAATTCTTTATCGATCCGCCAAAGGAATGGTAAGGATCGGATATACGATAATCGAGCTATAAGGATACCAAACAATTATGGGCAGCACCGGTAGCAACGTTGATGGGCTGCACTTCACAGATACAAAATATGTTATTGTCTGGCTTGACCGACTTTCTTACGTGTTTTTTCTGTGTATAAGCTCCGATGCGTACTTATGCAATAGATTTAATTGTTAAATATTCGCTAAAAGATTTGCTTAGATGGTCAAAGACCTTATCATCGAGTTGAGAAAACAGGTATTTATCAATAGATCAGCTGTGTTCTCTAACACACACACACACAGACACAGCACCTCGCACGAGATAGAGAAGCATTAAATATATATTTGTATTAATTATGGCATTTCCAAGTTCGCACACTCAACTGCGCAGTTCTCGGCTTAGTTGATTAACTGCGGGCAAAAATATCAACTCTCAGTCTGCAACTGTTTGATTTCCAATGCAGTTCGAAACCCAATCAAGGAAAATGTCTGTTAGCCTATCGCTCGGATTATTATTGTGTTGCGGCTCAGCGGTGCTCGCCCAAGGCCCGGATCCATTAGCTATACAATCCTGCACAAAATTCAAAAGCACCGTCTACGAGGAAAGAATACCCTTTAGCTTCTATTTTCCCGACGCTCCCATCGAGTATGATACGGTGGATTCGTGTGTGGGCTCGCGACCCTTAATAGTGGATGGACATCCGGCTGAACCCAAGGAATTTCCACATGCAGCTCGTTTGGGTATACGAAATGTGGAGACTAATGCAACCAATTGGATTTGTGGCGGAACTTTGATCAGTAATCGACTGGTGGTCACAGCCGCACACTGTTTGTTTTCATCAAAGTAAGTAGAGTAAAAAGGTTGGACAATCATTCAACATAGATCGTTTGTTTTTGAAATTCAAAGATTTTGAGAATTGATTGGGATTATATAACAGCCCATTAAGAAAGAGTTTGAAATGTGATTTCCAGATCACGGCAAACAAATTAATATGAAATGTTTGCAATTAAGAGGGAAGCTGGAATGTGTTATAACTTAAGGTGTATACTCAGATGAGATGCAAGTTGAGTTTTTCACAATACTTCATTTAGATAAGACTGCTGCTCCAAAGCATATCAGATTTCAAAACTGTTCAAATGTGGTTGTATTCATGAAGTATTGTGCCGAACTAAATTTTTATCTTATCTGAGTATAGGCCTTTAAAAGTGAAATTCAAAAAGACTTACAGTTACGAGAATGTTATAAATAATGCTTAAGATCACATATAAACACATTGAAATTATAGTCAAAAGTGAGTGACAAAGAAAAACGAATTTTTTTCAAAACTCCAGAGAAGTAATAAAGACCTCACTCTTTGGACTTAATCTTATAGAGATCTTAATAAGTCGTCATTTAAGTCAAAGTTCTTCACTAAAATCTGCAGTAAAGCGGCCAAGCTCTAAATTTTAAGGCTAAACTAAGTTAAAAACAGAACGTATAATTTGAGTACGAGAGCTCTATACTTTTAAGAATTCGTTTTTGAAGTCGATCTAAGATGCTACTCAGTTTGGTTTTGATAGGCGAGGGGAGTAAGGCCAAGTAACTGAGCGGAGTGAGCAAGTAACCTGATTCGATTCTGATTCGGATTCCGAACCTTCTGAGTATACAGAGCAGAATTCTGCAGAGCAAATCGTTTATATTTGATTCTATGTAGCTCTTGATTCCAGCATCAACCTGTCAAACTTTAAGAGTCTTTAAATGATCTTAGCAAAATTGGAAGGTCTTTAAATTTTGTTTTCCATATCCGAGTTTTCACAGTTCTTTCTAAATCATTGCTTACTGTCAGAGTTTTAGATAGATTGGGATAGAACTTATATCGTATTGTACTTGGTAGTACTTAAATTAAGGACGAAACATACTAAAATCGAAAACACCAAGGCTGTCAGCCTGTCGGGAACCGGACCACTGAGAGGCAGAGGCCCTATATTTTTGACTCCTCGAACGTGAACCGGACCACTTTTTCAAAAAAAAAAAAATTAGCTTCAGTTCAACAATTTGAGTAATATTTTTAACTAAAAGTGGAAATTATTGAAAATTTCGGAAGATTTTAGTATAAACGATTGGATTTCTAACAAAGCGTGGATGATTTTTTTTTTAAAGTACAAGATAATGTAAGATAACTAGATTATACGAAAAGAAACCATTTGTTTTCAATTTATGCCACGCCCCCTCAAATTAAAAAAATGTCCCATCCCCACAGTTTCATAGATAGAAGGTTCGTTTCTTCTGAAAATATTCAGTAATCAGTATTATTTATCGCTCCGCCAAAGGAATGGTAAAGATCGGATGAACGGTTGTCGAGTTATAAGGAAAACAAACAATTATGGGCAGCACTTCACAGGTACAGAGTTCGTTATAGTCAGGCTTGACCGACTTTCTTTTTTTTTTTTTTAATTTAAAACTCGACATTTTGGTGTTTTTAGGCAAATTTCTTTAAAATACTATCGAAAACTATCAATATCTATCGATGGATTTGGAAAAAACTATCACTGACTATCGATGATGAATACTATCGATAGTTGAAAATATATATAACTTGCTGCAGCCAATTTTTTAAAAGAAGTGATTTATATTACGATTGGTTTTCATGCCGAACAATTGTACTAAAATCTTTAGCAAAACATTATATATTACTATCTAAGCTCCGGTAAAAGAAGTGTACAGGGGGAAGGCGAACGAATTAGGGAAAGAAAGAAGAGTAGAAGTGTTAAGCGACTAACTGAGCGATTGGGTGGAGATGTACCAGACGAAGAGTCGCTTTAACACTTGGAGAAACTGCTTCTCATCCCGATATATTCGAAAACACGCGCGTTGGGGACCTGAAGCAGCGCAATTGCTGCAGATGGAAGACCTATCTTAAACCGTCGAAGCCAATTCAAAAATCCGATGAATAAAAATATCAAATTAATTTTATAAGCATGATGCATTGTCCTTTTCGACAATTTTGGATTTGTAATTCTATGACAAAGAAACAAAGTCGAAATCGACCGTTCACTGGCAAAGCCAAATTAAAAATGAAACCTTTTCTGGGTGGAGATGTACCAGAAGTCACTGAAGAGTCGCTTAAACACTTGGAGAAGCTGGTGACTGATCTTCAAATCTCGAACGCTCAGCTATCTGTCAATTTGGAAGATCAAACAGATTTGGCCATATTCCATGAAAAGGAAAGCCAGGTACTTAAAGTGTCGGAATCAAAAACATCGCTGCAGTTGGAGGACCTGAAGCAGCAATTGCTGCAGATGGAAGAACATATTCTGAAACTCGAAGCCAACTCAAAAAAACAAAAGGAGCAATGTAATTGCATGACAAAAGAAAATTAAAACAAAGTCGAAATCGACCGTTCACTGGCAAAGCCAAATTAAAAATGAAACTTTTTCTAACTCTATTCATAGGCAAGGCACATTTCTATAAATCAAGGCCTACTAGAATAACGAACGACTGATATCATATCGTTTTGATTATAAGGCGAAAAGTTGGCTAACTTGCATGTTATTTAATAGCATAGCATAACTCTTAACCAATATTTTCAAACTGCTCACGACCCCAACCAAAAAAATAAAAATAAAACGGTCTTCCCTCAACCGATTGTGTGCTACTCTCGCGCTCGCTGTTAAGCGGCTGTTGTTGTTCACTCAGACTGGTCAGTCTAACATCAACCCAATAACAGGCCCATTTCAGTCAAGCGGTCCCAAAGTGTAAGTTGTTTGAAGACCGAGAGACGAAAATGTTATTTCAAAAACGTTGCTGTGAACAAAGTCAAGTGGAGCAGAACGTAACATTGCGAGAGAGAATGAGAGAGCACACATAGTTGGTCGCATACAAACAAACGTGCGTTGATATCGTGCGCTGCTATGGCCTAAGATGCACACACTGATAGCATACATTCAGAAAAGACCTTTTCAGCAAGCGATCTCTGCAAATAGGTTGTCAAAAGACCAAGAGCGAAAAAACCAAAACAAATGGGTTTCTCTCTACACCCAACCTATATCATCAGAGAGCGTAGTTAAAGGTTGCAATGAGGGGACCGGTTGTTGCGTCCTCTGTTTAATAGTTATGAAAGATTGTTGCTTTCTGAACCCGAACTAAATACACAGTTCCTCAAATTAAGACCTTTTGTTCACAAGCTTTGCCGTTCGGACTCGTCGTTTAACTGTTGGTTCTTTTCTCTTGTGCGAGCATTACAAGCACACAAGACAAGAGATTGAGAGCAGCTCGGCTTGGCCTTTTGAGGCATTCAAGTCAGTTATTTTATTTATAAGTATACAGGCTCTTGATTTTTTCTCTCTGTACTATAATGTAGTTAGTTTATTATTTCAGTTTTTGTAGGAAAATTCTTGATTAAAGTACAAAATTTCTTGATTTCTTCTCTATGTACTGCAATGTATTTAGTTTAAAATTTAAATCTTCCATCTTTTCCACAAAATTTCAACCATTAAAAACAAACCACACACCAATAAAAACTTCCATAGGCTATCAACAGCAATCTACAGTCTTGAAGCTTCAGAGCTTTGAATCCAGGATGCGTATTCTTAAGTACCTGCACCAGACCCAACTCAATGGCCTTGCTGTTGCTGTAAGTTCGCCAATGATGTCCCAGTCCAAACTCTTGTGACTTGACAAACAATGTATAGAATTTTTGCAGAAAATATGAATTTCTTTGCATGGGAAAGCGTCGGAAATAGCTGGACGTGCATATTTCCGGACTGGTCAGGCGAAAAATGGGCTTACGTAGTCGAATCTGCTGTAAATCCAGGCGTGCGGCATACTCCGTACTGCTGCAGTAGGCATATCTGGTATTGAAACTCTCCAGATGTTGCATCAATGTGGAACTGTTGACCACCAAGAGACGCGACTTTAGGGCGGCCGGCAAACAACGCGAGTTGAAGTACACATCCACCTCGGTGTCGGTGAGCATGAGGTGTTTAAATTTCATAATCAACGTTTTAATAAATCAAAAGTCAAACGAAGGTCAAGAAGGAACTAAAAACCTCGGGTTCAGGGGTTTTAGGGACAGGTTCGCGAACCGAATTATTGACCTACAGTAATTCAATCTAGATCTTTGGCTATTTCCAGCTTTTTTGGTTCAACATTTGGTTAAAGTACTCTTATTTGGCTTTTTAGAATGTTTTAGGGTTGACATAAGAATTTACTGGACAGTTGCATAGTGTTATTGAGCTTTGAAACTTCAAAGAACTCTTTTTGAATTCTTTTATTTTAGAACTCAAGATTTTGGTTCGATTGGTTAAAAATTTTCGAGAAGATCGGCTTGCAGCCTTTAAAGATGCTCTTTTTTAACTAAAACTTGGTACTCAGACGCTAAGAATAGCAACGGAAAATGCGCTCTTAGAATGATCATGCCCTGCATCTGAGTACCAAGCTTAAAAACTAAGCTAACCATCTTCGATTAAAAGCCAACATTTTTGATTTTAATTTAATCTTCCCGCAGGGGTGCCGTGAATGTTGTACGATTGGGTGATCTGGAATTTGATACCGATACCGATGATGCCGAACCCGAGGACTTTGGTGTACTTAGCATTACACCGCATCCGGAATTTGATCCTACCTCAGGAGTCTTATATAATGATATTGGCCTTATTGGGCTTGATCGAGCTGTTAACTTTAGTACGTACAAACATCCCGCCTGCCTGCCCTTTGATGATGGTGAAAGTCATGAGAAATTCATTGCCATTGGTTGGGGTCACAAAAAGTTTGCCGGCAAAGCATCCCCAAAGCTGCTCAAGGTGACGCTTAACGGTTATGGCAATCGCTGCATGACGGATATCGAAGAGACTGATGAATTCCCCCGAGGATATGAGCCTAGCACACAATTGTGCATAGGCTCTAGTTCTGGGAAAAACACTTGTAATGGCGACTCTGGTGGTCCTGTTTTGGCCTATCATGAAAAATTTCCCTGCATGCATCATGTGATGGGCATCACTTCATCGGGCAGTGGCTGCGAATCACCAAATGTGCCCGGCATTTACACCCGTATCTATCACTACATGCCCTGGCTCAAACAGGAACTGGCTAAGCTTAAGTAAAATTCGTGGAAAAATAAAAATAAATTTAATCGAGAGACAATTTACATAAACTCGTGAGCGTGAGTGAGCGTGTGTGTGGGTGGGTGTGTTTAGTAGTTGATTAACCACAATATCACTGAGCAGTGGCGTTCAGGCAGCAAAAGCACACGGGGGCTTATCTTTGGACAACATTTTATAACTTTCGAACGGGTTAAGATTATTAGGATCTTAACAGAAGACGAACGCTTGTCTTGTATATTTCCCTCTGCTCCAAAAATTCAGAAAGTTAAACTTATTTAAGAAAAAATAGGGGAAAGTTAAGTTCGGCTCGGACGAAGTTTTGTATACCCTTGAAGCTTCCATTAAAAAAAAAAAAGTTTTTCTAAGACTACTTTTGGACCTTACTTTTCTATTAGATCTATACTATATTTCGACCAAACTTGGTGAAATCATGGAAAAGCACAATACACTGTTAATTACGAAATTTGGACGCGATCCCATTTAAAACAAAAAAGTTTTTCTCACTAGAACTTCTTTTTCGACCGATCATTCATACTGCAGCTATATGCTATAGTCATCCGATTTTGATGAAACCTTGTAGAATTGTGTAAAAGTATATAAAATAAGTGTATGCCAATGATAAGGACGTTTTCATTAAAAACAAAGAAGTTTTTCTCACAAGAACTAGTTTTTCGACCGATCGTTCCTATGGAGGCTATATGCTAAGTCATCCGATTTCGACCAAACTTTTATTAAAATTTGCTTTTTCTTCCGCTAAATCGACTGTTACGCCCAGTGAGCGATGATTCCACCAGCCCAAAAACCACACCAAACAGTGCATTTTACTGGATGTTAATGTAGTTCGAGAATCTATTCTGGTTACTCATCAGCCCAAATGCGTCAATTTGATGTATTAACGTTTTCATTGAGACTCTCCACTGAACAAAGTTCGGCACGAAAACAGCTGTTCTTCTTTGATCAGCTGCAGAGCCCATTGGAGACGTTGTGTCGCGGTTTAAGACTTTCCATGATAAATTGTCAATCAATTCTGAATAAAAATAAGTTAACAGTACGAGTATCACTCGAGATCTGCCAAAAAATCCATATTTAAAAAAAAAAACACCTCACCCTTTATAATGTGATAGCTCGGATCCTATTATATCCTTCATCTTGAACCTTTTCTTATTATATGTATAATTAAAATCAAGATTAGCCACAATTTTTTATTTTTAAAGTCAATCTACACAGGCCAGCGGCACAAAAAGATAAAAATGATTGAATCCAAGAGAACCAAAGTTAGGAGTTTGACATAATTTTACCAGGGCTGCGTAAAGTATTCATAATCCATTTAGAAATATTGACAAACCCTTGAACTGTGTTTCTTCTTATCACGAATCTTGCCGCCCCCCTTCAAACGCGGTCATGCTGACCTTTTCAAGCATTGCCAATCTCTGTTAGCAATCTCTAGCTCAATCTCTCAGCAATTCCAGTGAGCAATACTGGAAATACGTATACTATAGAGCAGCTCGAATCTCATTAAGTGAGTTTTAGTGTCTCAATGAACATTGTCTCGCGTGTATCACAACCGCTTTAACATGGCTACTAACAACATAATATTCCGAAACGCATTATTTCTGCTACTGTGCGGTCTAGTTTCAGCACAGAATCATGAAGTGGTCAGCTGTAAGTAGTCACTGGAGTCACTTCCTTGAGCTAAACTCAACTTTTGTCTTGAAAGCCTGTACCAAATACAAACAAAGCATATTCGAGCAGAAGGATGGCTATGGTTTCCTGCTGCCCGGTGCACCGATTGTATATAAGACCTTGGACAAGTGTCGCAGCTATGCATCTCTCATAGTGGGCGGTGCACCCGCCGAACCCAAAGAGTTCCCACATGCGGCGCGTTTGGGTCATCGTGAAGAAAATGATAACAAGACCAACTGGTTTTGTGGGGGCACTTTGATAAGCGATCGATTGGTACTCACGGCGGCACACTGTTTATTCTCGTCCATGTATGTATGTGTGTGTAGAAGTAGAAATGGGCGCGGAAGAGATAAATCATCACTCTACGTCCGAAAGACTTTTGTTCGACTGCCTTTTCCGGGCCCATCTCAATGGAGTAGACACTATACTTAGCTCTCCTTCCCCCTTTCAAAAACAGCGGTGCAGTGAATGTGGTACGCTTGGGCGATCTGGACTTTGACAGTGACACAGATGATGCCGATCCTGAGGATTTCGTAGTGTTTAATACCACCGTACATCCTGATTATCAGCATCCCTTGCTATATAACGACATTGCCGTGGTACAACTGGTTCGGTCTGTACGATTTAACTTCTATAAGCATCCCGCTTGTCTGCCCTTTGATGATGGTGAAACCCACAATACGTTCATAGCGATTGGCTGGGGCCAGGTGAAAATTGTAGGCAAGGATTCCAATAAGTTGCTAAAGGTCAAGCTCGACAACTTCAACAGGAAATGTGTAGAAACATCTGAAGTTACGGATGAACTGCCAATGGGTTATAATGCCACTACACAACTCTGCGTTGGTTCCACGGGACACAAGGATACTTGCAACGGTGATTCGGGCGGTCCAGTGCTGAGTTATCACAAGAATTATCCCTGCATGTATCATGTCATGGGCATCACATCAGCTGGCATTAGTTGTGATACACCCGATGTACCATCGATGTACACACGAGTTCATTATTATCTGAATTGGATTAAAGAGGAAATGGCTAAAATATAAAATATCAAAGCAATTCTCTTGGTTCAGCTTTAACATTGGTTATCTGTTTCAGCAATGCCCAGGACGCAAGCTGCAAATCCAAATCCATTGGCGCCAAGATTATGTGGGATACAGCGATAGTTAGGTACATCATTTATCGACATCTTGTCAAAATTTCGTTACAATCGGAAGGTTAGTGGCAATACCTCCATATCAAGGATTTTTCTCATTTTAATAGAATATATGAACAAGTGTTTGCGAAGAAGTTTTTCAAAATACCCCTTTTTGGTGACTTCAATTGAATTTGGGTGGCTGCGCAAGTTAGATACAGCACCTAGTCGCATGATTTCCGTCAGTGGGCTTCTACAAGGCTTGTTCCACCAATTTGTAGTATATTCCGTCCGACGACCTAAAACACTTGATCGAAATGCATATTGATCGTGGAAATCGTTACCGAAAGGTCAGGTAAGAAGTGCTGACCTAGAATTGCGTTGAGCAGTGACAGTCTAGTCTTGATCGACATTTAATGACTATGATTTATTTATTTATAATATACCTACATGAGCTGAACACAACTGTCCTACCTTTTTTATTTAGTATTTGAGTTGTCAAATATTAAAATTTAAGATTAAATGTAATTTTAATACTTGAAAAGCATGACGACCTTTGTGCCCTAAGACGTTTTGTTGATGAGCTTTGCATTTATGCCAGTGACAGTAAATTGTTGTGGAGTGCAATGTGCAAGAACACCTAAATGAACACCCCATATATCTTTCGGCAGCCATAGGAGTAAAGTTCTGATACGATAGATACCCTTAACTACTGTAAACTTTTATATGGATGTATAAACAGAGAGGAAAAATCAAGTATGTTGTATTTACGATCTTGATGGTCAAGTGAGTCTTAGGCCCGTTTTCTCATGTTCCTGTTTTTGAAAATCTAGGTGGATTTTACGCACCATCAAGTTCGCCATACTTAAATCAAGTACGATTTTCAAGTACTCGGTACTTGATATCAGTATTATCGGACTTAAAAAATGAGTACGAAACATAATTAAATTGACCATATCTCAACTTGATCCAAGTACGTTTCAAACTTAAAATAAGTTCGAGTTTGCTTAAAAATGAGCCCTGATTATCGCTTAAATTAAGTACGTGCATACTTGATCCAAGTAATATTACAACTTCAAGAAATGGGAGAAGAGAGGAAGGCACCACCGATGCCCCACCCTTCTTTTAAATGTTTCACTTTTTTTTATAAATATCTTATACCTTGTCCTGAAAAACACTTAAAAATTGTAAAAATTATTGTTTTTAACTTTACATTACCTGCACTCACTGGGACTCTAACGCGGTACCTAATAGTAAAGACCGCAGTCAAATGTTCAGCGATCAACAAGCAAGATAATGGTCTGTCAGGCGTTGTGTAATAGAGGTCTAACAATAAAGCGTTCCTTAAGAGATCGCTACATTCAAGACAGTGTCTAAATGCAGTCTTAAACAATTCATTATTCATTATAATTCACGGTCCATCGATGAAAAATAATTTTCGAGAGTAAACATTTACCGAGAAACCTTTCCAAAATTGCCGATTGATGCAATGCTTCTGCGAGCTAGATAAAAACCGTACCTGGATAATTGGTTACAAATTTCGGATATCAAGACCTGTCTAAAATCAAACTTTCAATTGATTATTAACACATTTTGTAAGTGCCACAGCACATACAAAGTTTAATAATATTAAAGCCTTACGTTAATTAGTTACTCTACTTTCGGTTAGTTAAAATGTACACCCGCCGTATTGAAGGCCACCAAAAGACGCATAAAATCATCCATATCCATTGATCTAGCACGTAATGTGGCCATTTCCAGCTCTTCCAGTATGCCGATAATCTTCTCTTGCATATTAAAGTTTTCTTCGATGGGCTGAAAATATTTGTAAGCTTATAATGATTATCGAAAATTAAGTAGTTTTCCACCCACCTCATTTCGCAGCGAGCGATACAATTTGTAGTTCTTCTCCAGCATCTCGATCACAGAGTTGACTTTAAAGGTGGCCGCCAGCGTTTTATTCTTACGCAAAAAGGCAATGCGTGTCAGACCATCCCATTCGGTAAAGTTGACCGGTGGCGGTGGATTCTTAGGCTCCAGGCGCACTACGCTCGACTCGACTTTGGGCGGCGGCTTGAAATTGTTTTTGCCAACCTTCATTAACATGTCCACACGGGCCAGCAGCTGGGTGTTGATGCTCAGGCGACAATACAATTTATCACCCGGCTTGGCCACCAAACGCTGGGCAAATTCACGCTGGAACATGAGTACGGCACAGCGGAAAAGCGGACGATGCAACAGCAATTTGAAGATTAAGGGCGAACTGATCTGATAGGGGACATTGGCAATGCACAGATCGAAGAAGGGTAGCTCGGCCTTTAGGAAGTCACCAATTAACACCTGCAGTTTGGGCTGCAACGGTGTGGCCTGGACACGTTTCTGCAGCTCGGCGGCCAGCCGCGTATCAATTTCACAGGCAATCACTTTCTTGCAGCGCTCCAGCATGCGCACGGTCATGTTACCAGTACCTAAAGATATGAAAAGATGAATTCTCAATTCATAAGGCAAACAATGGCCCGTCCAATTGCAAACGTACCGGGACCAATTTCCAGTACCACATCGGTGGCTCGAAGTGCGGCCTTCTCCAGCATGGTGGTTATGACCAAGGGATTCTTAAGGATGTGCTGGCCAAAGTCCTTGTTGAATACAATGCCTGCAAAAAAGAGAATTGGTGGATTTTCCATTGCTTTTCTGTTGCTTTTAGCTTACCTTGCTTTTGCACTTCATTGTGTATGCGGGACTTCTTCTCTGTTTTTACCTTGGGCATGATTATTGTTAATAATTTTGTTATATTTTATCCCAGGTTGTTGCGTTTGTTTTGACTTTTCTTCTTCTTTGCATGGCCCATGTGCACCATGCTGTTAGTTAACATGCGTTTACCAGGCACGATTGCTTACGGTGTTGCCACCTAGGCTGTGTAAATCATTTCTCTGTATGATTTGAAATTGGGCGCGCTACTGGTTTTATTTAAATCGAGCAACGTTGACAAAAGGGTTGTAAGAACTACATCCGTCGCTGTATTTTTTTCGATTTTTCGTGAGACTTTTTCGAAACTAACTGATGAAATTACAAAAAAAATCATGATTAAAAACCTTTATATCTGAAGCAATAGTAGAACAAAGATGTCACAATTGTTATCCCATTGCTTTCAATTAGTTAGTATCAATTGGAATTGATAAGATAAGTGATTTCTAGGAAAGGATTACACAGCGATTCGGCTGTTGATGCTGATCAAGAACTTATATACTTTATAGATCGGAGATCTGGCTGTTACTTACTTTTGCACAAACTTAATATACCCTGTGTACCTTTGGCACAGAGTATAAAAATTCTTAGTTTAAAACTTCCACTGATCCATCCTCCCCCAAACAACACTTTTACTGAATAGAAAAAAACATTATTCCTTTACATTTTCCATTTAGGTGTTACCTTTTTTATTTATTAATTAGTTTTCACTTAAAATTATGAATCAATTTTGTTTGTTTTGTAGTTTTCTTTTGGTTTCTTTGGTTATCTTTCCACACTTGCATCGTACATTTTGTTACCATTTGTTCTTGGTTTTTTTTTAGTATCATCGAAATAACATTCACTTTCCTTTCATAGTTTTCATAATTTTCTGTGTATTTTACAACATATCAACTGTTGACTTTTGACTTTCCTTTGTTATTTGTTTTATTAAATTTATTTACTTTGTTTAAACTTAACTTAAATATTATTTATGTTTTGCTCATTTTCAATTATGGTTTTATTTTTATTTTGTGTGTGTTTCTGAATACTTTTTCAGTGTGTCAGCTGTTTCTTTGCCTTTAATAAATAGTTCCTTATATATTTTCTTAGTTGGTTTTGTCTTAGATCAGTTAACAATGATTTGTTATTTATATCGGCCTGTGTATTTTGTGTATTTGTTTTGTTATTTTTGTTTAGTATCTAAGATGCAAAAGGTACATGAAAAAGTTGCACAGTGGTTTGAGTGTGTGTATTTTATAAGCGTGTGTCTTGTACATATTTTGGTGATATCATTTAGAACAATGTTAGTTAAGCGAAAGTTATATTGATTAAGTGGCAATGAGTGGGTGTGTGAGTTTGTGCGAGTACTATCCAAAATTTGGAAAACTTAAAAAAGTTCGAAAATTGGACATAATTCGGCTTATTCCGAAATTTCAGTCGATTTTCGTGTAAGCCAGAGGTGCCCAAATACCTCTTAAGCGTGCGTATTTACACACACACACATAAAAATCAAAAATCAGAAACAAAACAATAAAAAACGCAAGCTGTGGATATTCTGCACCAAGCATCCAAAGCCCCACAAACAAAACAAACGTATGTAGAGCGACCCCTGGTGTAAACCATTGTAGTTCGTTAATTTTAACTTACTAGCCAGGTAAGAAACCTCGAAATTAGTTGAGCCGCTGAAACCATGCTTAAACACGACATACCCAGAGTTCGTTTTTCTTTTGTCTACGAGCAATTCGATCTGAGTTACAAATTTAATAAAAAATGATTTTAAATCAAATTGAAGGCTCGATATATCTATAGATACCTCAAAATCTCCACAATATTTGACATGTTAAAATAAAAATACTTGCAAGATGCAAAGAATCACCGTCGCCAAGAAAATTGGCATTTACTTTTCATTCCACTGACTTTCGGAAACTGGAACAGCTACAAATACCGATTCTGCATGATCTGATCGAAGTCGAAAACGGGGACAGGCCTGAATAAATTTAGGTTGGCAAAGTTAAAGAAACTTGACATGGGCGATAAAGCGCAGCGGTTCTGCCCCTAACAATGTTTAGGCTAGCAAAACAAGTTTAACGACAATTCGTTTGTATGGGGAACATGTCGTTGATATGAGAGAATTAGGGAATCCATAAATCAACCGTTGAAAAAACCATCACCAACGAATTTAATCCAATACATAGTCACTTTCTACTTCAAGAAATTCTTCACTGAAAGATTTTAAGATTGTTTAGAAACTTGTAAGATCAAAACATTATCAGAGCTCACAAAGTAGTCAAGCAATTATTTGTGTGCTGTCTGCTCACCAAAATGACAGGTACCAAATAAGCAGAATCGCTCAGTGTCTCATGAGAACACTTATGTTTGCTTCTCACGCGTTTTCTGTAACAATAACAGCTTGAATGGAGATACTTTCGTTCTTCGCAGCTCCGAAATTCTCAGTCGGCCTTGGTTAAAGGTGGGGAATCCTCATTCGATTTCCTGGTATTCCTATCGATAACTGTCAAAAATTTAAAGAACGACAGTTTAACCCCCTGGTTTTGGTATGTTTTCAGCACTGGAGTACGATAATGCCTCCGCTTGCTTTAACTTAAAATTATTGCCTTGGCCTACGAATAAAATCTTTTGGTGTACTCTAGCACAACTGTTTAGATCAGCAATGGGCAACAAAAACTAATCGATGAGCTTATTAACCATTATTTTGTATTGTTTTTGCCCCAACAAGGGCCACTAGCTGCCCATTGCTGTCTTAGATGAATTGAATGATGGATGAGGATTATTCCGGCCACTGTTTTTTGAATATCCAGTGAGTGTATATAGTTTAGAGTTTAGAATTATTGGATCAGGCAATTAGGTTGAGATACATTTTACATCTTGCTCTTTCAGCTTATAGCTAACATGTTTCAATATGTTTTTGTTTATTTTTTTTTTTTTTTTTTTTTTTTGTAATTTTTCTCAGGTTTCGGTTAGGCGTTACAATGTTTTCCTTCTTTCTGAGAAACAACCAACAACAATAATTTTGCTAAGTTTGCTTTTTGTTTACTCCCTGATTAAAGGGGATTTTTGTCATTTAATATAAATTATTGTTGCTTATATTTGATGGCTGGATGCTCGTTTAGATTTTTGTTTGTTAAAATTGTTTAACATTTCTGCTAGTGTGAGTGTGTGTGTCTGTGTGTGTGGTAAAATGCTTTGTTGAGAATACTTTAGGTTAACATTTAACTGTTTCAGTTGGGAGTGGGGGATAAGGGGTATTTTTAGACACTGGGCAGGGGGATTCTCCATATTCATACATTCAACATTTTCCTTATTCTTCTTGTTTTTGTTTTTACTCTTTTAGTTAACAATGCTGCACTTATAGTTAATAAATCTTGATCTATCTTTCTTGCAGCGCAAAAATCTCTGTTGTGAAAAGCAAATTTTGTGTGGACAACAAGAATGAGAACTTAAAATTGTACAAATTTAAACAAATTTCGATGCTTTTTGTTTTGCGCTGCAATTGTTATATATATATATATATTTTGTGGTTTTTCGCTTGAGTCTTTGGTTTTTAAAATCAACACATAATTAGTTAGTATATATATATATATTTTTTTTTTTGTGTCCGGTCGTGAATGTTTACATATAATAATAAGTTATATATTCTTTGCGGCTTACAGACTAAACACATTTTTTGTTTAACATAAAATAATTTGTGTGCTTTTTGCTTTATAACTATGATTAGTTTATGTTTAATGCATTTGTTTATAGCTCAAGTGTTTCTTTTTGGCTTCACTTTGTGTATTTTATAAGTATGATTTATGTATATAACAATAAGGTTACAAAATAATATCGCTTTAATACTTGAGAAGGAAGTTGTGCAAGATACAAATCAAATTGGCTCATTTATTTATGTGTGTGTATATTTGTGTGTGTATGTATGTGTGTTTCGTGGTGTGTGGCGGCTATTGTGACAGTGCATATTCCCTTGAGATTCGCTTGGAGCAAGTGCCTGGCTTTGCTTTGAAAGTGCGAAACTTGAGATTCGGCACAACATTCAACGTCATCTTTGACAACATTAATAAATAAAAAACTAATAACAAAAATGCATTGCACCTCAATTGTAGCTACAACATATTGATATACTGACTAGAATGGGTAAAGGAAAATAGGATTTTGTATGGCAATTAACATTATCGTTAGATGAAGAGCTGGTGGAAGGGAGCAGGGCTGCAAAAGTAGCTAGGATTGTTGATACATTGATACTTAATCAAGAGTTATAAATAAATATGTATTCTCTAAAGCTATTCTACAATTGTAAAGTTCTGTCCCGCAGTTCTTATTTGACGAACGTCACTTGTTAACCGTGGTTATTAAAAATGTATACTCCATACATATTTTGGTCTAAGTCAGCGGTGGGCAAGGCCTTGCTCCCATTGTTCCCGAGAGTTATTTTACTGCAACTGGCGCTACACAGTCGCATTAAAAGTTACTTCGCTTCGAAGCGAAAACAACAAAAAATCGATTGCTTATCGGGGCATGTCGCCAGTCGTATGCTCGGCAGAGACGACTGCAAAAACAAATACATGCAGCATCGGTAATAGGGGTTGTCCTTTCGGTTGTTGTTGTTGGACTGCTCCCAAAATCAAATTTCCTGCCCACCGCTGGTCTAAATAATTTATTTTGTCCTCGTTTACCTCAAGCCCATCAATTTTAATAGCTTCTTAATATTTAAAAATAATGATACACGATAAGATGTTCGAAAGAGAACAGGTTTTCAAAGAACTTTGACTTTATCGTTGAGTCGAAGCCTGATTTGTAATCAACAAAATCATGGAGGATCTCGGTTTGTGTTTCATGGGTCTTCTCCAGTACATGTCACAATTTGATTATCTGGTCAGCGGTGGATCTTAAGCTACACAGATTAGGTTCCATTAGTGGCTTTAGGCCCGATTTCTCAATGTGCGATTAGTCAACTTGACAGGCAGTTTACGCGAATTTGCGTGTCTCATCCTGAGTGTGGCACAACCGGAGGAACAGACTTAACCACTGCTCGAGCAATGGTTAAAGTTAACCGCGAGTTCAGTCCCGGTGGAATTATCGATATTTTTATCGTTAAACAAACAGCTGTCTCCAGCATTTGGCACAAAATGTTTATAAATAAACAAATTTTTCAACTCCACGCAATGGAAATGGAATTTGAAGAGGCGGGACCAACGAATAAACAATGCAAGAGAGTACAGGAAGAGGCCTAATTACTTAACTGATCTGGATGATGCCACATTTGTTCAATGATTCAGGTTGACAAAATCTACATGTAAAATAATTCAAGGTAGGGATTCAGTTTGTTGTAACTAGGATTGTTAGCAGGACTTGGCGGCGCTGCCAATTCTTTCGAAAAGCTCCATAATGTTTGCGTTATATTTCGGGAGATATAGTGGCTCCGGCTTTGCAATAGTTTCACACACTTTGTTTGTTGAGTCTGATCCCACGTCTTCAATATCCGATAGTATTTGGAAAGAATTGGCATATTGCACGTTTCACAATGGTTGGGTGATACATAAATCCGGCATCATTAAGGACTTATCGTAGCAATTCGATTATAAATCCCAAAATTTGTAAGTCTTGAGACTCGTCAGTGAACTGAAACGAACCGAACCGTTTTTAATGGTGGTTTTGGGTTCGGTTCAGCATTGTCAAAGAGACGTCGGTTCGGCTTGTGATTCGGTTTATCAGTTGGAATTAGCGGTTCGCTTACGGTTTGGTTCGGTTCAGAACCGGTTTGCAGTCCTGCTTTTGCCCCACCCTGTAGTTTACACAGTTTTTGACAGCTTACACATAAATATTTAAGAAAGTAACTGCTACATTTGGCCACAGCTGAGACAAATATCAAAAACTTTTTGAGCTGACAGAATCAATAACAAATGTATCAACAATCCTAGGCCAAAGCCAAGTTAACAAAACTTTAAAATAATATATAACTGCCTGCAATTGCCGGCATTTTGTGCGTACAACTATTTGAAAGCAGGATAGTAAGATTTTTGTGGTGTTTACATATTGGCACTGGTAAGTATAAGATAGCTATGTATTTATGCATGTGTTGGGAGCAGGAGACTGGCCTCTTCTAGTTTCTTCAAAACACAATCCTTAAAAATGAAATAAAGACTATGGAACTACTACAACTGGAAACAGACAACAATAAATAATAATAATTTTTTTAAAAGAAGCGCTCATTAAATTTGTTCAACGGAAACAAGGCTCATAGTGAGTGCTAGGGGGGAGGGGCGGGAGGAATAGGAATACGCGAGCAGATAACCTAGGGGGTCAATAGATTCTCAAAAATGGCTTCAATTTGGCTTTCCAGTTCTGTAAGTGAAACACATCGTTTTAGTAGACTTTACGTTCTGGTCCAAACTTGGGATTGACAAATGAAAAGCCAGCAAACTCATCCTGATTGATGGAACGTATGACCTCTGTTCCGATTGGTGTAAGGACTGGCTCCTCCTTGGTAAACTCGGCATCAAAATTGTTGGCATCGCGTGGGTTTTTCTAGAAAGAAGATGAAGATCCAAATCAAAACGAAAATTATACACAACATTTCGCCTGAAAACTTACCATTTTCGGTCGGAATGGTGGCTTTATGTTGCGCTTCTCCAGCTCTTTCCAGTCGAGTTTATTGAAAAATGGATGCTTGCGTATTTCGTTCTCATCTCCTGTGCAGCCCAAACGCTGCTCGGGATTTTTGGTAAGAAAGCCTAGGCCACAAATGAATAAGAGATTAGCGATTTGCTTTTGCCTCACATTCCACCTGTTACCTTTTAATATGGACACGGCTTCGCGGGACAACCACACCGGATACAACACATCGTCGTGCATTATCGAATCAAAGAGCTCATCCTCATTATCAGCCTCAAATGGCGGCTGGCCAGCCATCATCTCGTACATAAGCACCCCCAGCGCCCACCAGTCCACCGAGGCGCCATACTCCTGCTCCTTGAGTATTTCCGGGGCTATGTAATCCGGTGTGCCACAGAATGTGGTGGTAAGCATGCCATTCATGATACCCTCCTTGCACATGCCAAAGTCGGCCAGTTTGCAGTGACCCTCCTGGTCGAGCAGTATGTTGTCCAGCTTCAAGTCGCGATAGATGACGCCATGGGTGTGAAGGAACTGCAGCGCCAGCGTCACCTCGGCCGCATAGAAGGCGGCTCGAGCCGCCTCGAAGCGACGCGCCTTTTGTATTTGGAACATCAAGTCGCCACCATTCACGTACTCCATGACAAAGAACAAGCGATCCGGTGTCTGAAAACAGGAATGTAACGCAGTGAGGAAGGGATGATTGGCGGCCAGGGCCAGGATGCGCTTCTCGGTCATGGTGCAGTCCACATCATCGTCCTGTATGATGGCATCCTTCTTCAGCACTTTGATGGCGTAGATCTCGTCTGTGCCTTTCTTCTCGGCCAGCATGACCTTACCGAACGAGCCCTTGCCCAGCACCTTGATGAAATTGAAGTCCAGCAGCGAACACTTGCCGGGACGAGTGTCGCCGGAGGCACCGCCTACGGCTAGGCTCATGCAGCTGCTGCTGTTGTAGCCACTGGTCAAAGTGGTGGTGGACGTGGCCAAACTATCACCTGACAGATTGCCGCTGCGGAACGAGGCGCCCGGCATATTGTCGCCGTCGCCGCCCAACGAGGCCCCGTAGTTGTCCTCGCCGCCCTGCTGATTCAAATACTTGGAGCGTCGCGGCTGCTGGCCCTGCTTGTCCGGCGAAATCCCCAGCGAGCTGAGTATCTCGGCCATTTGCTTGGTATTGATGCCGCACGTGTTGGCCACATTCTTCTGGCAGCGTTTGTGGACGTTCATGTAGCATGTCTCGCACTGCAGTCCCTGCTTGATGAGTCCGTAGAGCAGTGAGCCGCAGTGGTCACAAAAGGTGAAGCGCTTGTAGCTGTGCACTACAAAGCGATGCGGCACATTCACATTGAACCGCTGCCCGGCCGGCACCACCTCCACTTTGGCCTGTTGCTTTAGTTTGGGAAGGTTCAAAAGAGGATAGGTTCAGATTTGGTTTCGAAATGGTGGCAAAGGCTCCAATGCTTACCTCATCTCGCATGCCCGGACATTTGGACACCACAGACAGGTGGCATTTCTTATGTACAACTAAGGTGCAGACTAGAAATGATTAGATCAAATGGTTAGCATTAATATCCTTCGGCTCAGAGGAGAGTCAAATAACTGGGTACAACGTTTAGATAACGATTTAGAAAATATACATCAATATTTACATGGCTTCTCTTGCAATTCAAGCGTTATTTTTTTCAACATTCAGGGTTAAGACACTAAAAAATCAATACGTAGTTTATACAAACGATTTGTGATGCCTTGTGATAACTCAATGGTTTAGAAAATGTTCAAGTTTGAACAAGGTTTTGTGGAGCAAATTAAATGGCCGATTTTAAATTTGCAAATATTGTACTTTCGGATGAAACAGTATCGACTTTACTACGTATTTTCTAAATTGAGTTCGCTTAGAACAGTTCGAGGATTGCACTTTGAACAGATTGCTTTATAATACTAAATTCTAAGTTCTGCAAACCGTTTCGAAATAGAATCGCCTTGGACTTAAGAGTTTTCTGGTTTCTTCGAAAGTTCGTTACGAACTTGAAGAGTATAATCAGGCATGTTCTCAATTCTACAACTTTTTGAAAAGTAAATCCGCTTGGGATTGGTTTTTCTGTTCTTAATTCGAAATGGAAATGAAATGAAACTATTTGCCCATGATGTAAATATAGTAGGTGATGCAATGCACACAAGACTGAGCTTAAAATATATGGGAATTTTAAAATTGGAAATGTTCTGGTGCTCAAATCTAAAAAAATTCGTAATATTTTCTAGTTCCGGAAAGGAAAACCAAATTTCGATATATTAAGACTAAATGGTGCCGCAAAGGCATTAAAGTTTCTACAAAAAAATTTCCCAATTTCCCTTTCCCATTTCCCCTTTTTCATTTTACTTGTTCAACAAAGAAGCTTTTGATATGCCAAACCTTTTTTTTGGAATTTTGTAATATTCATTTCAAAGAAAGATGGAGAATATTGAACAACTGGTTTACTATCAATTCATAAACTCCAAAAATTTTGAAAAAAATCCTCGATGGACCGCGAATTATTAGGAATAAAGGTACGTGCAGAAACCAATTGACGGTCGACCATGTTCTTCCTGTAAATGAATTTTGAAATTTGCGTTTTTGCCCATATAAAATACTCTCGATCACAAATGGTTTTCGAGTTCTGCTTGTTTTTGCAAATAAATATTTAGAAAATATTCTTAGCATATGAGTAAGCCGAAAGTTTGCTTGAATTTGAGGGCGAAATTGAAGAAAACTTCCCATCTCTTGGATCTGTTATGAACTCTTTGCCAGGCCCACTTTTTGAGGTGAAGCTTAATGCGCGCATTTTAACGTAGTTTCACCAGGAGGCCTACTCAACGAAAGCCCTAGAAGGACTTTTTTCCAAGTGGTGCCCCAAAAGAAGGGACTACTCCACATTCGTCTTTCTCATGGACATCCTGCATCTATAATTTAAAATTGTATTTTATGAAAATAAAAAAAATTTTGCACGGGCCCACACCTAAAATATAAGCAAAGGCTTATATCTTGGTTACCTAGTCAAATTTATTTTTCTTAAGACGTTTTTGTGGCGTTCTCAAGGAATTCACGAGATATTCTTGTCCTTTGGAAGAATGTTTAACCGTAATAAAGACACTCATTTATGGGAGGGAAGAATGTAAGAAGAAATTGAATGGAGAATCACCCCAAAAAGAGCGACGCAGGCGCAATGGTAATGTAATAGATGCACCACAGATGAAGACTAAAAGAAACCTCTCAATTCTACGCCGCAGGCAAAATATTACAAAATCAAAAAAAAAATCGCGCAATTTATGTTGTAAAAGGGTAAACTTTCTATTGCTTTAAAAAAAAAATAAAACTTGATTTAAAATTGCTGGTTGTCGAAGAACTGTGTTATCATAAAGCTTCATTTTCAAACGCTTCGATTCGTATAAGACTAGGTATAAAACAATTAGTGAATCTTTTGGTGCAGAAAAATATTCACAAAGAATCGTTTGTAAGTGAATAGGTGTTTAGTTGATATTTGGTGTCTGTGTGGACTGTGTTCCGTTAGTGTTTGAAAGAGAGTGCTTTAAGTCACAACATGTAAAATGTATTCCTAAGCGTGCAATTTCAAAACATTTCATTTAAAGTACAACAGAAAAGTTTTTTCAAAGATGGGACTCTTCCGTTATGATAATGATATTACTAGTTCCTGATCCATACAGGAACAGTAAACGATTCTTTTTTTTACTAAGTGAAATGCAATGCAATTTGACTGCGACAAGGCATATCTTAAATATATGAATTAGTATCTTGATGCGGCACAACAGAGACACATGATTTAGGGAATAATTTAAAAAAACAAATTGAGATAAATGATTGATGATGGTGATGATAGTGCATTGGTTGCAGAGACGACACAAGAGGCGCTAGTTGAAAAATAAAATCATAAATCATCATGGAAAATGCTTTTTAGGTGGCTTGCAGTGAAACTCCACAATCGAAAACAACAGCAAACAACGAACGAGGGTACGAACGAACTAAACCAAACAAGCAAATGCAAATTGATGTGGGGCGGCACATAGAGTCCAAAGAATTGATGGACTCTAGACCAAGATCCTTTTAAATTTTAAGCAAAACACATACCTTGACATTGATAGCCTTGTTTACCAATTCCCCTGCAAAAAGGCAAGAAATACCACTGCTATTTGTATGTATACATATAAAATAGTTGTTGTTTTTTAAGGCATGATGAGTGTGTGTGTGTGTGTGGGTGTGTATGAATGCATGAGAAAACCCTTAGCTCGAGACCCAAAACTAAAATCAAGCAACGATGAGAGGAGATCCCAGCTTAAGAGAAACCATGGTTAATCGAGAAGGAAACAATTAAATAATTAACTAAATAATAACGTTACGATACACAAAAACATACAAAATAAATAATTCAAATCATAAATAGAAATCAAAGAGTGTTGTGGGAGGAGAGGAGAGGTGAGAGTAGGTGAGAGAGTTTGGTGGTAAATTGAATTCCCGAAAATATAGTTCAGATTAATCACTGCAAATACAACTTAAGAATGTCGGTAGGATACTGCAAAATGTTGTCCAGCGGTTACGAGAATGTGTGCTGTCAATGCCTGATTCACTGCTTCCACTTACCAAATAAATTCGCGACAATGCGAACAGAAGGTGGGTTGACGCAAAAATGTGGCCATAAACTTGTGGCCATTGACCTGAAAAAGTGAAAAATTAGTATAATTAGACATTCCATTCTATAGAAGATTATGCTCTCTCACCTGATGTACACGACGACGCATTGCACCGCGGCGACGATTGAAGCCGGCACGCTCTTTGAACTCCTTATTGACGGCCACCGTATGCTCCACTTCTGCCTCAGCTTTGGCTTGATCTGTAGACGAGGTAACATGTTTAGAAATGGTTTTTTCTTTTGTGTTTCAAACTATATATTAGCCAGAACATTTCTAGAGTTGATAGAGTGTCCCTGCATTGCCGCTTGGCTGTCTACGTAGATATTTAATTGGTTGTTTGGAGCGTGTATTTCTGCCAACTCTGCAGCTTTCCTTATTGCGTAGACTTCCGCCTGAAATATGGTGCAGTGACTTGGCAGTTTGTAAGAGAGCTTGGTTTATGACTCGTCACAGTATACGGCAGCCAGTCTTCTAGTCGCAATAGTGCTGATGTGCATATAGAGTGGATTGTTGGGAAAACTACAGCGCCATAGTGCCTGCCGCACATAGATGTTGGGCAGTCTTTTGCGAAAGGCCTCTAGAATTTGGCATGCATCATATTAAAGCCTGCATATGGTGCTTAAAGTCTTTAGGAAAAGTTTGTAAAAGAATAATACAGGTTCCAAGGAATCCGTATTGTCCATTTTCATATTCGTATACTATTTTTGAGTGTTTTTTTTTGAGGGACTTTAAGTCGCAATTTCCAAAAATAACAGCAGACAGACTGACACTACGAAAATAATAGTACTTGCTACTTATACTTTCTATTAAATTCTTCGAACTATTCTCAGTCCCCCCAATTTTTCAACATTTATGCCTACCATTGCGGTTCTTCAGCTCGATAATCACATGGATTTGGCCCTGGGGCTCCAAATTGACCTGCAAAACAAAAAAAAAAAAGAATTTTTTGTATCTTTCCAAATTTTGCTTAATTCTAAAACTCACCCAAAGATCCGGGACACAAGCTTCACTCTGCATCAGATCCTCAAATGGTATCACACAATTGGCCACAAAATCATCGGGCGGTAGGGCCGCATCGTGAAATACAGTTAGATTGATGTTACGTGCACTGGTCACATCGTGCACGAACTGTTCGTTCCATACCGGATCGAATGTCTTTGGCCTTGTGGTGGAGCGATCTAAATAAAAACATTTTACAGAGATTAGTTCAGTGTATCACCTAACAGAAAGCCTATTTCCACTCACCAAAATGACTCTCATCAACATCTATCGACACATAGGGATCAATGAGCTGCTCATCGGCCAATTTGCCAAATGTTAAGTTGTGACGCTTCTGGAAATCTGTGGGACGCAGGCCAGTTGCCTCGCATACCTTTATCTGTAGTTTGCCCGTAAACATCATGTTGTCTCCCAGAAATAGCGATCTCCTTTAACTCTGAGCGAGTGTGTGTATTTGTATTGTGGTAGTGGCAATGCAATGATCGAAAGTGAAAGCAGCGAGCTGCACCTTGGAGTGTTCAGCAGCAGCTGCGGTGGTTTTTAAGTTCTGCTACCACTATGCGCTGTTGGGAGGCTGGAGACTGATCTGGGAATTGAAAAGAATAAAATATAAATTAAGAAAAAAGTCCAGAACGTCCAGTGGTAAAAGGAACAAAACATTGAAAAAGAAATCAAATCAATTTTGTTCATCATGACTTACTTACAGGAAGCCATTAAATCAGGGAAAAATCTTAATTTCGGACCCTCCCGATTTTTTCCGAATTTTGACTTAATTTCTTCTCGAGACCCGCAGCGACCATCTCTAACTCTTAACATTTTTCATTCAAACCCTTTTTAAGACTGAGACTTATCGAATCGACAATTCCTACTCGTTTTCAATTTAGATTCCAAGTCCGCAAAATTGTATCGGAATCGGACACAGTTTAGAAATACATACAACGAAAAGGACTACTTTCGTATTCAACTTAACATCGTTTTCTGTTTCAAAGTTTCAACATCCGGCTCGAAGGACCAACAAATGTTAGCTTACACAATCCTTGGTATTATTTATAAAATAAACTATGTCAACCCAAATTTTTCCCGATCCGTTTTCGGATCGATTTCGGTCTTGTTTCGCTAGATTTCGAGAAACTCTTGTAGTCGAAGGTTTTGAACCGAAAGATTTGGTTTGGAACACGTAAGCTATTATTTTCACAGCTCGAGCTGGATCGGTCCAAGCAAGCTTGCTGCCCTGCTAAAAGCACAACTTAGCCTTCTTTCTTTTATTTCCAAATGGGTCCAGTATAGTGAACGGATTCTTAATCCATTATATTTAATATTCGAAAACTTGAAAGTGTCCCATATGGTCTATTCAGAGATGGGATATCAGAAATTTCTACGAAATTGAGATGCCAAAATAATTCTTTCAGACTTGGACCCCCATATAATAAAATGCTTCAGAGAGATCTGATTATAAATGCTTGTTTTCTATAGAAAATGAACTTATAATGAATCAATTTGGAATTACCAATACACCAATAGTTGCCAGGTATGGCTTAGCGGCTAGTGGGTGCGCAAGATAAGCCTAAAGAAAAACTGGTTTCTTTTGACGTAAGATCACTATTCCCTAGTATAAGTATGTAGGCGATCTATTTGCGATAGTTAGTGAAGATGACATTTAAAAAACTGTAGAGACACTAAACATCTACCATAAGGACATACAATTTTCGTTGGAGACAAAAGAAAATGGCAAACTACCATTCTAAGACTCTGCAGTCCACAGGATAAACAACATATTAAAAACCAACTGGTATTAAAAACCCACAGCCTCAGGACGGTTAATAAATTATTATTCTGAGCATCCAAAAAATATGATAATCAATACGGCTAAGAATCTTGCCAAGCGGATTATAGACACGAGCGATCTAATTTTTCATAAAGAAAACTTAGGGACCATCAAAATACTACTGACAATGAATGACTTTCCACACAACATTAAAAAGATGATAATCAACGGCATTGGAAAAGAAACCACAAGAAGAACACAAAAACAGACCAAAATGTACAAATCAGTAACATATATACCACAGTATTCAGAAAGACTCGGTAAATCTGACTTATATGACAGAGAAGAGACCACAATAGCTCACAAACCAACATACACTATGGCTGCACTACTCAGCTATATGAAAAGTAGGATATCAACGTTGAACAAAACTGACTTAATATATAAAATACGATGCGCTGAAGACGGTACCAATATATCTAACAAAATATATGTTGGGACGTCAAAATCCAACATTAGAATAAGTCAGTTTCACATCAAACTCCGCGAGCAGTTTCACTTGTCCCGTATTAATGTATGTATAGGTTTTATTAATTATGTTTAAATTGTTTAATGGAATTCTTGTCTGTTTTATTGTTGTTTGTTAGCCCCCTGAAGACGGACCCCGATGTGGGCTCGAAATATATTGGGAAAATATCAAACAAAATGTCGCCTTAATTTCGGATGAGACGGATGACCTCGGTCAGCCAAATCAAACCTTTGGATTAAAACCTATTCAAACCAAAGTGGTTTCTACGTAGACTGAGTTGAATATCGATTACGAAAAACCAAAACACTAGTTTGTTTCTGGTTCTTAAGATACCAATGTTTTTATTTAAATATGAAAAATAAAGGGAAAGTTAACTCAGCCGAAGTTTTGTATACCTTTGCAGCCTCCATTGAAAACAGAAAACCTTACCTTTCTATGGGAGCTATACTGTATAGATCAGAGGCAGGCAAAAAATACATTTACATTATTGCATTGGTGTGTGTGAGAGCAGCGCAAAAGATTGATCTCAATTTCAGTAGCAACGACTGCGTCGCAGCGCAAGCCGAACACGCAACGCAGCGGCGCTTTTACAGCTTATTCTGTGTGTGTGGAAGCAGCGCTGCTTTGAGATTTTTTCGTATGCACAAGAGGTAGCAATGCCTGCCACTGGTATAGATGTCCGATTTCTACCAAACTTAGTGGAATAATGGGAAAGGCTAGCAAACTAAGAAATACGAAATTTGGAGGCGTTTCCATTGAAAAAAACAAGTTTTTCTCACTAAAACTAGTTTTTCGACCGATCGTTTCTATGACAGCTATATGCTATAGTCATCCGATCCAGCCGGTTCCGACAAATGTGCAGCGTATATGTACCAAATGACTTCGTGCAAAGTTTGGTGAAGATAGCTTTCAAACTGAGGGAGGAGATAGCATAGAAACAGACAGACGGACACGGCTAAATCAACTCAGCTCGTCGTGCTGATCAAGTATATATATACTTTTACTTTATGTGGTCGGAGATGCTTCCTTCAATGGGTTACAATCATCCGGACAATTTTATAATACCCTCTGCAAGGGTACAAAAATATGAATTTTTCTGAGAAATTTTACATTTTCTCCAAGTTTATAAAATTCTTTAAATTTATCTGACGATTAAAAAAATCGCGAAATTAACTAGCCAAAGGAAAATTGTATTCCTAAGTTTACTTCATTTACACTTTATTGATTTCATCGCACTTTTAGAATTAAAAAATTTACGAATTTACCACTTTACCACAAATTTTTCTTAAATTTAGGAAATTACAAGTTGAATATTGTGAAACAAAACAGTTGATATTAACTAGTTTTTTACTTTGATTTTTCTTAGTTTATAGAAATTTTAGAGGAAAATTTTATGACCAAACAAGTCATAGATTTTATATGTTTTGGTCCATAACAGGTCGGTTTAGTGGTTTTAGACCCCGATTTGGTTCATAAAGGCCAGGCAAACATTGGTTTTTGTTTTCGGCTTGTTGGTTGGATTTCACTTAATATATTATCCCGTGTGATCCTGCTCCCGAAACTCGAAACTTTTAAGAATAAAGATTTCGACTTTTCGCATTTTTATTTGAATTTTAGTTTCAGCACGCGAGGCGATGGCTTTATTGAGATATCATATTGGTGAGCAGCAAGTTCCGTGTTTCGGACCTGTCAACAGGCCGCCTAGATCGTGCGGATTTTGCATATTTTCAAACCAATTTTAGTCGATTCAAGACTTGGAAGCTAACATTACACGCGGAAACAGTGCTCGAAAATTGGTCCTTTCGAAAGCACCGCAGTCGCGACCAACTTTTGAATAAAATGTTTTTTGAAATGAAAATGTTAGAGAATGATGTTTTACGAGCTCAAATTAGCGGTTCGGAGCAGCTTGGATCGGTTCAGAAACGATTTTCATTCCCGGGATAAAAATGAATATTTTGTTTTGCGATAGTCACGGTACAGAATGGACGTGGACTGAAAAACGGAATTCAATTCAGAACATCTTTCCGCTACTTTCGAAGTAGACTTAGGATAGGATTGCAAAGTAGTGAATTTGGACAAGCATTTTGTCAACATTTTTGAATACCCCCCCAGTCTGCTGTCCAATTGTCATATCAACCGTAAGTACATACATATAATGTACGTATGTATATTTAATTTGGTCATGGCCTTAGTCCTCTTCAATAATGTGTAAATAAGGCTACAAGTCGTATGAGTAATATGTTGAACATTCCAATTGGAAAATGTAGTCTATTCTTGGTCTTTGATGTTGTTGCTTTCATGTTGCTTTCAATTAAGACAATTTGCTGAATTATGTCAACCAGCTTTTGCGCTGGATAATTCAATTGAATTGAATTGAATCAGCCAGGCGTTTTGACCACTTGTTTTCTACACAGAGCAGCAAATGCATCAGGAATTGATTGATTTGCTCTGCTTGGAAAGGTGCTCGCTCACTTGCATATGTGTGATTGTGTGTGTGTGTGTATGTTGTGGTCCTGTGACAATGTTATTGTCGTTGTTGTTTGGCTTTGATTAGCTATTACATATTCTAACGGGAGCTGATTCTGCTCAGTGCAATATTTTTTGTTACATATGTATGTATGTATGTATCTATGTGTGTGTATGTATGTATGTAAGTAGACTGTTTTTCACACACAGAAATAAAACAACAAAGAACGAAATTTCAACCAAGCACATTCCAGGCACACTCGATCACAACGAATCCGCACAAAAAAAACACCACACAACAATTTGCCTTTGCCTCAATTGCACAGCAATTTGTACCGTAAACGAGAAAACTCACTTGGAAAATTGGTGAAAACGAATGATGGCAAAAAAATTTGAGTGTATACAAGAAAAGCTGCGCAGAAGCTGGGGAAAATTTTAGATTGCATTTAAAATTTAGGCACTTGGAAATGCTTTTTGGGTTAGGGTGGTTCACTTTGGGCACACTTGAGGCGTTAACGTTTTGGCTTATTATTTACCTTTTTAATGTTGATGAATTTATCGCTTTAATTACGGCCAATTTTAATCACGGAGCTTATTTTTCGCTAGTGAGCTGCGACAGTGGGCCCAGATTTAGTTGTGATTGGTGTTGGTAGAGGGGGGTTGCAGTAATACCAAAAACAGTCGAGCCTGGTCGCACTGATATCATAATCTCAAAAATAGTCGAGGGTGGCCACATTAATCGAAATTAGCTGTTACCGATATATTCAATATCGATTTAGTTATGAACGTCTTGCAACACTGGACAAGTATAGGTGTTCTGCAACACTGGAATAGTTATTAAAAACATTTACCAAAATGAGTTCGGCTCCTATGAGGACGCCCGTTTCCCAGATAATACACAACAAGGATGACCAGGATGCCGAGGAGGAGCCAAAGAAGAAGTCGCGTGAGGATTGGCGCAAGGCCAAAGAACTAGAGGAGGCGCGTAAAGCGGGCACAGCTCCCGCGGCCGTGGACGAAGAGGGAAGGGACATTAATCCCCACATACCACAGTACATCTCGAATGCACCCTGGTATTATGGCTCACAGGGACCCACTTTGAAGCATCAGCGGCCACAGCACGAAGACGAGCGTGGCCAGCTGGACAAATTTGCACCCAAGGGTCTTGACACCACACGGATTGTGACCAAATTCCGTAAAGGCGCCTGCGAGAACTGTGGAGCCATGTCACACAAGCGCAAGGATTGCTTAGAGAGGCCGCGCAAGGTACAGGCCAAATATGCCGAGTCCATAGTGGTGCATGATGAGCATATAGTCAATGAGGCGGCGGTTAACTATGACGAGAAGCGAGATCGCTGGAGCACCTATGATCCGGCCAATCATAGGGAAATCATTGAAGAGTATGAGAAGGTGGAGGAGGCCAAACGCCAGCTCAAGGCCGAGAAGCTCAAGAATGGTGAGTAAAAGCAAGAATTCAGCCCTCATGGCTAACTTTTGTATCCCTTAAACAGATCCCGATGCTGAAATCTCGGATGAGGAGGGCAATGAGGATAAATATGTGGATGAAGTGGACATGCCGGGCACCAAGGTGGACTCCAAACAGCGTATTACCGTGCGTAATCTGCGCATACGTGAGGATACGGCCAAATATCTGAGAAATCTGGATCCCAATTCGGCCTACTATGATCCCAAAACACGCTCCATGCGTGACAATCCCAATCCCGCTGTGGCTGCCGAAGAGTAAGTAAAGTTTTGTGGGAGAGGGTTATGGGTTGTAACCAGAGGTCGCAGCAACCGGTCCTCTCTTTGCATTTGTTTACAAAGAGGTGACGGAAGCATAAGCAACCATTAACTGCGCCCTCTGATTGTGTTCGGCCACTGATTGTGGCTCATCTCTGAATGAGATCACATGACACTTTAGTATACTGGACAGAATAGGTACCACCATCGAGCTCCTTTCAGAGAAGAGCACTATAGGGATGCCCATAAGCTTTACACAAAAGCTGAAACACTTCGTCTCGCTGAGGATCGGACTAATGACTAATGAAAATATCGTCCCGAAAAGGAAATGATATATGCAAACAAATCGATTATGTAGGCATAGGCATATTCAGAGGTCGGTCATTAAAAGAGCTTTATCTTCTAAAGTATTTCGAATTTCAAAAAATCCTTTTACGGCTATATTTTCAAATATCCAGGCTATATAAAAATGTAAAAATATTTAAGAAAAAATTGTTTGCATATGGAGAATTCCCCCTTAATTTTGTTTCCATCTTTTCAGGGCTGAATTTGCGGGCGAGAATTTTGTGCGTTTTTCGGGAGATACCACCGCTCAGGCCACTGCCCAGTTGTTCGCCTGGGAGGCACATGGCAAGGGTGTGGATGTTCATCTGCTGGCCGAGCCAACCAAGCTGGAACTATTGCAAAAGGAGTACGAACAGAAGAAGGAACAGTTCAAGTCAAGCGTGGGTCACTCAAAAAACTTTTATACTTTTATTTTCTTAAATCTTTTTTATGTTTTGCAGACCAAAACTCACATTGTGGAGAAATATGGCGGAGAGGAGCACTTGCAGGCGCCACCCAAATCCCTGCTAATGGCCCAAACCGAGGAGTATATTGAATATTCCCGCAGTGGCAAGGTCATCAAGGGGGTGGAGAAGCCCAAGGCACGCAGTATCTACGAGGAGGATGTGTATATTAATAATCACACCACCGTATGGGGCAGCTTTTGGAATGCTGGTCGCTGGGGCTATAAATGCTGCAAATCTTTTATCAAAAATTCCTACTGTGTGGGCATGCAGGAGCCGGAGGGTTATTCAGAGCCTGCCCCAGCCGCCGTCGAAGCACAACCAGAGCCCGAGTTGGCAACGCTGCCCGCTGCCTTAGAAGATACTGCTAATAGTTCTAGCTCCTCCAGTGAAGAAGAGGTAGTTAAAAGCAAAAAATCCAAGAAAAAGTCCAAAAAGCGTGAAAAGAAAAAGAAGGCCAAGGAGCAGCGCAAAAGTCAGGCTAAACTTTTGGAAAAGACGACGACGACGACGACGCAGCAGCGGGAGGAGGAACTGGATGAACGCAAGCGTTCCTATAACAGCATGTACGATGTCAAGGCGCCCACCGAGGATGAAATTGAGGAATGGAAAAAGAAACGACCACGTGCCGAGGATCCCATGCTGCAGTTTATGTAGAAAAAATCACCTTTTAATAAACTTTACTCTTAGACTATGGCATACTGTTCGTACAGCAATTCTCTAATCTTATAGTAATCCTCCGAGAGGCAACCCTCCATGGCCACTTTTCCCGCATCCACACGCCTCAGGGCCAACTGTCCATTGCTGCACCATAGCACTCCGCCGGAGAACTCGGAGTTAATGTTGTTGCGCATTAGAATCTGTTTGAAGTCGGAGAGTTTGAGCTCGTTAATCAGCACGGAATTGTGCACGGGTATTTCATCCTCTTCGAGGGTTTCTAGGGTCAACGTTTTGCCCTCATCCTGCTCAGCCGTCACCTCCTGTGCCACCGTAGCAGCCGCATCTATGGCCTTTAAACGCAAACCCAAACGTCCATCAATCCAGGCCACCTCGGCGTCTTTGCCCTTTTGGAATTGCAGCTGAGAGACCAGACCCTCGGTCAGACGCACCTGATAGATGTGTATCTCAGTGGTCACATCTATAATCTCACCCTTGTGCGGGGTAAACACTCGTGCGCCCACATTTTGCTCGCAATGTCGCGCCACCAGCTGTGTGCCCTCTGCAGTGCCATGCACCACTATCACCCGACGTGGTCTCAGCTGGGAGAGTATTTTCAGCATGGATTCTCCATCGGAACGTCCCTCAAAGTCTATGCGCTGGATTTGGGCATTCACCTCTATGGTTTTGCGTTGATTGATCAGCTTGGTGGGCTTCTCCAGCAGCTGTACATCTGTTTCCATGGCGTGGCCATTGCCCTGCTGCTGGTGTTCTTCCGGCTCTTCCTTCTTAACATTCTCCTTGTTTTGCTCCTCCATGCTGAGGTAGTCATAGCCACTCATATTATCCGCTATGCGATAGTCATCCAAATTGATGATCTCACCGTACTCGTCATACTTGATCTTCTCTTCGTGGTAGGGAAACATCACATGATGCCGCTTGTTGGACTTGAAAAAGCCCGTATGATGACGCCCCTCGCTGCGCACCACTATGTCATGTTTACCCGTGATGACACTCATCTCGATGTCATCATCCGAGTCGGAACTGCTCTCCTCCTCCACATCAGGTTTGACTATCAACGGATTCAACTTCTCTCCCTGTGTGCGTAGATATTCCTCCAGCTCTAAGCCCTCCAGCTCCACGCGTCGCCTGATATCCAACTCAATTTGACGGCCTGGTGTGGCATTCTCTGCCAGTTCCATGGCCAAGGTGCCGGGTGAGGTGCGTGTGGTGAATATAATGCTGTTATTGGCATTGCCTGCCCATTGTATGAACAAATCCCGCGTGAAACCACTCTCCAGATCTGGTGTGCTGGCCAAGACCACTTTGGGACCGGCTGGCAGTTTATATACATCGGCCAGAGAGTGACACAGTTGAATGTGCTTGAACTGGAACGGATTGTTGCGTGCTCCCTCAAAGGCTTTGGTCAGTTTATCGCTCATCCACTCAATCTGCGACTTGGCAAACTCTATCACATTGTAGCTCACATTGTTGAGCAGGGCCAGCGAGTAGGCCATCAGTCCCGACTCCTTGTTCTTCCACAGCTGGTCCAGCATATGGGCCAGCTCTAGCACACGGCCGGCGGTGTCCACCGCAATCAGAACATTGCCATTATTGCGCACCGTCTGCAATATGTTGGTCATGAGCTTCTCATCGCGTGCACGACGCCTGGCCTGCTGGTACAGTGCATTGTAGGCATCGGTGATCAACAGCGAGGGACGCTGCAGTCGATCTAGCTCACAACCGCTCAAATGTCGCTCCTTCTTGTGATTAAAGTCCACGGCATACACTATATCCTCCTCGCCCACCTTGACTATCTTCCAGATGGTGCCCCCAATCATGTGGCCCGCACTCAAAGGTGTTATCGAGATGCCATAGCCCTTGCCTTTCAACGAAACCGTCTGGTTGTACTTTAATTGGGTAATCTTCTCAAAGGCCGTGTCCACATCATCCAACGAGAAGAGATCAAAGTCACCCATATTAAAATGTGACATGTACAGATCGTACATGAACATTTGGCCCATTTTGAACACCGGAATCGTGGCATAGATGGGACAATTCAAGCCCAGTTTGCCCACCAAATAGGGCAAGGCACCCAAATGATAGGCATCCGGATGGGACAGTAGCACTGCGTCCAAGGTATGCACTTGCCTGCGGATTGTAGGTTATAAAAGAGCGATGATGAGAGGAATCTTCAACCAACTTGCCTTTTCAGTTCTTTGATGAAATTTGCATCAAACTTCTCATCCCAGCCGCAATCCAAGAGAATTCTTACATCGTCGATTTGCAGTATATAACAAGGCGGCGACTCATCCATGGCCCCCGATATGGTGTGCAGCTTGATAATAGAGGTCATTTTAATTCAAACAACTCATGCAAACAACAGGAACACAAAGAAATGGCGGTATTTATAAATGAAAAACAAATTGGTGGTTAAATGATTTTAGTGTGACCGCAAGCTGTTCGTACAAAAATACTACTGAGCCCCAAACTATGACCGTACCAGCTGTTGATACCCGGTCCAGGGCTGCTCAACTTGAAACATTAATCAGAGCTGCCAACTGAAGCGCGGTTTCAGTTCGGTTTATTACTTCAGCATCTACAACAACATTTTTTCATCAGCTCGTTGCTGTTGCGTAGTGCGTTGAGTGAAAATAACGGTGCGGGCTGCAAGGGACAGGCGGGCTAAGCGATGCCCACCCCTGGTCTAAATTGATTTTTCTTTGAAAGCTGGGCTCCTGGCAAAAGTTGGATTTTATAGTCTTTTATCACCGTTCTGTAATATGAAAATTATACACAAAAAATGAGTTAAAGTCCAGAACTTCTTTCTTTGGCTACAAAATGGTTGAAATTACCGTTTTTATCGGACTAAATTTAAAAAAAAATCGAAATTTCTTTTTTCGGTCAGTTTGGGCGCTCGTTCTTCTCACTTTTTAGTGTATGGTACTTTTTTTGTTGGTTCTTTCGCTCTGAACCCTTATAAAAGGCATATTTAGATGTACAGGAGCTTCAAATACAGTTTAAAATTGGTTAAAAAAAGTAAGCTTATTTAAGAATATGTGTTTAAGTCAAAGATATGTAAATATGTCATTTGCTGGCAAGCGAATGAAACTCAATTTGCTATGTTTGCACAAGCTTCGGCATGTCCTCGGCAGGAGTACATGTGAGTTGCGAAATTTGTTATATATTACTACATTTAATTATGTAGATTTTCCAAAATTCGACACTTATTCCTTATTTTTATACTTGGATGCCCTATGTCCCACAAGGGATCGGAACAAGAAGAACAGAGATACTTTGTGCAAAAGTACGGTTGTCAAATTAACAGTCAGAGAAAGCATCTCCTATAAAGTATATACATTCTTGATCAGTATCAACAGCCTAGTCGATATAGCCATCTGTCCGTCTGTCTGTCTGTCCGTACAATCAAACAGATCTCAGAGATGATTGCCTGTAGTTCTATTAAGTTTATCTTAAATTTTAGCAGAATTATTTAATAAGTTTACTGTCATACCATTTGCAGAGCATTATCAGTTGTTGAAGTGCTCGAATCGGTATCCCTTTATTCGTAAAAATTGATTAGATTAAAAATAACGTTATCAATTAGTCTTAGCAGTTTTTATTAAGTTTCAAACTGTAGGGTGAGGCAAGGTATCTAAGAAAACAGCTCTAGTTTCTTAAGATCTACTATCATTTTCAAATGTTAACTCCGATTTCTGCAGCGATTGATTTCGCGCATCTCCATTATATTCTTAATTGATAAAATCTACGTATTGCCGATGACCTTTCGACAATAGAATGATTTTCTGAAACGATTTCTTGCACCTGAGAAGGTGCAATCTCTGTTAGTGTAACAGTTTCTGCAGCTATTTGAATTTTCGTCAGGTACAAATTCCCCTTTGACTTTCCAGCCCTGGTTAGTCCCGCCAAACAGCTGATTTGCAGATGGGGGAGGGAGTGCCCAGTGCCCAGTTGTGTTTACTTAATCCAAACATCCAACATCCATTTTTATGATGTGGCCAACAATTTGTAATCCATGGAATTCGAGTGGTCAAGCCTAATCTATAATGTCCATTCGATTTTGCCAGCGTAGTTTTCACATTTACGATTTGCTTATTCTCAGTGGATTGGCCACGCTTCTCATTTACTTGGCCCTGCCCTATCGCTTTGCCAGCCACTACCCCTACATAGATGGATCTCAGATTGAGGATGCTTTGGTGGAGCAAGTCACCCCGAATGTATCTCTGCAGCAATCCTTTGATTGCATTTACGACGAGGTCATCAGGGAAAATCGATTCGTCTATCACACATCCGTGTACCATGACGGCGTCTTGCGTGACGAGGAGATACGACCCGGAGGCGAATATCAGCCGGAGCAGTGCCGGGCCAAGTATAGCACCGCCATTATTGTGCCATATCGGCAACGGGAGCAGCAACTGCACGCGTTTCTCACCTACATGCATAACTATCTGCGCCTCCAAATGATCCATTATCGCATCTTTCTGGTGGAACAGTACGACCAGAAGCCGTTCAATCGCGCCATGCTGTTCAATATAGGCGCCAAGGTGGCGTCGGAGTTTGGATTTCCTTGTCTGATACTGCACGATGTGGATCTAATGCCATTGAACTCGGGCCAGATGTATGCCTGTGTGGAGAAACCGCGGCACATGTGCTCCGCCTTGGATCACTGGTAATTAAATGTCTTATATTTGTTGAGTATTAGGAGGTATGAACCGGTTTGAGCTTGTACTTGACTTTGGGAAAGGGACTTTAAAATTAATTTTACAGAAATCGCTTAAAAATAACACTATCCGAATTTCCTTCTAAGGTTTTTTGACCTTTAGGATAAAATTTTTCAGATTGGAAAATAGAATATAAATATTTTTTGAGCTGACTCTTGGTAGATAATTATTATTTTCCCACAAATTCGTGGGTACCAATTTTTGTTAGGATCGGCTGAAGAAAAAGTCTTTTCGATCTTTAAGCTAGATTTTTCGAAATTTTAAAAAGAATTTTTATAGAGAGATAACTGAACAAATTTCACTCAATATTTACATTTCGCCTTTTTATTATCCATTTCGGTGAAATAGTTCCAAATATCGCTGGGTTTCCTGGTCAAAGACACTCTGAATAAAAAAAACGGGCGAGATTGCCATACCCAGAAGGTTGCTTAATACAGAGTTGCCTTACATTTACAACAAACAGAAATGCGAAGTCAACACCGCTAAACCGTCACTGAACTAAGTGAACAGTCACGCTAGTTACTGAGCAATTCACCCACAGAGCAAAGGAGACTGAACAACTCTCAATGAACAGCTCATAGAACAAGAGAGACAACAACTCTGACTGAACAAGACTCACTGAACAACTCACAGAACAAAAATGAACAACTAAAGAAGAACATATTCACTTGCTCAGTTTATTGAACTAAATTTTGTTCACTCACTCATGAACAACCCAACACTAATAGATTGCGACTTTAAAGCAGAGCTGACAAAAGAACTCTCAACGTGTCGGCAAAAAACAGTTTGGTTACGGACACAATGAAAACAGTGAGCGAAAGACAGTTTCAGTTGTGTTTTTGCTCAATTCTGTTGCGCTCAGAGCAAAGACCGCTTTTTTCGTTTCAGTTTCTCTTCTGTCTTTCACTGACACTTTTGCTGAGAGCATACTTCCAGAAGTGTTTTTTGCGTATGTTTATGTGGTTGTGTGTTGCGCTCGCGTGTGTCTTTGTATAACGAACAACACAAAAAACACTTTTCGCAGACAGTTATGGTGTTCTCATTTCTAGATCATTGTTTAGTGAGCGCTCGCTCAAAAATAAAAATTTTATTAAATATTTATTTCCTCCACAGGCGCTTCCATTTGCCCTATCGTGGTCTGTTTGGCGGAGTGGTGGCCATCAATACGCTTCAGTTTCAATTTATTAACGGCATGTCCAATCGCTATTATGGTTGGGGCGGCGAAGACGATGATCTGTATGAACGTTTGCAATCGATGGGCATTGAGACATGTCGTTTTGCTCCGGAGTACAGCGAGTATACCATGCTAAAGCATAAGCCTGAAAGGCCCAACGAGAATCGTGTGGCCTTGCTAAGGGCGGCTGCGGCGCGACAGCTAATCGATGGCCTCAACTCATTGGTCTACAAGGAGGTGGAACGACGCATGCACAGCCTGTTTACGCACATTCTGGTGGAAACTTAAGCACACTCAGACACTATTTATTGTTACTTAACTTTTAGGACTCACTTTTATATTAGGGCTTAGGTTGGCTTTGTGAGAAGAATTTAGTTGATAAATAATGAATTGTTTTAGATTTATAGTGCACCGTAGCTTAGCAAATCCATAAATTTACCTCGAAATGAAAATGTCAGTTCACAAATCGTGAATATAACATTTAGATAACTGATATTAAGCCATAATATTGACAATATTTTGCGAATGAAACATTAAAGAAAAATGCTTGAAACACCAGTACAAAAATCAACCGATTGATGTGTTTTTACACAATGGATTCAAGTCCTTAAAAAGGCTACAAAATGCTTAATGGAGGCTGTTAGCTGTGATTAGTACTCGCAAGACCTTAGACAAGACTAAAAGCATTATTCATTGGAAAATCTATAAAAGATTTGAAATCATCTGAAGGAAATAATGATGGCAGTCGTATGTACCAAGAAGAGATTCTTAGCCATTCGATAAATTTTCCAAAATGTAGTTCCATCCGTATCCAATATCAAACTAATAATTCAATCCTTTTCTGATTCCGTAGTTCATTTTACCCTTAGGTAGGCAGACATTTGGTGAATCAACTCCAATCCGTTATAAGAGCCAGTCTCTCTTTTTTGGTTTCTTATTCCCTCGAGGTTCTCTATCAGCAGCTCTTCTTAAAGTCTGCCGTTGCCCTATTAATACCATACATCGCGTTCTACTTCGTTGCCTTTTTTTCGAAACAGCTCGCTTTTTTCGCAACTCCACTTCATAATACAGATAGTGAGCCCTACGCTAACAGGGCTTTATAAACCTCCAAGAGATAGGACTTTTAACATTCACAAATCAGGCTCTGTTATAACCAACTCGGATCCAATTACAGCTTTAGCTTCTCTCAACTTTCTTACATAAGCCTTGGGGCTGTCTGTATGAACAAACAAATCTCAGAGATGGAGGTTTGACAAGTATGCGACATATGGTTCTTATACTTGCAGGCAGATCAAGTATAGACCGGATTTTCATTAATTTGCAGTTTTAACGGAAGCTTTTGATGCGAGAGCTAAAGCAATGTTGCAGTACGTCAAATAAAAGAGGAAGGTGAATCGGCTCGAATAGAAACGATAAAACGATTTCTTTTTTCCTAAACCTTCGGGTAGCAATTACGAACAATTCCGGAAAAGGAAGTAAACAATTTGGTCCAGTCGTTTTCATGTTAAAGATGAGATATCATATTAGTTCGGAACAATAACTGCAAATCTCAAAAGGAGAGCCTTCAGATTGTCAACTTCAACGTCGATAGTAGCTCTTCTTGCTTGAAGGACGACGTTTCTCTCATTGATAGCACTCAAAATTTTGAACCAAATCGAATACATCAAAAAATATTCGAGCGAATTCAAGTGTTTTTGAATACCCTTGATGTCCCAGAGAGTCTCCGCTGTCAATTTGAGTTTCTTCAGTTCGTGAAGTGCTTCTTGTATTCCAGAAAGATGTTTCGCAAAAGGTTTAACGGATCGCGTATCGGACAAATTGTGAATGGAACAGGGAATTTTCCTTTAAAGAAGTTCCCATCGTTGATGGCTTCCACTGAATATGTAATAACATTTCTGAATAACTCCGAAATATGTTATAGCTTTTGGACCACATTCAGCGGAATCGACATCACAAAGGTTCAGGCTGTGAGCTCCGCACGGTGAATAAACAGCGTATGGATTTTCTTCACAAATGATGCTTTGTGTTCCTTGGTACCACTCGTGTTTCTTGCGTTGTCATATCCTTGTCCCCGCCAGTCGATCAATGGAATATTATATTTGCCCAACGTTCCTAGTATCAGCTCCGCGCTATCTCGACCAGTTTTTTTTATTACAATAAGCAAAGGTCAGGAATCTTTCTTTGATTGTAAAATCCTTTCTTGTTCATCATAAGGAAGCGCAGCACAAAAGGGGACTGTTCCACATGCGAAGAATCAGGCGTTAAGTCAACTATCAAAGCATAATATTTGGCATCTTCTCGTTCTTTCAAAATTTCTGCCTCTACATGTCTAGCACACAGTTCTATAAATGCATTTTGGATTTCATGGTACAGATAGTGGACTTGCAATCGATGATGACTTTGTTGAGAATCCTTGACCTTCAGCAAATGATCACGACACACGGGAAACGTTTCCGTTGTTCGGATTTCCGATGAGATCACTAACTCCTCTTAAAGCCATGCCTCTTTCGCCCAAAAACAAAATTGTGTCCAGAACTCTTTTCAAAATTTCTTTCCATTTCTTCGCTTTGTTGGCTACTTGCGTAGACAATAATGCATCAACCGATGAGTCGTTTTCAAGTTCTGTTTCAAGAGCACGCCACTTGACATATCATTGAATTTGGTCTTGATTATTTTCGTGAGCTGGTAGCCTCTCGTACAGTTTCTTCCAAGTTTGGTTCTTAGAGTACCCTACGGGATGACAAAGATGAGAACGACTTGCTGCAGTATTCGATCCAAATAGACGACATGGCAAACATAGTTGTGCATAGTTTAAGTTTTCGCCAAAAATCCGGGCCCCTCTCAGAAATCCGGGACCGGGGGGCAACAACCCGGCCCCGCCCACCCTGTCACCGGGCCTGACTAGCATCACTAAAATGCTGAAAGTAAGCCAAGGGTTTTTAGAAGCACAAATCCATATCGAGTACAGTACCTCCATCCATTTCAGTTAAACGACTTTTCAAAGCGGCTGCCGATACAGTTCCAGTTCTTCTGCTTAAGATGTCGAAGGGTCTGTGTAGCAGTCGATCTGCTATGACTATTACCGAACAGCGCACACATACTGGCTTTAATCTTTTATTTCTCGAGATAAATGGAGGGTATGGATGATACGATCCATCCTATCATCAACCATAATTGAGGCAATGAAAGAAATTTTATGTTCAATAACACTTCATACAGCACAACTGAAAGTTCACCGAGAGAGTGAATGTTCAAACGGGTAATAAGGGACTTGATTCTGGGAATACAAGGTCTGATGGGTTATTATGAAGACTGTGCAGCAGGGGAAAGTAAAGCAGCTGCTAAAAAGCGATCGAAGTTGTCGAAAATAGCGTGTACCGTAAGAACGGGGTGTTGCCACATAAACTGATTTCGAAGGAAATGATAAGGTAGCACATGAGGTAGTAAAGAGGGATGGAAACATTGGGAACTGGTGGGTGCTTACGAGGGATGTGAATAATCTCAATCTTGTCATAATGTGGCAGTGCCCCCGTCAAGGAATAAGCCACTGACTGCAACTGGGAACAGCACAAATAAAGTAGCTTTCTTCTATTTTTCTTCACTTAATCGTTTTTTCGATATCTTCTGCTTTTAGATAAATATTAAATATGCGAAGCCACTTTTTCCATTCGTTCCACAACGACGACTTCTCAATCTTTTCACACATTATTGGCTTGATCGGCACCGGAGTTAATTTCTTTTTAGGCAATTAATGAAGGTCTGATTGGTATTCCGTGCATAGCTTGGTCAGGATGATTCGTGCACAACGAACGTGCGTTTTCTGAAACCGCCCTGTTGCTGGTTGACATTTGAAGAACTCCTGCTGCTTTGTGTTCGGCCAGCGATTTGATGACAGTTGTGAACTCTGTGGCTGCTCGGCAGTGTCTTTCACTGGTTAAGTTTGTTTAATTAATTTATTATTTGTGTATATATTGTATAGTTATGTTTGTATATAACGTGTATAATTTGCATATACAGCAAGGAGCAATTGCACACTTCGCACAGGACCACAGTACATAATTATAATCATTAATAATTAAAGTTAGTTGGCTGTTTGTCTAGACTACAAAAATAAATTACAATTAAAAGTTAAATTATTTACATACATGATGTTTGATTCGCATTTGATTTTGTTGGAATGATGTACGTACAAACAAAGCATCAAAATGAATTAAAATACTAAACAACATTTCAACATGCACACGCAGACAGACAGACATTCACACAACAACATTCATACATATAGGACACAAGGATATATATAATTCTGTATTTTATGTGCAGGGAATGTGGTTCAATTCAGAAAGTTAAGAATGTCTTGCTGGGAAAGTGCATTGAGGTTCTGATGATCCGTTGATTGTTGCTTCACTTGCGTCTGTGGCATAAGCGTGGGTGGCGATGCCATTTTATTTAGGCTCATACTCTGCGGCATGTTGTGACCCGTTGGATAAATATAATTCACAGTGGGCTGTTGCAGCGTGAACATGTTGGCACCACTCGCATTGTTTGGCTTAGCTACTTGACTAGCAGCAGCACCACCACCACCACCACCAAAAGGATCCAAGTCATCTAGAGATGAGAAATTGTTGTTGCTTGTCTGTTGCGGCGAGACCAGCTGATGATTCATCACCAGAGGATTGGCACTGTGCCAGCCATTGTTCATCGCAGGAGCCGCAGGAGTAGGTACGGCAGCCAGACTGCTCAGATTACTTTGCATCATGGAGGAGAGTATATCTGGTTGTTTGGCTGCTGCTGGTGTTATGGTATTGTGCGCTATTCTGCAATTATAAATGTGTTTTCTTGAATATTCACAGCTTCTGCTTGAGATTCTGCCTACTTGAGTTGTTCTCTGGCCTTGACAGGGGCCAGTGTAGGTGTTGGCGTTGTGGCTTTAGGCGGCGCAATGCTAAACCCGGAAAACATGTCGTTGTCCAACTTATTGCCATTGCTGTTGGAGACTCCGCCACCTGAATTACTGGTGGGCGACAGCGTGGAGTTTTCTAGTTCATTGGCCAATATTTCGGAAGCATCTTTGGGTCTGTGAAGTGAAAAAAAAAACAAATTTTAAAATTAGTTTCAGAAATGTAATAAGATTGCCTAGGATGGGACCATTAAGATTCGATCAAAAAGTGTTATTTTTACTCACTTGTTGTCTCGCTGTATAGTGGAAAGTTGTTGTAATTTCTCGCGCTGCTCCTGTTCTACCCGTCCAAGCATATCCTTAATTAAGGCCACAATGGTATTGAATTGAGCTATGGTTAGGCCATTCTCCACGCTAAGAGGCACCAGGAATGGTATACACTTATGCGCCATCACATCCTTGGTAATGCCCAGTTTAGTGTTGGTCATGGCTATTTTGTAGATGCCTTCAATAAAATCAGCAGAAGATTAATTTAAAAAAGTTCCGTCAATCAATCGATCCACCACTCACCTATAATGGCCATGACAATGGCCGGCTCTCGACTTTGTATCTGCTGCAGGAAAGGCAGAATCTCATCCAAAACCAACCACTTGTCTAGGTTCTCCAGCAGCTTGCCTATCGAGATTAAACAATTGACTTTGACAGAGACGTTACTGCTCTGCAGGCACAGCTTCTTAATGCGTGGAAGAACCGAATTTTTCATGGCATTGTAGTCGATGAGTGTGGAGAATGTGGGCAAAACGGCCAGGCAGAGTTCCTGTATCTGAGGCATATCACATTCCAAGGAGCGATACAGCAGCGGCAGGACACTCAGTTTCACATCCTCGGCGGGTGTTAATTTCAAAAGCAAATCCATTTTTTGCATGAAAATCAATAAAATCTGTATGGGGTCAGTTAGCTTAAAGATGGGCTTCAGATGTGGCAATATGTGATCACAATACTCCCGCTGGCTGCTCATTTCGGCTATAAGCAAGACATTGGGTAAGACAAATGGAATCATGGGCGAGTTGACAAACTCCTTGACCAGATATGGAAGTATAGAATGAAGATTCACGCGATGCGGCAACGTTGGTATGATCTGTGGCAATCCCTTATAGAATTTGGACTTTTGCAGATTATCCCACTGGTAGAGAGAGTCCAGATAGCTTAAAGTCTTGACGCCCACATCTTGGAAATAGGCAATCTGTTTGAGTTCATGCAGTTTGGGACGCAGACTGGCACTGGGATGTAGGAGCGCGCGCAGACTTTCGGTTAGCTCATTGGGGATGGTGTTCATGGGAGGGTATTTGCGTTGATTTAGATCATTGGCATAGCGCCGAAAGCCGCTGTAGTCACTGCCAAACATTTTCAAAGGTTTGCCCGAGTAAATGGTAAAGATCAGCACGCCTAGACAGACGGAGAAGCAAATTTGAAATTATTTTCATGTCTTTGTTTTAGCAATTCTTAAAGAAATATTCAGAATTCGAATGAGGTAGCAATTTAAAGGGATTGCCTAGTATTAATGAAGACGCCAACTCACCCAGCGAGAACAGATCACTATCCGGGTTGTTTACACTATTCAAAGCCAGTTCCGGCGCCGTATACTCCAAACTGGGTTGGGCCAAAACATGCAGTGAAGTGGTATACTCCCGACAGGGCCAATGTGGACTGCCATCTGTGCCCGGCTGGTTGGCTATGCAGAAATCAAAACCAAACAATTTCCAACTGCGATTCTTGTTGATGACTATCGTCTCGGCGCTGATGTTCCGATGTACGATCTTGGCGTCGTTGTGCAGAAACTGCAGGCCATCGAATAGCTGCAGCAGACCATGACGAATTTCCACATCGTACAGCTTCTTATCGGAGCGCACTGCATCACCCACCACATTGGCCAGCGAGGCAAACACGGACTCCGTTGCAAATGCCAGAGAGTCGCGACTCTCCTCCAGTGGATGCTGCACGGTCAGCACATGCGGATGACGAATTTTGGTCAACTGTTGCACACCTCTACGAAGAGTCTCCAGCATAGTTTCTCTGTCGTCGCGCGACCAACGCTCCAGCGATTTCTTCTCGAAGACAAAGACTGAAACCTCTTGTTTGGTGCTCTTCTTGTAGCCATTGTACACCTTCCACATCAGACCTGAGTGGTGAAGTATGAATAGGGGTGATTAGAATATTTATGTTTATCTCGCTGGACAAACACTCACCCACTCCAGCAGTGCAAACCTGCTCCAGTACCTCATATTCTCGCGTTACATTATTTCCGGGCAGCACTCCGGACAGCGTTGAAACGGTCTGTACGGCTGTGGAATAGAATTTATTGATCATATCCATGACTGGCCAACTTAATAAGTAAAATTTGGCAAATTTCTGTCCGGGTTGGGGAGCGTCAAATCAATAGTAAGCGAAAATTCAGAATATATTATTTGATGTGACCGTTGTACACTGCAGTATGACCGTAGCGATCAGCTGTTAATTATGTTAACATTACAGCAAATCGGTTGTTACAGAGTTGCCAGACCAAGGGTTTAAATTTAAGATGTTAGCCGTTAGGACGCGCACAAAAAACAAAACAAAGAGGAGCTTGTAGCTGCTCGAAGTGAGTAAATATTAGCAGCAAATTTTGTATTCTCATTTTTAGCCAATATTCATCTCAAACACCTTGTTGTCCAGCTTCAGCTAAGTGCGATTATTTCTACCATTTCCCCACATCAAAAGCTTGCATTAAAAATCAACTCATGATTAGTTTCTGCATTATTGGCTAATGGTTTTATAAGTGTCAGCTCAATCAAGCTAAAGCTCATTACCCAATCAAGCTTATTGATATACACAATGCATTTGCCTAATTGGAAACAATATAAAGCTTATTTACAATGTGGAATATAATTTCCCAATTCCAATTGGTTGCTCTTTCTGGGTATATCCATTTTGGCCAAAAGCTTGTCAAAAAGAGCGCTACAGTTTGCTATTGCAGCTTAGCGTACTATGCACAAATCAATAAATATAAATCTATTAGCCCGACTAACAGTTAATCATCCCTCAGCCCAAGCCGCTTAGTATACAGATCTATGAAAGAAAATTAGGAAAATTCTTTTCCAAAGGCACTCTTATGCTGAAATTATAAAAAATCTAAAAAAACTGAAGAAGAGTATGATGAACCTAATTACGATCAACCCCATTTATAATTTGCGCATACCCGTTGAGCCGAAAGGGTGTACCAAATGCCTAATGAGATCTACTATCTACGATCGAGTCTGTGCTAGCAAAAACTAATAGGAAATCAATTCAATAAAATATATTCCAAGTCGACAACATGAGGAGAACACTTGGAATATATTTCATTTTGCTGTTGGAGATTTACCAAAGTGTACTGTACTATAATAGGTTAATATTCTTTGAGTTTATTATCTTATTCATTACTCTTAAGCAGCGTGCAACCATCTTCAAAATGACAAATGCTGTGTGTGAGTCGTACAACTCATCCTGGGTAGAGTTCGGTCATTGCCGACTGCGGGCTGTAAGTAGGAACAAGGTGTGCTTGAATGTCAATGCTACGCTACTTCATCCGGTCCATGATGTTACAGTCAAGGGACAACTGATGAAGAAAGCCAATGGCTATAAGCCCTGGCTATATAGCCTCACTTTTGATGCTTGCGCCTTCATACGTAAGAGAAACAATCCACTTGTAAGAATTGTTTGGGATCTATTTAAGGAATTCTCAACGATCAATCACAGCTGCCCCTATATGGTAAGTAAAACCAAAGTAATAACAATAAATTCTAATAAAATTTATGTTGCCAGGGTCTACAGAGAGTGAAAGATTTCTATTTGCGTGCCGAAAAACTACCAACGCCTATACCAACTGGCGATTATTTGCTTTTGCTTACGTGGATTTTTAATAAGAAGCCGCAAGCGGCCACAAATGTTTATTTTCAATTTGTTGAGGATCTATAATGAAATGTGAAAGTAGTTTTTGTAGTTATACACCAAAAATTATAAGTAAATTCATCATTTGATAAAAAAAACGAAAGAAAATAGAACAGAACTAAAGCCGAAGAGGTGGCTTTTTTCTTTTAATAATTATAGAAATACTGAAAGGCCTTTATGGTTTAATAGACCAAATCAAATGAAAAGGACTGAAAAATGTGCTTGTGTTCGTGGGCACTAAAGACTGTAGTCGATTTAATTTCTTTTCTATGTCGCAAGCTAGTCTGTGTGAAAAACACGAAAGTCTTCGGGCCACGGGGGCTATGGTCTGGCCGTTTCTGTTATAAATATAGAAACTTTGTGATGGAATAATATTATCCCTTTAGAATTTGGAACAATTTTGGTTTACTTAATTTTGGTGACTTAATTTCTTTTTGGAAGCGAAAACCATATTTGTTGCTTTAATGTCGCACACCAATACAATATCACTTTTTATCCTCGCTCTTCTTGAACATCGCTGGATTAAAGTAACTTGCAGAGTAAATTCAGAGAGAGCGAGAGAGTAACTGTGCAATTGGGTTTCATGAACATATCTCGATTTGGTTGAGCCAATTTGCCCCAAATAATTTCATTCCCACCCAACATTTGGAAGATCGTTTTAGCAAAAATCACCTCGATGAGTCTTTTTTAGAACCCGTTTGATGATTAAAAATAGGGGAAGTTAACTTCGGCTCGGCCGAAGTTTTGTATACCCATGCAGTTTCCATTAGTTTTTGTAACTAAGACTACTTTTTTTGACCTTACTTTTCTATGGGATCTATACTTTATAGATGTCTGATTTCGACCAAACTTGGTAAAATCATGGAAAAGCATAATACACTGTTAATTACGAAATTTTGAGGCGATCCCATTTGAAACAAAAAAGTTTTTCTCACTAGAACTAGTTTTTCGACTGATCGTTCCTATGGGAGCTATATGCTATAGTCATCCGATTTCACAGTTTTCTATTTTTTCCTCCGATATGTATCGAACCCCCTCGGGATTTGTCTTCAGGGAGTGCACAGCGTCCCCTCCATCTGTTATGGAGCATTCTTCTTCTTCTTTGGCATCGATGTTACACTCGCCTCTGTCCCGAGCGACATTCCACCAGGAGGACACACCCAGCTCTGCAATATCTCTCCGCTTTGGTGGACCCCGCCCGGGATTGCCTCCTAACTCGTTCGCATTCCGACTGTACACCCGTTTTGCTGGAGCGTTATCATCCATACGGGTAACATGACCTATCCAGCGCAGCCGCTGCTGTTTTATGCGCTGGACAAGCTTAGTGTCCCCATAGAGCTCGTACAGTTCGTGATTCATTCGGATGCGAAATTCGCCGCCAACATTTAGAGGTCCATAAATCCTCCGAAGAACTCTTCTCTCGAACATGCCATAGATATAAAGTGTTTCGACATATTTTGGGCACTAATTAAAGTGACCATTTAACCATAACATTTCACCAGAACAACAATTCGCCACCAATAATTGATATCACTCAAACATTATCTCATAATCCCAAGCATATTCAATGCAATGACTACATATAAATTGTACTAAACACGTACTTACCTATCACGACATCAGCGAGTCAACAAGTTGTTAAGTCATTAAGTAGGCTTCAGTATGTATCAGAAGTTCTGCTTAATGTACCAAACAATTAAAGCAAGCAAATAAAAATAACTGAAATAGCTATTGTACATTTCCGAAAGCTAATTGCCGTTGCGGATTCCGAATCAGATATACAATATATACATATATGTATGTGGGCAGGTAGGTGGGTATGCAAAATCTGTCCGTCATGGCATAATTATCGCCGATGCTGCCGCTGCTGCTTAATAACAATGAAGGAGGGCAATTTGCCGTTGCCGTGATTTAGTATTGACTGTGGTGTCAAGCCTCTTTGATTTATTTATCATCCAAACGGCGCACGACTTAAATCGCACATCATGGATAGAACGCAAAAATTACCTACACTTTGGCCAAAAACCCATTGAAATTCAGAGCGGGTTCATCACTTGTCGGACACGGCAACAAATTGTGCAAACAACTTATACTGACTGGGTGAGAGGGACGAAGGGGAAGAGGAGCCTATACTATAGGTTTCTAAATGCATTTGAGTGTTTGATTGAAAAAAAGTACTGAGTAAACAAAATGGATTTCAAGTGACACTGACGCATGCGCAAATGGCAAATTGTTGACCGACCTTTTGCATAAAATTTTGAAAAATATATTCAAATTTTTATTTGATTAATTTGTACTTCACCTGTGGCTCACCTTTGTGTCAATAAAGGATTCCCCTGGGGTTAAAAAAATTTTAATAATTAATCACGTCTCAACCAATTCAGTTAGTAAAGAGGTTTCAGATTTCAAATCTTTCAAAAAAACCGCAAAAATTCGAAAGTCATTAGAAAATACTAATTACCATTTAATGCAAAGGTCAACTACTTAATAGAGCTGGGCGAGGGTAATTATATGCACTTAATCATTGTTTTTTTTTTATCATTTTTGTCAAACACTTTGATTATATATATTATGTATTTTTGGCTTGACAATTAGTTTGAATAACTGAATAACTTTAAAGCCGTACTTAAGACTGCATTTAAATTAACATAACTTTAAAACGTACACAAAAATTTATGTTCAGTGTTTGTATTCTACCCACTTTAAACTAAGTCCTAAAAATACAAATAACAAAATACATTCTAATGAGTTTTCAAAAGAAGTGTTGACTTACGCTGGCAGTAATTAGAAAACAGTGTCTCAACGGTCAAGTCGGAACGTGAGTGGAAGGGTTAATACTTAACCACCCAACCGAATACCTTTCTAAGCATTATATAAGGGTGTGCCGCATAACAATTAGCTAAAGTATAAAATTAAAAAGCTTTCCACTTCAAATCTCCCGTTTCAGTCAGGTCAGTCTAAATGTAAATATAAGACCCATAACTTTAATGTTTATTCAGATGCCGTTCTGGAGTTCCAAGTCCTCATTTAAGATATTGACTTCTACCAAATTATTCAGAATCTGTTTAAAAGCATATTTTAGCCATTTTTTTAGACCGATCTCCGACCAATTGGTTCTATGGCAGTCATATAATATACCAATCTGATTCGATTGAACTTTGTCCGCTCGTCCTTATGTCTGTCTGTTTCGACGCAAACTATTCTCTCAGTTTAAAGCTATCGAGCTAAAACTTTGCTTATAGAGTCTTATTTTTACTCCACGCTGCTAATATGTCAAAACCGATCGGATCGGATGATTATATCTTAAGGCTCCCTTTGGAACGATCGGTCAAAGAACTAGTTTTAGTGAGAAAAATTATTGGTTTTTAGTGTAAACGTCTTCAAACTCCGTATTTATTGCTTTTTCATCGTTCTACAAAGTTTGATACAAATCAGGCAACTATATAGCTCCCATAAAAAAGATAGCTCTAAAACACAAAAAAAATTTCTACATAAAAATGAAAGCAGACGGTTTATGACTCTTACGGAGATAAGCAAACAGAGGGGTGATAAAATCCATACGGGCGACGTAGTGTTGCCACCCTTTCTCAATGTGTCGATTTTATTGAACAGCTGTTTGAGTTTTGTTTGGGCGCACAAACTAATTAAATTCATTTTTTTTGACAGTCGGTAGAAAAAGAAAATGCCTGATAAAAACAATTGAGCAGAAGAATCGATTGAAGCGCTTCCATGAAGAAGATAAAATCGCCTTGATAAGAGGCAAAGCCGCTTATTTGGGACCTCACCAAAAAGAAGCACTTTGATGCACTTGCCATAAAGAGTGCATGGGAAAGCATAGGTGTGGGTGTCCCTGCTCCCACTCAGCCGCCCTTGGCAAACCCGCCCGCCCTTCAGTTTTGGGACAGTTTGCTAAATAGAACTCGCAGTGCAGAAAGAGCTTTAACAGAGTTGTTGCTTGCCCGTGCTAACAAGAATGTAAATGTCTTGGAGTAATTTTGATAATTTAATATTAATATCCTTTATTTTTATAATTAGAAAATTACATAACTGGAAATCAAAATTTATTAAATATTTGATGAATTTGGCAAGCCAGCAGATTAGTATTGCCATGGTACAGATCCATCTGGAGAGTTCACATACTCCTTAACCGAATTCTGAACATATTTCGGGTAGTCTTGCAAAGGACCACGAAAACCTTGAAGAGTGATAAAGGCGTTGCTTTGGGGTGTTTCCAAATCTTTAGCTGTTGCATACTCCCTTGAATTGTAACATGCTGTTACAATTTCTTGCACAGCCATCCACCTGGCACTATGAATGTATTCTCAATACATCGGCGAGCTCTTCTTAAGTCAGGTAGTTGAAGACTCGGTCTTCTTGGTGTCAGGGCATCTCTCCAACAAATAGAATGGGCTTTCCGTTAGGAGTAGTCTTCATGATGCACTTGATGCAGACAGAAATGGCCTTGAAATTTTTGGTGGGGAATTTTTTCATTATCTCCAAGCAATAAACGAAGACCCCCCCAAAATGGGGTATTTTATCTTTCCGTTGAGCAAGTATTCTTCTGACTCCACCAAATGTACCACTTGACGTTCTCCCTTAGAACCCGAGAACAAATGGCGGACGTTTGTAATTGATGGTGCACCTCCGACCCGTGGTTTAGCTTTCCGTCCGTCCGTCTGTCTGTTTCTATGCTATCTTCTCCGTCAGTTTTAAAGCTTTCTTAACCAAACTTTGCACGAAGTCTCTTAGTACGATCGCTCGAAAAACTAGTGTTAGTAAGAAAAAATAGGGGAAATTTAACTTCGGCTCGGCCGAAGTTTTGTATACCCAAGGTTTTTCTAACTAAGTCTACTTTTTGGACCTTACTTCTATGGGATCTATACTATATAGATGTCTGATTTCGACCAAACTTGGTGAAATCATGGAAAAGCATAATACACTGTTAATTACGAAATTTGGAGGCGATCCCATTTAAAACAAAAAAGTTTTTCTCACTAGAACTTTTTTTCGACCGATCATTCATACTGCAGCTATATGCTATAGTCATCCGATTTTGATAAAACTTTGTAGAAATGTGTTAAAGTATATAAAATAAGAATATGCCAATAAAAAGGACGTTTTCATTAAAAACAAAAAGTTTTTCTCACTAGAACTAGTTTTTCGACCGATCGTTCCTATGGGAGCTATATGCTATAGTCATCTGATTTCGACCTAACTTTGTAGAATTGTGTAAAAGTATATAAAATAAGTGTAAGCCAATGATAAGGACGTTTTTAATTAAAAACAAAAAGTTTTTCTCACTAAGAACTAGTTTTTCGACCGATCGTTCCTATGGCAGCTATATGCTATAGCCATCCGATTTCGACTAAACTTAGTGAAATCTTGGAAAAAGAATAGTAAACTAAGAAATACGTACTTTTGAGGCGTGTCCATTAAAAACAAAATAGTTTTTCTCACTAAGACTAGTTTTTCGACCGATCGTTCCTATGGCAGCTATATGCTATAGTCATCCGATCCGGCCGGTTCCGACAAATGTGGAGGATAGCTTTAAAACTGACGGAGGAGATAGCATAGAAACAGACGGACTGAAGGACAGACGGACATGGCTAAATCAACTCAGCTCGTCATGCTGATCAAGAATATATATACTTTATGTGGTCGGAGATGCTTCCTTCAATGCGTTACAAACATCCGCACAATTTTATAATACCCTCTGCAAGGGTATAAAAACGGTTGTAAAATACTTCCAAGACTTAACAAGTAAGGGAGCTGTAGTCGAGTGCCCCGACTACAAAATACCCTGTTCCCTTGACTTCTTGTGTTTTCATACACATAAGCACACCACACATACACACACTCCACATACGCACACACGCACGCGCAAACGCGGTAACTGACAATGCAAGGCCCCCTCTCTCCCACAAGCAAAATTGATTCGTATATAACTTCGGTGTTTTTTGTCCGATCTTATTGATCTTTTTCAGAATAGATAGATATTGGGCCTTACTTGTATTGGAAGGTCTATTTAAAAAGTGGTTCTGACAGTTTTTTGCGCTTAAAGGGGGGAGGGGGAGGAATTCAAATCTGAAACAAACTCGATTTGAATCTGGTATACACCTACCTACATGCAAAAATTTGTGGCTCTATCATCAATAGTCACTGGGATCGACGCGTTCAGACGGACAGTCGCACGGACAGACGGACATGACTAAATCGACTCGGCTGTTGATGCTGATCAAGAATATATATACTTTATAGGGTCGCAAATACTTTTGCACAACTTCATGATCCCCCTTTTCCCATTTTTAATGGGAACAGGGAATAATAAAAACGGTTGTAAAATACTTCCAATAGTTGGAAAAAAATTTGAGTGTCCTCTCCAAGAGTATAAAAATGTTCAAAAATAAACAGAAATCAACAAGCGTTAACTGATTACGCTCATTTAGTTCGATGCTTAAGCTAATTTTCATCAATCAAAAGTAAATTTACTCCAACACTATTTAAGTGGCCGGGAGTGAAATGTAATCCAAGCTACCATTATTGGCCAGCCAGACATATGTAAATACGCATACATGTATAACCAACATACAAGTACAAACATTTTGATGACTGCACAATTAATATGCAACGATGTATTCGCAATATTTTAATTAATGGGCCTTTTGTTTTGAGCATTTATTTCAGAGATATTTCACTTAATAGATGAATTGCCTTTGTTCTGGGCTGTGTGAGAAGATACAATGACAAGATATACTTGTAGATACCGAAACAGCGACAAACATGCTGGGAATTACGTGATTGATGTCTGAGTTGCGATTACACTGGGCAACAGACAAAATTAAGTCGAATTCTTGGTGTTGGAAATATAATTTGAAAAGTTAAGTTTTGTTACCTGGTGTTTGTCAATGCTAAAAAAAGGGTAATGCGTGAAGTTTGGTCGTCTAGCGCGCCGATAATAAACTGGAAAACCACAGCAAAATGCAAAATTTATGAGCGTACTACGCGGAACGCGACGTCTTCGGTCGCACCGCCAAGGCATACCAATTAGGATGGCTAGCTGGACGTATACGTATTGCACATACGCCAGGATGACTCAGTGCAAGGGTTCTACATACACCAGCTTCGTCTAATTAACATCTTGACTCGGCTCCCCTCAAATCGACTTTTACTATAACAACCAAAGCCGCTGCCGCCGCCGCAGCCGCAACAGCGACTTGCTACCGTCGCCGCCTACAACGCCGACTGCAGCTAAGCCGCAGCGCAGCGCCGTCAGGTGTTTTCGTTTTTGCAAGCGGCACTGGGGCTGAGTCTGTTTTCGTCTGCCTGGCAGCGCGGTTCTGGAACGCGTTACGTTACATTGGAAAGCCGCCACAAATATTTTTGGTTCGTTCGGTCGTTGTGTTGATCGGCGGTGGCGCTTGCGCACAAGTGGTTTTTCCTGAAATCTATTTTCCAACTCGGAAATTTTTGGGATACTTTTTGGATTTCGTTGGTGTAAAAAAAAAAACCAAACAAATATTTTGAAAGCAACATTCGTGCGAGTACATAGACACCACCACCGATTGATATCTGGGATTAGCCAAAGGCATTAAATTGGCCAACTGTGGTAACTGTGGGCGTGCGTGATCACTGCACTGAGCTGGAGGTAAGTTGGGAATTTTTATTGGGATTAAAATACCGAAAGTGGACAAAATGATGAATGCTCTGTACGTTGTACACATATGTACAACGAACTGGCTTTCTAAATAACAAAAAAAAAAAACCAAAATAATTGAGCAAACATGTAGTCTGTAGGTTTGTATATTGTGTGGGGGCAGGAGAACAGAAAGTGTGAATTTTGTTTTGGGGAATTTTTAACAATTATTTAAACAAATACTTGCATCAAGTTAGAAATGCAAATGATTCTATAGAATAGAAGAGAAGAGTGCACACTGGGCTGGATGGCTAAATTTTTGGCATAAAGTCGACAAATGCAGCCACAGAGTTGAAACTTGGTGAATTTGATAACAACAACTAGAATAACATGTGGGAAAAGTTTTTTATCGATCCGACTTCGCCTACCTCACCGCCCATTTGGTCGTACGTGGCGGATGCGTAATTTAATTTAACTTATTTTGATTTTTAGATTATGGTTTGTCTTTGAGCTAACGTTTTGCATGTTAATTTGTTCAAAAATCCTTTAATAAGTCTCGCTTTTTCGATAATTGATCAGTCATACGTCAAACATACGTTCTAAGCTGAGCTTAATCTTTCTTAAAAGACGGAGAACGGGCAAAATCGGGCATAAAGTGTTAATAGTAAGTTTAAAAGCACACTTCCAAGTCTTCCATTTCTCAAAATATCAATATCGATAATATCAAATATCAAAAATTTCGAGTCAAAAATATCGATATATCGATAATATCGGTATAGTCTAAAGCTTACAAGAAAACTGAAAAGCTGTTACAGAAAGTCTACACCATCAGACTACTGATGGACAGTGCCAATGGCCATTCTATCTGATCCTTCCAATAGCAATGGCAGAAGATAAAAATGACTTAGTTTTAGTTTTAGTGAAATTAGACTATCGGCGGTGTTCCAGAAATCTCTAGAGATTTTCGTATAAGCAGTTTCACTTCGAACTGCAACTGCTTGCCTTTACATGCGAAGCGTCTCCAACCAGGCTCTAGTAGCGGGCCTTTTTTGAGTCGGTTTTCGTGTAAACTTTGCTTTTCTAGTTTAAAGATCACAGATTCTTGAAAAGTAAGAAGAATGTCTGTGGCTCTGTCGGTCGTCTCTTCGACGAATTGAATCCCTTGGGCAATCGGCACTTGGCATTCCGATTTTCCTCAAATCTGACTGTAACCGTTTTGATTGTGTTGTTCCAAACATGTAAAATTAAACCAAATCACGACACCCGGAACGGGCCAAGATGACAAAGTTGAGAGATTTGAAACTGCTGCTCAGCACCAAGTACACTTCAAAGTACGTTTTACTTTCCTATAATCTAGTAGGCGACATTATTCTTGACACTTCACATATAAAGTCCTGACAGTTTAGTTCAAAATCCAATCGTTTATACGAAAATCTCTAGAGGTTTCTGGAACACACCCGTATATTTTCAAAGTAACTTAGTAGTGAAGTTTTTTTTTCATTAAACCTTAAAGACTAACAGATTTAGAGCCGATTTCACATCTTCCATATAGAGCTATCTGTCACGTAAACTAACAAATAACAGAGTAAATTGTGAGTTTAACTGACAACTAGCAGCTATCTAGAAAATGAGAAATCGGCCCTTAGCTTACTAAAATTATAAAGTGACAGATTGATTCTCGTATAGATTGTTGATTGCTCTTTACCAATAGTGGTTGGCCAATGACTTTAAGAAAACCCGCTGCTTAATGTGCTCCCCCACTAGTTTGATTGCGGATGCCATCCGTTCAGATGGTTCAGAACTTCCAGGCGCAATTAAGTATCGAAATGCGATTTCAGACAGCATCCATATTAGCTCGCCAATTAGTAATTGGGTTCTTGTCGTGGGCTAAGCTGGCTTTCTCTAAGTATTCGCTCATCTCTTTAGAGGATGGTTTATTCGGTGAATTGTGGGGCAGTGAGACATCTTTAGTGCCCTCCCACACTGATACCTTACCAGCATATGTTATAGTCTGAAAAAAACATTTGAATTGAATGCATCTGTTTTCAAGATCTGAAAGAAGCATATAACTTTGACTCATTTGGTTGGTATTGCTGGTGTTTGGGTTTATCATTCGCTGTTTCGGAAACTATAGCTCCGAGCGGCCAATTACAGTGTGACCAAAGGACTTTTTTTCGATATATCGTTTTGAAAAATATCGATAGTCGATTATAACGGCACAACAAATATCGTATCGGAATAACCCTTAACGTCAAACTAAAACATCGACATATCGATATAATATCGACAACCCAACTTCCAAGAACACTTTAAAATAGTTACATTTTGGTAGAAAATGGGCGAAAGTTTCTGTTAAGTCGACAGGGAAAAGGTGTTTTTCGAAGGTTTTCTCAGACTAAGGACGTATCACAAAACGAAGTAATGATAGTTATTTAAAAAGTATAATAAAATTGCACAATATTATTTTCATAGTTCATACGTTTTACTGTATTTTGCATATTTCAAACAAATTATTTGATCACCAGCAGCCTTGTCTCTTTAAGCAAAGATGAGATAAGATTTTCCGCTTTTTTATCTAAGCAAACAGCCAAGCAAAGATCGGACTTTGCAGGCCCATTTAATGTCCATGATAGCACTCCGATAGCTTTCATTTTTGGAATTGTTATATTCATAGAATCCTCTTTTATAAAAAAATATTGTCATGATAAAATCGACTTTATGCCAAAAACTTGGCCATTCGGCCCAGTGTGGAGTGTTAAGAATAACCTAAATAGCTTGACACAAACGACTTTATTCTGTCAATTGATGCTAAAACCAATTGATGAGCAATCGATATATACACACACTTACGCTAAAGGTTTTGCTTGGAACTTTGGTCTGTAGCTTCAAAATACTAAATACGTCGCTTAAAATGATTACAAACAAAAATGATATTAAATAAATGCATATGACGTACCCAGTAAATGTTCATACTCCAATGGATTTCAATGGTACTCATCAGCCCGTTACGCTCTTTTCCTTAAAGTAGTTAACAATTTATGTATTAAATCAACAAAAACACAACACCAGTTAGGATTCAAACAGTAAAGAAATTAAAGGGTTCGCAGAAGAAAAGAGTGCATGAAACAGGTCCTTTCATTGTATCAGTTCCTAAAGTTTTCCGAGTGTGAAACAATCGAGTCGGAAGTCTCCAGGGATTTCTCTAACTTCAAGCCCATTGGTAGTCTAACATTGCTTATTATATTAAACTTTGAGAACTAAACTCGGAACCAAACACACTTGGGAATTCACACCGAATGCTTGCCGAGGTAATGCAGGTTCTCCAAATAGAGAGTCTCTCAGTCTATCTTTAAGGGTAGTTTCTACCCCTGGGCCTCATTTTTTAAGGCCTCGCTAAAAACTGATTTTTTTATTGGATAGATCTATACATATACAAGGATAGCCGCCAAAATATAAAGAGGTAAATATTATATATTCTACATCTGTCTAGTCCACAAATGTCAAAACAGATCTGACTTTGGCGGCTATTTGTAAAAATAAGAGCATCTTCCAATAGGGTGACTTCTTTTGGCCCGGGTGACTTCTTTTGGCCCACCTTGTATAATATGCCCTTTGTGTGCTTCTCAACGTCATCATGCAAAGTCAGCTTGTATGCAAATAAAGCTTAAATACAACAAGAAAGAAAGTCGGTCAAGCCCGACTGTAACATACTCTGTACCTGTGAAGTGCTGCCCATCACCGTTGCGACCTGTGCTGCCCATAATTGTTTGTTTTCCTTATAACTCGACAACCATTCATCCGATCTTTACCATTTGACATGTACGAGAGAAAATCTTTTTGTATTTGCAGGCAGATCAAGTTTTTTTTTCTATTTTTGCTATCGTTAATTTTGTAAATTACCCGATCTTATAGAGTTTGCTATAACAAGAAAAGTTCACAAAAGTTGGTAACTGCAGAAGCCCTTGCAGACTTGTCGTCAGACCATTCTCCAATAATATTCACTCTTCTGGAGTGCCCTCATGTTAGACAATATCTTCGGAGACTGACATCACACAAGAAAAACTGGCTCAAATACAAAAAATATATCAGCAGTCACATCGAGCTGAGCCCAACCATAAACAGCGAAGAAGGCATTGACAATTCAGTTCAAGCCCTCATCTCTATCATTACTGCCGCTGCTCATCACTCAAACCCCCCAAACGACAACAACAGCACCTCAGCAAGATCGTAGATTAACAAACAGTTACATTGACCGGCTGGTCTCAGATAAGCGGCGTGCAAGAAGAGAATGGCAAAGCTCTAGATCGCCTGCCGCAAAAAATCGTCTGAGACTTGCAGAACGCATACTTCGCAAAGCACTCGAAGCCGAGGAGCAGCTACCTATATCGAAAAATTATCGCCCACAAGCACCAAATTTCCCCTATGAAGGGGACGCGCCATCATAAAGCCACCTGCAAAGGTAGACACGCCTCTAAGAGATCAGACAGGAAGATGGGCCCGCAGCGTCGAAGAAAAATCAACTGTCACTTCACCTTAGAGTTGTTTTCCAGCCAAATCCTCCAACCAATTTCTATGAACTTCCATTGGTTCCGACCGCCGCACAAAGTGACCCAATCAAAGTTCATTCGCTAAAAATAAAAAATGCTCTCGACCAGAAAAGCTCCTGGACATGACCTAATTACACCTAAAATGATTATGGAACTTCCAAGTCCCGCCATTACATATATCTCAAGACTTTTCAATGCTGTTCTGCGATGTGGATACTTTCCAACTCAGTGGAGGAAGTCCACAATCATAATGATTCAGAAACCAGGAAAAGATAAGACACAAGCGTCATCATACAGACCCATTAGTCTGCTCCCTTGCCTGTCAAAACTATTTGGGAAGATCTTACTCAGTAAAATTGATGCCCATGCACAAAATATCATTCCCCCACATCAATTTGGGTTCAGAGCAAAGCACGGGACTATTGAGCAAGTCAACCGTTTAACTTTAGACATTCGGACAGCGTTTGAGCACCACGAATACCTTTCTGCAATTTTCTTAGATGTTGCCCAAGCATTTGACCGCGTTTGGTTAGATGGTCTTATATTCAAGATAAGTACAATGCTTTCCCCAAATACTCACAAAGTCTTAGAAAGTTACGTCAGTAACAAAGTATTTACAGTTCGTCAAAATGAGCACACAACGGAAGAGTTCACTATAGGAGCCGGAGTGCCGCAGGGTAGCGTACTCGGTCCTCTCCTATATGTAATGTACACTGCCGACATACCAACAGACCCTCGACTTACAATAAGTACTTTTGCGGATGATACGGCAATATTAAGCAGATCACGATGTCCAATTAACGCAACAAGTCTCCTGGCAAGCCAACTAGCTAAAGTGGAAAAGTGGCTGGCGCATAAAAATCAACTAGCAAAAGTGTAAACATGTGACGTTCACACTTAACAGAAGCACCTGTCCCCAGCTATCCTTAAATGCAACCCTGATCCCGCAATCAAACGATGTTGTATAACTAGGTGTGCACCTCGATAGAAGGCTCACATGGCGCAAACACAGAGAGTCAAAAAAGCTTCAAATCAAGCTAAAGGCCAACAGCCTTCACTGGCTAATCAACTCCCGTTACCCTCTAAAACTGGAATATAAAGTCCTACTGTACAAAAGCATCATAAAGCCTGTCTGGACATATGGCTCGCAGTTATGGGGAAATGCCTGTGCGAGCATTGTGGACATCCTCCAAAGATCACAAACAAGAATTATTAGAACCATCACTGGAGCGTCATGGTACATTCGCAATGAGTGTATCCACAACAACCTCAGCATCTTATTGGTCGAAACTGAAATAGACCAACTTAAACAAAAATATTCTGAGAAGCTTCTTACCCACCCAAACCAGCTTGCAAAATATCTTTCCAAGCATTCTCGTCTCCGGAGAAATGACCTACCAACCCAGCGACTGACTTGAAGGGCCGCACAAACTATCTCCAACAGGGGATGGTTTATAAAATAGTTTCTAAATTAAGATCTGAAAATTATTGTTAGTCTCAAAGAGAGAATACTCGTCATGCTGATCAAGAATATATATACTTTATGTGGTCGGAGATGCTTCCTTCAAGCGTTACAAACATCCGCACAATTTTATAATACCCCCGTGGCCGTGTCAGCGAGAGGCGTGGTTCGTCCCGCCCGAACATGTAATGAAAAGTTTTTTCTTTAAACCTTTCTTTGGCGCCAGCTCAGTAATTAGCCAGAGCTTCTCAACGCCGTTCGGATTCGGAGTTAAACTGTAGGTCCCTTTCTCTTGTGCTAAAATTAGGCGACAGCCAGATTGGGAGGCCCCTTGCGCTAATTTACTTACTGCAAGGGTATAAAAAAAATTTTTTTAAATTTATAAATTTCAAATAAAGTGGAAAATTTCTTTGCATTAAGTTCGGTTATTTATCTTTTGGCATTATATTGTTTTGTGCTGAGACGGCAGCTGCATGTACTAAGTAGCAAAGAAATGTACCGTCTCCATTGTATGTCATAACAAAAACAATACACATAAACAAACACTCAGCATATTAATACATGAACTTGACCAATTTACCTTGAACTTAATATTTCATGGTAAAGAAATGTGAGTGTATTTAGTTTTTATGTTCTTTTAGGGGGTATTATTAAGTTAAGTTAAGGCTGAAGTATATAAGATCAGTTATTTTTATGGCCTCCACATAAATCTCCCAAGAATATATGAAATCTTCTGTACAATTAACTAGTAGAATTCTGGGATGTTGATAAGAAGACTTCAGATCTACTGTCAAATCTTGCTGAAAGTGAAATCCATTTTACGTGTCAATATGAATTTCCTTTCAAAATGGACTATCCTTTGCCTCTATTTTCACAAATCTTTCAGTTAAATCAATTATTTCAAATTTAAAACATAACAAGTTTAGGTCAAAGTTTAAAAACACCTGATGTAGATTCAATGGGGCAACTAAATTGTAATTTGTTCACAACTTACACACTCACACACAAAAAACGCCTTTGCAAGAACCTTCAACTAAAAATAATCGATGATGTGCCATGAACAATGCAAATATTGAATCAAAGTCAAATAGCATTAAACTTTTTGAACTTTAGTCCGTGCCTCACGGAAAAAAAAGTTTGCCTTTCGTGGCAAAGAGGCGTGAATCACACACACACACTGAGAGACAGGGACAGGGACCGACCAGACTGACGAGACCTGACGTTGCAGCTGGCTTTTGCTGGGCTTGGGGAGTTTTATGAATGAGCGCAGCGTAGCGCAAATATTTGACAAATCCCGCGAAAAACTCTGCTTATGTTGTCAACGGGGAGCATTGAGGCGACGACAGTTTGTTCCAAATGGCACACGGCCAGTCATACTGATTAGGATTTGCCGGAAGCCAGCGTCTGGCGTTGTGACTACCCTGCTAAAAACAAAAAAAAAACAGAGCTGTTTACAAACACAAGTGAAAACATTTGCATGCGAAAATCAAAAACTACATTTGCATGCATTTATCGAGGTGTAATTTATATTTTGCACCTTGTGCAATTTTCATTTCGTTGTTTATGCCATTTTCAAGCCAAATGGCGCACAATGCCCAGACACAGCTAACGATACGAGTGCATCTCAGGGATAGCTTATCCAGGTAGTGCCAAGTCATAGTCAGGGCAAATGCGCCAATTTGTATGCAAGTGGCATTAATCGGGCAGGGGTGAGGGGTGTTTCGGTAGGTGTGGGGGTGTGTTAGCTAGAGCCGGAGTCCGTAGTTGTAGTCTAAGCATCTACAGAAGCAGCTAAAAGTAACGTGAGATGTGCAATTGTATGAAATTGATTTGTAATCGATAAATGTACGATTTGGATTACCACCAGCCAACAAAAAGCATTTGCCACTTTAATAAAGTGCACTCGGAGAAAAGGAAACGAATTAAGAATACAATTGATATGTGACAACCTAAAATGAAGAACTTTTTAAGACCAAGCCGGTTCGGCTTAGAATTAGGGATGTCGGAAATAATATCGTTTGTATAAAAATATCGATATTTTTATGTAAAATCGAAAAATTCCATAATTTTGGATTATTAGCGTACTTTGACTTGTCATATCTTCGGCTGTAGTGAACATTTTAAAGCTGTTACAGTTTTTTTTGGAAAGGTCTATTTTAAGAGAGACGAAGATTCTAAGTAAGGATGACGGAAATAATATCGTTTGAATGAAAATATGTAAAGGTTGAAAAAGATTAAAACAAAATTTAGTCATTTTCAAGAAATAAACATTTTTATACCCTGTATCCATGAAAAATGGGTAAAAGGTGGTCAAGAGGTCGGGTGTGGTGCAGCGGATAGTGTGTGTGCCTGCTGTGCAGGAGATCGTGGGTTCCAACAAGCCTCGAGACATCTTCTGAACAAGGTACAGAGATTGAGAGAAGCTCGGCAATCATGAAGTAAAGGCGGAATGATGCAAATGTATGTAACAGGAAGAAGGAAACATTTCCAACCATTTAAAGTATATATATTTTTGATCACGATCAACAGCCGAGTCGTTATAGCCATGTTCATGTCCTTTACCCTTGTCTGTCTGTATGAACGTGTCGATCTCAGAGTCCATAAGAGATAGGGCCACACATTTTTGCATATATGTAGGTAGGTTTTTACCATTCTCATATCAAGTTTGTTTCAAATTTGAAAGAGAAATCGTTGCATACGCTCGATGCCAAATGCAGTGAGTTTTCTATTTCTGAGCAGGACTTTTTTCTATGTTTTCTAGTTTCAAGAGTAAACTAAGATTGGTAAGAGCAATGCCTGCAAACCTTTTCAGACTTCCAAAGTAGAGCTGGAGAACTATCGATGACACGATGGCATGTTATAGCTCACCTAAAGTGTTTTTATTCCTTGAACCTTACTTCAATATTTGAAATATGATCTAAAGCGAATTTGTGACTTCTTAACAATATCGAAATTAATTTCATAGAGAACATTTAAATAGTCCACATTGATTTCACTTTGAAAGCGGTGCTCCTGGCTAATGTTGGGTTGGGATTGAGATGATTATGACGCACAAATCGAATAGCAACATCCGAAGGCATGTTAAGAGGTTGGTAGACAATGGCAGGAGCTGAAAACGGTTAGATATTCTTGAATTTATGGCAGTTACATAAATCCTGCATTGATAAGGACTTGTGTTAAGGATATGATAACAATTCTCAAAATGTTTACGTCATAAAGCTCCTCAGTGAAATTTTGATGTGTGGTTTTAGCCTCGGTTCAGCATTTTCGGAGGGACTTTGGTTTGGTGTGCAGTTCGGTTTATCAGCTGGAATCAGCGGTTCGGTTAAGTTTGGTTTCGGTTCGGTTCAGAGCCGTTTTGAGTCCCTAATCCAATTTCATACATTCTAGTTCAAGTGCAACTAAATGAGAAAAACCGCAATGACACAAATACTTTTTCTATATCAAAAAGGGGTTCCGAAGTCAAAACCAAATCTACATGGCTTTCAAATCGCTTAACTTCCATCTTCTGATCTACTAACGGAGCTTGTTAGTGTCACTTCACATATAAACGCAAACATTTTCAATACTAGTACAAGCCATTTTACAAAGAACTATAGTTATCTCTCAAGTTCAAATGATATTGAAAAATTGTACTTCAAATGAGAATTTTTTTGCTTTGGTACCTGTCGTAAACAGTTAGTACTTGTTTCAAGTTCAAAATACTTAACTTTTTTGGGAGTGTAAGTAAGTGTGTATATGTGTGAACGCTTGTGGCTGCCTTTTGTGCTGCAAAAATTGAAAAATCAAACACAAGGAAAACCACTTGAGCAGAGCAACAGCAGCCACATCCAACCACATCCAACCAACCACACGAACCATTGACAAGGTCAGCGCATGGCTTTTATTTGGGGCCTGTGGCGAATGTTTAGACGTTGTCGCATTCTAAAACGAATCTCGTCGAATCGTGGCCCGGCCGTAATATTAATCTCCACTGGCTTGTTACCTGCGGTAACAGCAGCAGCAGCAGCAGCAGCGGCAGCAACTTTGGCAGCAACAAGTGTTTAATTGCATTAAATGCACCGGAATACCTTGACTCTGCCCGCGCTTGAGCTTGAGCTAGCCACTCTGGTTCTAAAACGAAGAGGCTACGCGACCAGCAGCTGCTTGGTCAAGGAGTATTTAATTTTTTTATTATTACTATTTTGTTTATGAAAAAGGTTAGACATTTATTCATTCATTTCCAAGCAATGGAACGTGTGCTCTGGCCTCTGCACGTAAAGTTGCGAGCGTTTGTTTAATTTATTATTTCTTTTTTTGAGCGTTTGGCCTAACGAAAACAAAGAGCCATAAACTATTAAGTATTTACATCCTGTAACTACTTTTTAATTATTCAATGCAACTAGGCCATTACCACAGATTGTGGCTGATTAAAGCCGACAGACTAAAACATTGAGGCGAACATTAAGCCCACAGCAGGTTAATAAAGATGGGAAAAAATGACAAGTGCTGTCCATTAAATTGAAATTACTGAAGCTTCTCTTGACCTTGGCTAGGAATATTACCGAAATATTTATAGTTTTAAGCAGTTTTTAATTAGCATTAAAAGTTGTCTTAAGGAACATTCAAAAATTAAACCAAAATGACGCAAATTAACACAATTCATCAACTCAAATCATGATTCACTGAAGGTTCAACATTCTGAGTTGCAATTAATCTTCTGACGTGCATCTCTTTATGTACAGAGTGCAGATAAATCACTTTGTACTCTGAGAAAATTAGATTAATTACATTATTTGACGGTAAAAAAAAAATACTTAAACCAAATTTTTCTGATATGTAGGCAAAAAACTGAGCCCATTGAACTCAAGGTACTACAGTGTCAAAAGCAGTGGAGTTGAATGTACTCATTTCATTTCAAACATACTTTTTTGAGTGCAAAGTCAAATCGAATTTGATACTTAGGGCCGTTTTCTCATGTTGGTGTTTTTGCAAATCTAAGTGGATTAGGGAATTTGCTCTGCTCATTTTGAGCCTGAGCTATGCAAACGCGGAAAATCCACCTAGATTTGCAAAATGTGAAAACAAAACATGCTATAGCCAACAGCAATCATTATGGGGACACCTCTTATTGGATCGGGAATGATATTTACAAGTGCTGATATACTGCTGCCCAATTTACACGACCTGATCTCTCAGGTGAGTTTTGTATCTGAGCAATCTGTCAGCCTGTGTAAACAGGGGTCTGAGCCTACTCAGCTGAGTGCTCAGGTGTAATAGAACCGGCTCAAATTAAACTGACCGCACAGCAGAACGTTCAATGAACCATTGGTTTTGCAACTGAGTCAACGAAGCTTCTCAGACAAGTGTAAATGCTGAACTAAGTTGCTCAGCTGAGTTTTTTGACACTCAGGTCAGCCATCGCCTTACATCCTGTAACTAATATTTTAAGATTATAGTTCGAGACCGAGATGAAACGGTGTCAATAGTGCACAGAGTTGAGAAAATCTCAACCCAAGATTTTAATCTAATCTTGGATAAGGATCGCTTATACTGGAATTTAAGATGAAACATTTTTAATGCTGATGCTGAAAGCGTTGCCACGGTGAGATCGCAGATATGGTAAGAGATAGAGGTTCGACGTGTATGGGACAAAAACTTCTTATACTTGCAGGCAGATCAAGTTTATTTTCAATTTAGAAAAAAGGCCTATCTACGTCAGTTTTATAGATAGAAGGATTGAGCCTTCTGACATATTGAAATCAAGATTATTTATCGATCCTCCAAAGGAATGGTAAAGATAGGATGAACGATTGTCGAGTTATAAGGAAAACAAATAATTATGGGCAGCATCGGTCAAAACGGTGATGGAGCAGCACTTCACAGGTACAGGGTATGTTATAGACGGGCTTAACAACTTTCTTTCTTGTTTTTTTTTTTTGGTCTCAAGGGTTGTTTTTTATTTTTCAGGAGACTACATAGCAAACGATTTTTTGCTGAAGCTTCTCAGCTTCAAGTGACCGGGTGTGGTGCAGAGGTAAGGGTGTGAACCTGCTGTGCAAGAGGCCGTGGGTCCGCCTCGGGACATCTAATGAAAAAGTTGCATACAAGTCAAGAGATTGAGATAAGCTTGACTAGGCCATTTTGGCGCTGTAAAGTCTATTATTTTTTCACAGGTTAATAAGTTGAGATATGATAAATCTTGATTTTGAGATTTACAGTCTCACTTTTTGTTTTTATACTCTGTACCAGAGGTACACAGAGTATAATAAGTTTGTGCAAAAGTTGCAGTTTGGAAAAATCGTCATATCACCCACAGTTTTATAGATAGAAGGTTCGTTGAACCAAAGCTCCTACATTACAACTTTACACTCAAGGTCTAACCTTCCAACTCGCCTATTATAGCCCTTAATTGTTTGTTTTCCTTATATCTCGACTATCGTTCATCCGATCTTTACCTTTCCTTTGGCGGATCAATAAATAATCCTGATAAAACTGGTTGAGTTATGACGTATTTTCCACATTGAGTGGGCGGGAGTGGCAAAAATAAACTTGATCTGCCCACATGTTATTCTCTATCTTTACCATCTGTGAGATGTCTTTGTTCATACTGATGGACAGACGGACATGGCTATATCGACTCGGCCGTTGATACTGAACATACTATATACAGGCATGTTCCCGTTTTTGATTTCGATCTGATAACTATAGCATATACCTGTCATAGGAACGATCGGTACAAAAACTAGTGAGAAAAACTTATTTGTTTAAATTGGAAACGTCCTTAAATTTGGCTTTTAATTAATATAATCTTCTTTAGCAAAAATAAAAATAAATGTGAAAAGTTTATACCGGGGGTTTTTGGATTGGGAAGTCCATTCTTCACTTTTTTTATTTTTTTAGAGCTAAAGTTCCTTTGTGGAGCATCGAAAGTTTGGGCCGAAATGCTTTTGAGTCCTTGGGCAAATATCAGTATCAGAATCGCGATGAGCCCATGGAGTAAAAATAGTTGAATAAAACTTCTACTAAGTATGTAAAATGCTTTCATTCATATCACCTCTGGATAGCAGTCGCATTTTTGAAACCATTTAAAAGAAAGTTTATGAACATTATTTCAATAATGGCACAGCTATGAGCTTAGAACTAAATACCGATAATCCCAAACTAAAAGAATAATTAAATTAGATTGGCTTTCCAAGCGTGCGAAAATTTAATATTAAATTTTCAATAAAATAAAATTACCCTGTACCTTACCTTTTGATAAGGTAAATGAAAATTTGGACCTATAGTAAGGTAAAAGGTACACAAGATAAACATATATCTAGTAATGTAACAAATTACAAATACCTAGGTACTCCCCAACACTGGGTATAAAGCAGGGGTCGAGAAAAACACAATCACATTTTGGCAACATATTTCAGTCTCTCTCAGACATTCAGAGTGACACTGAGTTGAGAGCAGCACAAAACCTTATTCACGTTGCTCTGCGACGAGCTTATACTGTCTGTGTGACGGCAGCGCTGCCTTTGAGATTTTGCCAATGCCCAGAAGATAGCGATGTGCCGGCCCACTATGGTTCCAAATCCCAAAAACCTGGCCAAAAGTTGGAATAGTAGTAGTGGTACATCTAGTTTGTATTGTGACCGTTAATAAGTGGGAAATGTCCCTACCTGGCTCAGGTATGAACTCCGTTCTTGATCGTCGAGCGTGCCTCATCGTTTACTCGTCACGCATCGAAAATAACACAACGTTCAGAAGCGTATAGAATCGCGAAAAGTTAACCAATTTGGATTTTACAAAAAGGATTCTATTCCAGAAAGCAAGTTAATTTTGATTGTATTGATCGAAATTATTATTAACAATGCATGAAAAAGTGAGTCATTGATAAAAGTAGATCTTTTTTTTTTGGTTACATTTTGAAAAGTCGTGTTCGAAACAGCAATAAGTCAAAACTCCTATCAGATCCGGCTCGGTGATGATTTTGTGCGGTACCACAAAATCCAGAAAAGTGGGTGTTGGGTGTGCTGATATAGCCGAATAGAAACACGTTGTTGTTGTTGCTGCCATTTGGATACGGCACATTGGGAGATGTCTTGGAAAGCAAATCTCCCGCTTAAAGAATTTCATTTTTGGAATAAATTTTCCCTTAATATTTTTAATTTTGACTTCGAATTCGTAATCAACGTCCCCGAAAACCTCCGAGAACAAACTTTCAGCCAAATCAAATACGTTTTTCGACTTTTGTCCAGCTTTTTCAAAATTTGGGACTACAGTGCGGCTCTTCTTTTACTCTGTAAGCTGGGAAATACTGCTTTGACATAGTTTATTATGCGACAAAACAACGATGGGGCCGGGTGTGGTGCAGCGGGTAGTGTGTGTGCCTGTGCTAGACGTCGTGGGTTCGATCCCGCCTTAAGACGAAAAAATGAAACTAGCCCCGAAAAACCTTCTCAAAACTTCGCCGTTCGAATTTGGACTTAAACTGTAGATTCATTTCTCGTGAGATTAAGAGAAGCTGCTTACTTAGTTATTTTTCCTGTCCTTTGATTGAGTTTAAACCAAAAATCGTCGTATACAACGTCAATGTAATTTGTTTTTTAAGCCCTTTTGGAATTTACTCTTGAAAAGCTATTTATGTATCATATTTGTTTAGTTAAAAGATGAGTCACTCAGATAACCAGAAATAAGCAAACAACTAGTAAAAAAATGTTATCCAAAATTAATTGTAATCTAATCCACAATGCACATGAATTATAAATAATGTGTCTAAAGCCAAGTTTTGTCACGCTTGAACTATTTAGTAAAACAAGCAATCAAGTGGAAAACTCCCTTCCACCTTCTAATTAGTGACTGTTGTCAGTTGGAAAATTTACAGCAAAAAAACAAAAAAAAGAATGTAAAAATGAGTAATCAAGGAAGCAATGCCGCAAATTGATGTACTACTTTTACGAGTACAAACATAGTTGCTACCTTTAATTAAATTATTAATTATGTAGCATAATGAATGCATAATTGAATAATAAACTACGTGCACACGCCCCGCTTTGAGTGAGTGTGCGTGTGTTTGAGTCAGTTGGAGTCAGAGCTGCAGCAATTGTTCTGTGGATTGTTGTGTTTTAACCTTTTAACTTTTTGTGCAGTCAACATAAGTTGGGGCTCATTAAGTAATCACATGGAATATTCCCGCAGCCAATTAAACCAGAAAACCGCAACGCAGTTGAGATGGATAGGCAGCCAACCATTCACAGTTACAGATACAGATACAATTGCTTGTGCAGATACAGATACAGATACAATTAAATTCGATTCAGGAAGCATTTATGCAGTTTACCCCTCAACATATGTATTTTTTATTCCGTTTGTGCTGTTGTTGTTGTTGTTGCTTTTTTAAGTGAAAGGCAAAAGCCGAAACACAAAACAAAACAGGTAAAAATGTGGCCTGAAAGCGAATCTTCTTTTGCTGGAAAAATTATAAATAAATACATGATGGGAATTTTTTCTTAAAAAGTGCAAACAGAACAAGTTATACTGGGAGTTCTTTAAGAGAGCCAAACAGGCAGTACACTGGAGAAAAAAAGTGTGAGTTAAGCTAAGTTTGAATCATTTGTTAATGGAGCAAAATTAAATTAAGTATTACTTAAAAATATCAGAGGTAAGACCTAACAAACTCAGAACACTATACTCGAACCTCGATACTCAATTGAAGATACTCAGTAGTCGATACTCATAACTCGATACTCAGTTCACGATACTCAGTTCTCGATGCTCAGTACTCGATACTCTGTACCCGATATTCTGAACTCGATACTCTGTACTTGATACTTTGTACTCGATAATCAGTAGTCGATACTCAAAACTCGATACTCAGTTCACTATACTCAGTACTCGATTCTCAGTACTTGATTCTCTGTACTCGATAATTTGTAGTCGATTCTCAAAATTCGATACTCAATACTCGATGCTCAGTACTCGTTACTCTGTACCCGATATTCTGTACTCGATACTCGGTACTTGATACTTTGTTCTCGATAATCAGTAGTCGATACTCAAAATTGATACGCAGTTCACTATACTCAGTACTCGATACTCAGAACTTGATACTCTGTACTCGATTATCTTTACTTGATACTCTGTACTCGATACTTTGTAGTCGATTTTCAAAATTCGATACTCAGTAGTCGATAGTCAAAATTCGATACTTAGTTCACGATACTCAGTACTCAATATTAACTTCTTAATACTCAGTAATCGATACTCAGTACTCGATACCTACTACTCGACTCCCAATGGGCACTCCGCTCCACGCTTTACTCTGGCACAACAGCTTGACGCTGAATTTAAAATATTGCTCTTAGCTAAATTGTTCATAGTTAAATTTTCATTATTTTTATTTAAGTGCACAATTTTTAATGGCTATGTAACATATAGCTGAGATTGCACCACAAAACAATTTGAGCCTCAATCAAATGGCGAGCAACTTAAACTGGTCTGACATAATTTTTTTTTGGTTTTTACTTTCAGCGGAGACTGACAGGCGCGTCGCTGGACAGGTTTCAACCTGCCAATGACGCTGATAAACTGGCCAAGCGGCCAAGTTTCCCTGTCCTGGTGACCGTTCCTCACGCAGTCGCATAACTAGCTATACCATTACTAGAGACTCGCACATAGTTTTGGTATTTCACTCTGCTCATTTCGGGGCATTTGTTTGCACAATTCATCCAACAGTCGAGCACCCCCCCTCACGCACAACGGCTGGAGGGGGCTTGCTGCCGCTGCTGACCAGTGGCTGGCCAAAAAACTTTGTATCTTTTTCAAATTTCTAAAAACCAAAGCTAAAGCGTGTTTAGCCACAGTGACCAAAACTATGTGTGTACACTGGCAGCCGCACTGAACTGATACTAACTAAAAGCCAACAAGTCGCTACCAACTTCCAGCACGTAAATAAATCAATGCATGGCAACAATGAGGGGAAACAGTGGGTGAAACTGAACATGTTTGGTGGGTCGGGAAACACATTGGTTAAGTTGGAATGAGGCTGTCAAATGTTAAAAACAAATTTAATAATATTAAACTACTTTAATTTAGAATCGAAAGAACTTTGGCATGGACACTTCCAATATCCGAACGAGCATCACTCAGCCATTCGCCATGAGAACCTCTCGTTCATGCACCACACCTCGCCGCAACTGCAAATCTCGTTGCACATTTATCATATATACTTTATATACTAATTTTTTACAATTTGCTGTTGCTCTTAAGAGCAACTAATATTGTGGTACATGTTGATTTTATTTATATTAGCTCCGACTTCACATCTTCTACATAGCACTATCTGTCACATAAACTATAACAAAGTAAATTGTGAGTTCAGGTGAACAGGTGTAAATATATATTTACAGGTGAGTTGATATATTTTACAAAAACGTATTGTTCGTAGGGAGGCTATTATATTCTATTCGCCAGGTCCTTGGGTTGGATCCTCTTTAGCCTCCTTCGAGCTCTGATCCCACTTATTCCTCTTATCAAGAGAAGAGATATGAGGATTGAAATGGCTCATTTTGGGGCTTAATGAGCAAGCTCCTTAAGCTCTTGCAATCCTCTAAAATATATGGGATTGTTGAAATATAAAATTGGTTTTACATCATGGTCATAGAACATATGTATCAGACAACAAGATAGTGTTGTAGGCAGATCATTAATATAAGGAGTGAAATACAAAGGTAATGGCTACCTTTAAGTTAAAAGGACAGAAGTTTCACAAGCATAATTTTAAGTAATAAAACAAAGAGAACTTATTGAGTTCTACCTTTTATATAGGATATAGGTAAGACGTCTAACTCCATTTCACCAAATAAGTGGGAATTACACGATGAAGCAAACTTCATGAAGTTTTCTTTAACCCCCAAAGCCCCCTCTGCGTACGCCACTGACTTGTCTCGATCTTTTGATTAATGAACTCTTAATTTTTTGAATGAAAGCTTTACCCGAAGGATATATAAAATACATTACTCGACCTTGTCTGGTAAGTTTTCTTTTTTTCTCTCTTTCTGGCTGTAATGGTTTATACTCACGGTTGATCTACCAGAATTCCATCTAAATATGAATATACAGCCTTGTTCTCAATTCCACTTCCGCAAAAGTTTTGTGATTTCAAACCGGGTTTTGGATCAGATTTGGTCTCTAAGTAACATAACTTTTGCGGAAGTGGAATTGAGAACAAGGCCTATAAACTCGGAAGAAAACGACATGCGGAGTTCGATATCGATCGGGATAAAATTCATTCTGTACCTACAAATTTAAGTATGTTTGGTTCTTGGAAGTATTTAAATTAAATACGAAACATTCTATACTCGGAAAGCAACCGTCAATATTGATTGAAATGAGAACGAAAGCTCTTGAATAAAGTTTTTGATGTACTTACAGAATGCGGAAAAATTTAAGAATAATGCGTTCTTAATTTAAGTACAAAATATCTAGTATTGCGATCAGAATAACCCTACAATGCAAGCTCCAAAAAGAGTGCAACGGAAAATTGAGAATTGAATTTAAACAATTCTGTTCTTAAAATTCCCAACTGAATCTAAAGCTCTTCCTATGGAGTGATGGCAGATTTTTTTTCTAGAAATTGATGTCGAGAACATATTGTACCTGGTTGATGTACTCTTATTTGGTTTCAAAGAAAGTTTTGTACTGTTTTAACAGTTAAACGGTCTTGACTTGAGAAAATTACAGCTTAAAAGTATGATCAAAATGATTTTAAAATAGTTCGAAACTAACTTAATACGAGTATACCCAAAAAAAGGTTTAAATCAAGTATTTTGTGATTGAATAAATCGTACTTGAAATAAAAATTTTGTACCTGCATCGAGTATTTTCTTACTTACCGTACAATTGAAACAGTTTGTACTCAATTAAAGTGCAAAGTGTTTGATTTTTTTGCTGAGTGTAGACAAAATTTTCCTTCCTTTCTATCTCAGCAGCATTTCTTCCACTGTATTCCCCCAGTTAGTTGTCTCCTGACCATGATTTCCATACATTTGCGTGCTTCTTTTGTGCTTTGGTAATTTGTTTTAAATATTTGCTTAAAATATCAAAACTCACCACAACACACGTACACACAGTTAGACGCTAGCCAAGTTGTACGTGGCATCTAACAGATATATGTGAAAATAAAAGTTGTTTGCAGTTGCGGCGAGGTGTGGTGCATGAACGAGAGGTTCTCATGGCGAATGGCTGAGCTACGCACAGCTGGAACAAACACGGAACACATCGCAGTGGGGAAATTTTCGCCCAGAAAGGGGTGGATGACCAAAAACGCTGCTCGTGGGTCAATCGTAACGGTTCCGTAAACGTGAGCCGATCAATCGACATTCGATATTGTTATGCATTACGCACCTTTTGATATGATGAAACGTGTGTTACTCCTGTGCGTTGATTACCAATTGCGACCCAGTCCCAGTTTCGAAATCTACAATTCGGTAGTCCAAACATTTTCAACAGTCTACGTGATAGCATGTGCAGACGGGGGCGACCTTCAGCCACAAAAAATGGAAAAATGGCATAGAAAGCGTTTTGTTAATGGGGTTTTGTTTTTACTTTATTTCGTATTAATTGGCTTCATAATTGACCCAGCTCTCGTTTAAGTTATTTTGCACGTACATGGGAAAATCCCACGCATCGGTAAAAAAAGAACCGACAAATGAAAACCCCAAAACCCGGATTACATGCCGAACTGATCGAAATGCAAAGTATCCTGGGTACTGATGCGCCACAAAAAAAGAAATAAAACATTCATGCAAATTTTTTATATTGGAAAATCGTAAAATCAAAGAGGGGTAGGAAAGCGTAAAGCAGTCTGCCAGTTGGCATTCTAAAAATATAAAAAACTCATGCTCACATTGTGGTTGCTAGTAAACATTTTTCTATTTCATTTTTGACAAATCAGTTCGCTTGATCGTGATTAATGCTAATTGAAGTTTAAGTGGTGCCCGAGTCTTGTTGAATGATCGTTTCATTTTATTTTGTTGCTGCGGAAACTCTGGGAGTGTGAAAAGTCAGCGAGCAAAACGTCATGGTCATTGATAAAGCGAATTTACAAAATATTTGATTTTATATGCCATAAGTTAGGATTTTCAATTAAATCGACACGAGGTTGTAAGCTTGGAATGCCAAATCTAAATGGTTTTAGATGTACAAGTGCAGTTTCCAATGCTTTTTATAGTTTCAATATTGAGTGAGACTTTTAACGAGGGGAAAGTGATGTACAAAAATTTTGTTTCCTTCGACTTGAGAATTTTAATAAAAATTTGTTCAAATGCAATTGATATAAGCACAATTTAATTAAAAACATTGCAACTTACACTCAGACTAATTGGAGTACAAATGTTCCTTACAAAAATTTCTTCGTTCTGGAATTGTTGGGAATTCGGTTGGTACTTTATCTAGGGATGTCGGTATTTTGAAAATATGGATATCGATTGTATCAATCACACTAGATTAAAGCCAAAATAACTCATTGAAACTTCAACTCGTATATGAATGAATGGAGCTTAATCTGGCGAATAAGGGGCGTGAGGTAGCAATTCTAATTTTAATTCATTAATTTTAGCCATTGGAACGGCAAAAGTGTGAACCGGCGCATTGTCATGATGGAACAGCAAACGCGGCACCCATCTTGCGCATAACTTTTTCATGTCCAATTTTTCGGTCAATATGCGATGTACAGCACTTTTTGGAATGCCTACACATTCAGCTAACTCACGATCTTTCAATCGCCGGTCAGTCAATACACATTTTTGAATTTTGGCCACCATATCTGAAGTGGTCACCTCATTTGGACGCCCATTCATCTTCGCAGCTCAAACGACCTCGCTTAAACTCAGCCACCCAATATTTTATTGTTGTAAACGAGGGAGCAGAATTACATAAGGTAGAATCCAGCTTCTTTTTAAAACTGGTTGGACTAAGACCTTTTATATGGAAGTATTGTATCACATAACGATGACCAATTTTGTCCATTTTTGCAAATCAATAACAAGCGTTCTCTATTGAAATCGACCAAAAGAAAACTGTGCAAGCTAAAGGCACCAAACTTCAAACTTTAGCTTTTAATAGTCGGTACTTCCCCTTTTTAATATTTTTTGTGAGCATTTTCCAACACTACTGTGATTGGTCGGCCATTTCTGGGACGGCCCTCGTAGGACGTGCAGAAAAGCTACATGCCGCATTTAGAAATGATAATCCTAAACGTTCATGTAGAAATAGCTATACGCCGCATTTAGAAATGGGAAAGCTAAACGTGGCGTTCATAAAAGCTACATGCCGCAATGTAGAAATGACAAAGCTAAACATGCCGAAAAGCTTCACAAACGTAGGGGGATGAACATTCTTGTGAAACGTGTAGAAAACTACATTTTCGTGTAGTTTTTACATATTTTTTTTCTCTGTGTACAATTGGCAATGAACCCTTGCAACGTATATCGACTGTCGTTTTGTCGTTGATCTTGGATTTCTTATTGATCTCAAATTGAGTTTCAGTCGTCATATTTTGTCTGAAGATGTAGATTCTCCTGAGCTCTTTATCTCTGTTCCTTCTAGACCAACAGACGCTGGTCTTAAATCAATGAATGAAATTACGTCGATACTTTGCTTACGAACCTATTTTTCAGAAGGCGAATCTAATTATTTGGCATACAAACCAAGTTCGAAGAAAATCGAAACCCCGTCTAAGTTCCCACTTTCCCATTGCAATGGGAAACCGTTATGCTTACCGTTATAAGGAATGAAGTCCGCCAAATTCAGCTGAGATCCTTTATTAATCATGTTGCGGTAACCCATCCGCAAATATGCGCTATAATAATTTAATTTGCTTGTTTCAGAGTTCGTCTTTTAGTTGTCTTCTTCCTAAATTGTATTTATCTTATGGAAATTATTTTTTTATTTGTCTTTTTTTTTAATTTCAGAACAATACAGATAACAGCTCGCCAACCTATTGCGAATAGTTCTAACTCTTTAAAAAAGTAAGTACTACGAAAATAAAATAAATACAAATTCATTTTAAAAATCTTCAACAATTAATTTCGTTTTCCAAAGAGCAAATTATCAAATTTAAATATATAATTACCATCTTTAACAAATTGCTCATCCAATGGAGAAACATATCAGGGATGCAAACCGGTTCTCAGCCGAACCGAGCCGAGCCGAACCGGCTTTCTTTCAGACATGCTGAACCGAACCAAAAACCACAAAGGAAAACGGTTCGGTTTGGTTCGGTTAAGTTCTCTGATGAGACTTTAAACTGAAGACACAAATTTTACAACATGTACTCCTGTAAGTCTACTGCACTTGCCCGCAGATCTCTTAATAAACTTGTCATCACTATGCATTCTTTTCTTGAAAATTGATAATTGATTTATCGTCATCTACTGGACATTATTCTTAATTTTCTATAGTACTTCTTCCTTAATTTAATCTTTGACAGATTTGATTTCTCAAACGATTAATCGGGTGTGTAAGATGCATAATACGAATTCTTTTCTAGTCGATACTCTCTGTTTTCGAATTGCATTCCTAGAACTTATAGAAGAATTCTACAAATCCGACTTCTCAAATGGTTTATAGGAATTCAATTTCCAAAGTGTGCGAAAAGTCACATTACGACAAAAATCATAATACAGTCGAACTTCTCTGTAACATACATCCAACGAAGTTTTCTTTATAACGAATAAATTTCCAGAACACTGCAATTTTCTGTTCTCTCCATTTGGCTGGCGCAGTTAAAAATGAAAGATCGAACTCTTCTTTTCTCTCTCTTCTATCTGGGGCAACAAAGCAGTCAGACCAGCACATGCAAAAAATCATACGAGATGATTTTTGAACCAAACGTTTTTTGGTAACCAAACATGTAGCTCCAGACCGTTCGACAGAGTGACCATTCAACAAAATGTTTTGTGCTAAGGCTTGTCAGACTTTTTAAAAAACGGTGTCCATCGGACCTGGTCAAACTACCCCGAACCTTCTGTCTAAAGTATTGCATTAATTTGATTGTGCTCCAAGGGTCGGCCAGTCAAAATCGTTGAAAGAAAATATTTCAAATTTTGTTACTTAGTAAAGTAGCAGAATATGCTAAAAATCCTCACTTTATCGTCTGTTCGGCCTTAAAATTCAGAAAAAACACCCATAAGTTTATCCCTGTTATTCCCTGCCACAGTTTATTGCATCTACTGACTGATGATTCCCATATTCAGTTGCATCACTTTATTACACTTTGTTAATATCGCATGCATCTGGCACTGAGTTAATCAATGGAAATCAGTCTCAAAGTGCTCTGGGAGTGCACTTTTTTGCCTCGTGTCCTTTTCCAGCATCAATTGCATTTGGCCGTGCTTGTGATTCAATTTTTATTCATTCGTCATTCGATTCGATGGGTGCCTTCCAATTCAGTTATGAGTTCCGAATGTTGCGTATTTACGTGTATCTCTTTTTTTTTTTTTGTTGTACTTTGCATACTTTAATCCGTGTACAGTTTGTGTGGCTGCATACATATCGTCTCATATTTTTTATGGTTTCTTTTGCTCAATTGCAATTGCGATAAACGTGCGTGGGCGTGGCCTATCTTTGGGCCAAAATGCAGTCGTCCGCCTTTGGCTCCACATGTAATCGATTTAATCATAATCCAGCTTTTACTATTTATTGTTCTGAGTTATAGCATAAATATGTGGATGCATTAATACAAACACAAAATGTTATAGTGTGTGTGTGTGTGTGTGTTGGCTGTTGTTGTAGCTGTTGTTCTAAGACGCCCACTGGGCTGCCTTGCTGGAGCATATTTATGGTTATAGTATGCATAACTGGAGGCAACCATAAAGTAATAATATGAAAACGACCACCCCCCCTTCTCCGGCTGCTCCCTAATGTTTCAATGTATTGCTCCCGGCTGAGGCGGGAGGCGTGGCTTTTGTAGTGTACAATCATTGATTTTGGTTCAACTTAGTTTTTCTTATGCAAATACGCAAAAGCATTTTCCATTTTTACTTGCTCATTCCTTGTAAGTGTGTGTGTGTGTGTGTGTGTGTGCGAGAGTACGTGTGTTCTTGGATTTTGCTTGACTTAGCGCCAGTGGGTCAGGATATTGAAATATCCGGCTTTTACTTAAGTATTTATTAAAAACAAAACAAAACAAAACAAAAAGATTGCTTTGGCAAGTGTAATGCAAATATGCCGCTTGCCTTCAATTGTTCCAACTGTTTATGACCGCTGAGGCAAAAATGGGAATGGAACTGTATATTGGATACGGGAATACTTGTTAGACGAACCCGCTTCATTTTAAAGCAGGCTTTTACATTTGGGAAATGGAAATCTGATAATTTTGTTAGAATGTCGGTCAAGCTTGACTATAAGCCCATCCCATATCATTCCATAAAACTCAGTAAAGCACTTCTTAACTTAACTGCCCTCACTAGATCCATTTTAACTCCAATTTTTTAGCCTCGAGTCAACTATACAGTGGCGTAGGCAGGGAGTGGTTTTGGGGGTTACCATATACTCGATACTTGGCACTTAACTATCTGTTTTCGATACTATGTATTCGATAATAAAAACTTGATAATACGATCATGATACTTAGTACTCGTTTCAAAGAACTAGTTACGAAGTACTCGATTCTGAATACTCGATGCGAAATAATTACACGATACTAAGTACTCGAAACTCATTACTCGATACTAAGTACTCGATACTCAGTATTCGATTCTAAGTGCTCGAAACCAAGCACTCGATTCTAAGCACTTGATACCAAGTACTCGTTACTCAGTACTCGACTCTAGGTACTCGATTCTAAGTATTAGATACTCAGTATTCGATACTCAGAACTAGATACTCAGAACTCGGTACTCAGTACTCGATTCTAAGTACTCGTTTCTAAGTATTCAATACTAAGTATTCAATACTAAGTATTCAATTTTAAGTATTCAATTCCAAGTATTCAATAAAAAGAATTTAATACTAAGCATTCAGCTCTAAGTATTCAAGTACCTTAGTACCTAAGTACCCAAAAGTACCAATAAGTACCTATGAATACCTATGAGTACCAACAAGTACCTATAAGTAAAAGTAAAATTAGCTTGTCAAGATGACACAGCCCCAAAGGGCCAAAGCCGAGCCTATCTCAATCTCTTGGCTTGTGCGCTTCTAATTTTAGCAAAAGAGAAAGGGACCTACAGTTTAACGCCGAATCTGAACGGCAGTTTTAGAAGCTTTTCATGGCTAATTACTACAAAGCTGGCACCAACAGCAAAGAGGTGTGGCCGGGTGTAAAGTTTATTCAAAGAAAAAACTTTTCTTTAGATGTTCCGAGGCGGGATCGAACCCACGACCTCATGCACAGCGGTTGCGCACACTAGCCGCTGAGCCACCCGGCCACAAGTACCTATACGTACCTATAATTACCTACGAACCAAACCGGAAACCGGATAAGCCGAACCACAAGCCGAATCGGCGTCCCTTCGAAAATGCTGAACCGAACCGAAAACCACCAATGAAAACGATTCGGTTCGGTTCACGACGAGTCTCAAGACGTGCAAATTTTGGAAATTTTAATCGAATTGTTACGATAAGTCCTTATCGATGCAGGACTTATGAAACATGTGATCCCGTACACATCCAGCAATTGTGCACCGACCTCTTAATATGCCTGTCATAAGTCAACATTTCTTCTTTGGAAGTTGCTAATCGATTTGTTTGTGTATCTCATTTCCTTTAAGGGACAATATTCTCATTAGCCTGTCGAGCTTCTTCTCCTTTGTCCAACTTAAGTCAGGAGTACAGCGCTTAAAATGATATCATTATGGACGAAGCCAGCACATCCGACTTTTGAAATGTTCTCTAGGAATCCAATTTCGGAAAGTCACATATTCACTTTAGAAATCATTTTGTTTAAAATATTGGGGAAAAGATGCTTTCGGTGACCTTAAACATTGTAAAAAGTTATTTGGTATGAAATAGCATTCTCTAAAAAACTTTCAATATTTCAAGGATCTAGCTCATCCAAATAGAGTTGGTCCCTCCAAACTGAACAAACTGAACTGTGACTCGAGAAGCAAGAAAAAACTAATTATACTCTGTACCAGTTTGTGCAAAACTATAAAGTATATATATTCTTGATCAGCATCAACAGCCGAGTCAATCCAGCCATGTCCGTCTGTCCGTATGTCTGTCTGTCTGTGTGTCTGTCAGTCTGTCTGTCTGTCTGTCTTTCTGTATGTCCGTCTGTCCTTCTGACCGTATAAACAAACAGATCTCAGAGATGGTAAGAGATAGAGGTTTGACATGTATGGGCATATGTTTCTTATACTTGCAGGCAAGTCAAGTTTATTTTCAATTTTTGCCACGCCCCCTCCCGCCCCCGCAAATTGGAAAAAACGTCATATCTCCCACAGTTTTATAGATAGAAGGTTCGTTCCTTCAGGACATATTTAGTAATCAGAATTATTTATCGATCCGTTAAAGAAATGGTAAAGATCGGATGACAATTTTGGGCAGCACCGGTCGCAAATGTGATGGGCAGCACTTCACAGGTACAGAGTATGTTATATTTGGACTGAACATGAACGATGATAGCACAGTGGATTGCTAAAGTATAAAGAAAAGTTTGACATAAATTGTGGAATTGTAAGCTAGTTTTAGCCCGTAAGCTACATCGAAACTCCAACAATGAAATCTATGCTACAAGGGTTGTCATTATTTGAAAGACTGGCAAGGTATTTCGATTTTGATAAACCAAATGGGGGTTATGGGGATGATCAAGCCTTAGAGAAGAGTATAAAGACTTCGCATTCAGAGTTTATCTTCATCCGGGCCTCTCAAGCAAAAGAACGAAATCAGAAAGCTCGAGTCAATCTGCAGAGAACGCGGCCTATCGACTCATATTGAAGCCTGAGCTTTTCTTTGCAATAAGCAGCGGGCTTGCGTCCTTGCTAAATGCCAGTTACCAAATTCAAAAAAGTCATAACGGATATTCAAGCTTTACTATTGAAACACTTTTCCTTCTCTTAGGCTGAAGTTGTACATCAAACCACAGAGAATTATATACAAACTGTCTGAAAATAACAGTCTATCATATTGGGGAAATAGCATACTAGCCTCTCCATGGATATCAAAACGTTTCTTCGATACAGATGAAGCAGGTGGCGGCTAGATTTTTTTGGTAAAGTCCCATAAAGAGAGTTGCGATTTGGCCGCTTTGATCAGCGCCTTATATTAGTACTCCAGGAAGTTCTTAAGCAAATTATAGTTTAAATCAGAGCAACTTCAAAAAGTACGCAAACATTTTGTTTGAATTTAGCGCTACTTACAAAAATATATAAAGTTAAAAGGCTACACTGCGTATGATTATTATCGAAAACTTTTTTTTCGTTAAATATGTAGACCATAAACTTGCGAATCTAGGGTCTCCAGTATGACCTTTAATGTTCCTTACAAAAAAAGTGGTCTCTAGTGAGCATAGTTCCTATTTAGAACTGCCGGGTAATAAAATCTCCTCTTCACACACACAAAAAATATTTAATTGATTAAATCCCCAGTTCCTGGGCAATGCAAGCCTCCCTTCAGCAGTGACAATTACAAATAAAGACCAAGTTTGCACCCAATATTTACTCCTCTCTTAATCAAATGTTTGATATTCAATTACAGCCAGCACATTTTCGCTAACAAATTGTTGAAAATTTAATCATTACAAGTGTGGGACGGAAAACCCATTTGTTATTTTAATACATTTCCGAAATCAACTTATTTGTGTGTTCTTTGAACAAACCACAAACCGAGTATGTAATGCATTAAGCAAACTTCCCTCCTCGTGCCAAGTCAAAATTTGTAACAAACATTGTTTGCATTTTAAATAAATGAAGTAATAACTTTTATGCCATGTTCAACATTTTTATGCACTCCGCCGAAAAAAGTAAAAACGTTTCACTTTATGTAGATTTTTGATTTGCAACAAGCAAAATAAATTGAATGCAATTTGTGGGTAGCATAAAAATGAGGGAAAATACATTTTGCTGGCCATGTGTGGGGGGCGTTTTATCCACAATGCATAATTATAGGTTAGGGAAGTGCTGGTGGCCACGATTACCGTTGAATTTGGGGCAACAATGCAAGCGCTATCGGAGAAAGGGGGCAACAATTTTGTTTTGAGGTCAGAGGTCACTTGCTGGCAATGTGAATGGTTCTTTTGGTATTGAAGTGATAAAAAGTAATGAGCAAGGCAACAACAACAACAAGTTGTAAAACATCTTTGTGCTACTTTGTGTGGGTCAGTGGGTTCGTGGGTAATTGTGCTCCTGCTTCCTAAGGGTAGCTTCGGGGTATTGAGCCAATGAATTGGGCGTTTCGAGCAGTAAAAGCAGAAGAGCATACCAAATGATTTCGTACCAAAAAATTTGTCAAACACACTCGCACACTCACACAGACAAACAGATACGTCCATACATAAAGAAAGATACCAGTTGTTGGCTAAAGAAAAGCGCACATTGATTCAAAAAGGAAGCGGGCGAAGCAACAGCCAGCACTAAATAACATGCACAATGCCAAGATAAAGTGCCAGATGAGCAGCACCAACAACAACCGAGACGAACAAAAGCTCTTGTACGTGTTAAGCACTCATTGCTGTCAAACATGCCGCACAGTTGACGAAGAACTCAGCCGCTGCGACGTGTGGGAAAACAAACTGTAACACTTGCGTCTGATGGCCAGGCCACCCACCCATCAGCTGGCTGAGCGGGAGAGAGCGATATAGATCGGCTGGGACCCAAATAGTGATGGGGATGGCCAAAAAACTTTCGAATTGGTAAAAACAAGACTAAGATCTCTGAAGAAATATTTAACAATGGTGAAATCAAAGGGGCATCAGCTAACACATGCAACGTGTTTTAATCTTATAAGAATTGAGTTAAGCAATATTGCTTAAGCAGAATGTCTTTAAGCTTGTTAAAAGATTTGTTACAGCTCGATATTGAACATGGCAATTGATCTTTTCCTGTCTTTCTTTACCCATATTCCATAGAAGTTCATTATGCTCTTCAAGACCCACAACCAACTACATATATTAAAAAATTTTTATTGTCAACTTTGCTTAGTCTGCTCTGGGAATCGAGCCCACGACGTTCAACTCTTCTCACTGCTTTATCGTATATACTTGTTGCTACGTGTCAAAAATTATACTTAAGTTTTTCCCTCACTTCCTAAGATATGTATCAAGAGATTTCAAAAAGGTATCTATAAAATAATAAGCTAAAGCTGCCCTTACACTTGTCTTTTAATCTAACTCAAATCTCAGCCCGCTTTCCTACGAAAGTCAGTGCTGCTACTGGAAAGAGAAATTTTGCGCTGCCTCACACACACCATGCAAACGGATGTATTTTTGCCTCTGCTCTAAATAGACGGTTGTCAATTTTCTCTAAGGAGAAACTCTTATCAAATAGAAACTGTCCTATTTCATCAAAGAAAGCTAAATTTTCTAAATACTTAGAGATGTTTGCTTTGCTTTTACACTATCGTCAGAGAATCCCTTTAGAGCAGTGATGTTCAAGAAGAGCGAGGCCAAAAAGTGAGAGTGTATTGGTGTGCGATATCAAAGCGACACAGCCCAGCCTTGAACTGCCCTGCTCGACGTCTGGGCATCGAATGCAAGCAAAGAGAGCGCTGCTTACGCTTATATGCACGACTTCGGCATGCGCTCGGCTCGTGTGTCCGATTGCGCTCTGGTAAATAGCCCCTGGGGGCTATGGAGGAACATCGCTGCTTTAGAGATACATGACTAGTGTAAAGCTTAAGCAAATCCCAAACAAATGTTCGTCTTCCCTTTTTAAGCTCAGTATACACCTCAACAAAGGAGCTCCCAAAACAAAAAAGTCCATACAAAAAAAAAACGGGAAAGTTTCCGCTACCACGAAAACAAGCCCAGATCAGGAGCAATTGACGCTGGCGGTGTTTTCGCTGCAATTAAAATGCAGGATCTTCCTCCAAGATTTCCCTTCATACTGTAGCTGAACAAAGTTGCTCGGTAACAGGATTGCACCATGCAGATCTTAGTCTAGAACCTTACGGGCAAGACCATCACTCTTGAGGATACCATCGAAAATGTCAAAGCCAAGATACAGGACAAGGAAGGAATTCATTCAGACCAACAGCGTCTGATCTTTGTGTAAACCCTTTCTGAATACTATATTGAGAAGGAGTCCACTTTGCACTTGGTGCTCCGCCTCAAGCACAAGTGGAAGAAGGTCAAGCAAGCTGTGCTCAAGTACTACGAGGTTGACGAGAATGGCAAGATCCATCGTCTGCGTCGCGAGTTTCTTGGCGAGAACTGCGGTGCTGCGGCTGCTCATGAGGATCTTCATTACTGCGGCAAATGCAACTTGACTTTTGTGTTCAGCAAACCAGAGGAAAAGTAATTAAAAAACCAATCCTGTTAGTTCTGGTGCACATTTTCCAATATGTTAAACTGAATGAAATAAATAAATTGCTGCCACTGCTAGTCGGACCACGACAGCGCTAAACAAAATGCCTTGTCTGCTCCTATATTCTTCGTAATTCATTAACATTTTTAATTTTAAGAAATTTAAAATCAAATGAAACGCTTGGCAGTGTGACCATAATTTGTGCAGGTGTCTAACATCTGTCCACACTGGGCTTAAACAAAAGAATTTCCCCTTTTTTTTTTTTTTTGTTTTGGCAGCTCCTTTGTTAACGTGTATACTCAGCTTTAGCATGGTGGAACAAATTCAATTAACACCAGAATTGTACCATAAGTTCGTATGAGTACTGAGAGTTGACGAATGCCAAAAAAATAGTTAATTGGCAGGCAATTTTTCAGTAATGAATCTCCCGATTCCCATATAGATTCATAAAATTTTTCAATTCCTACAGGATATGAAGATGTACCAATCTTATCTCCTAAATATTGAAGCCAACTAAAGTCATAAAATATATATAAAAATTAATGAAATATTTGAGCCACCCCAGCTAAGTTGAATTATCTTTATCAAATATAAAGAAATTTGTAAAATTATTGTGTAAATTTAACAAACTAATTGATTGTTTATTAAAGCCGATGCAAGGTTCAAACCAAAACCTTTGCCCAAAATCCTCTAACCTTAAGTTTTTGAACATTAAACTTAAGTATAAGTAGGTTTGAACCTAAAAGGAAAAAAATTACAAAAATATTGGCTTTTGTGTTTGACTTTCGATCACTAGGCGAACCTAGTAGAAATAGTATTTTGATTGATTTAAGTTAGGAAGGCTTGGAGCAAACATAAGTTGCTTGAATTGAAAAATCCTTTAAGACAGGATTGAATTTTTAAGCAAAAGCCGGACAAAAACTCCAGTGCGATCCTTTAACAGGAAGACTATTTCTAACGACTTTCGTCAACGGAACTTTTACTGTCACAAACTGAACGAGACGTGAAGCGTATTGCCATCGTTACCGGATCCGATTTATTGGGGTAAATTTTGAATTTCAAGTTGTTTAATAAGTTCAGGTATTTATCTACTTAAATTTATTATATTCCGATTTTCAAAACGCTTCTTTACTCGACAGTGCACAGTTTTAAATACATAGTAGGTACATTTCACTTTTTTAAGTCGTACTTTTTGATGGGAACATCTATAATTTCGGCACGGAAGATTTTAGTGGGGACAAAATTTGATTTAAACGTCACGCGTCACGCTGACTTGGTTTCGAATACTGTTTATCGAGTACTAAGTACTCCAGTACTGACTTTCGATTACTTAGTATTGAGAATTTACAATTGAGTTCTGAAAATCATATCCTTCTATAATACATTTCGTGCTAATAGTATGTATTATTGAGTTTTTCTGAATATCGACTTCTGAGTATCGAATACTGTTAGCGAAGTATCGATTACTGAGTTTCCAGTGCTGAGTATTGAGTACTTAGTATCGAGTACTTATTACCGATTATTGAAATCTGAATATCGAGTACTGAGTATCGAGTACCTAGTATCGAATACTGAGTATGTAATACGAAGAATCGATTACTGAGTTTCCAGTGCTGAGTATTGAGTACTTAGTATCGTAGGATTACTGGGTTTTGAGTATTTATTGTTAGGTATTTAGAAACAAGAGCTGAGTATCGAGTACTGAGTCCCAACTGCTGTTTTCTAAGTGTCGAGTTTTGAGTATCGGCTTCTGAGTATCGATTACTGAATATCGTTTACTGAGTTTCGAGTGCTGAGTATCGAGTACTTAGTATCATCATGTTTCATTCAGCCGATTGGACACCAAATTATGAACCAAACCAATAACTTAAGACCACAGGAAACCTTTGAATCGAGCCAGCGCTACTTTCCGTGTGGTTTGCACCAAACTAATAAAATCATCCTTGGCTGGAATAAAGCCAAATGTTCAACACACAAAACTCGTAGTCTGCCATATCCCAGTACACACCCAAACCAAACACACCCACCCGCAACGGCTCGTCACGACGACACGCATACGCCCCGTGTGACGCGACCGACACTTGAGCCGGCAATCAGGCTCAATCGTTGAGGCAAGTACAAAGGGTCGGGAGTGCTTGCAATCTGGTGTTCGCACTCACACATTTGCACGTACACGCGACTGGCGCAGCTTTGAAATGCGAGCTTTTTGAGGAGAAGCAACAACAACAACAACATCCACAACAACAAATATAAATCGTTAGCAATAAATAATCGTCTAAAAGAGCGACATTTGTTGCTGTTGTTGCTGTAGTTGGGCGCGTTGCTTTATGCATTTGTAGTCGTATTTGTAACACAATTGTTTATGCTGTTGCGGCTTTGCTGTTGTTGTTGTTGTTTTTGTTTTTATGGCATGCCACTCCACCCCACCCCCCACCCCTTACCACCTACCCAGCTGGGTGGTGTAGTTTATTGTTATTTTATTGGGGCCTCTTTTAGGCTTTCGCCTGCTTGGTAAATAATTCGTGCTTGCCGCGTTTATGACGTGATTTCTTTAGCCTGCCACGCCCCCCATTTAAACGTGGGGCGTATCGCATTTCAACATGGCCAAAAACCTTTACAATGTACGGGGGTAAGCGACACTTGAAACTGAAGTAGCCCGACTGCATACCGGAAAAGCATAAATTGTTTAAAAATATAAATCACTTGGCAAAGTTTCATTAAATAATGGAGAAAAAAACTGATTGCCTGCGTTTAAATTTTATTTATTTATTAGCGCATAAATTTGTTTACATATTTATGTGGTTTTTTTTGTATTTTACAAGCCGCCAATTGTTGTCGCCGTGATTTTTGGCCCGCAATCTGCGTGGCTCGATAAAAAACCGATTAATTAATATAAATTATAGCAAAGTGTATTTATTTATTTATTTTGCTCGCTTTTTGTGCTGCTTTTTTTTTAAGCAATGTTTTGCTTAAATGCTGATTTTGTAATGTTTTGTTGTTGTTGCTGTTGTCATTGATAATAAGCGAATTATGTAATTACTTTTGTGTGTGTGTCGGAGTTTTGAAATATTGGCCATAATTAAACAGGTGTAATAATGGCGCAACGAACAATTCGAATTGATTTAGAAATTGGGCATACAAATTAAATAAAATTTTAATAAGCCGCCTACTGAAATACTTTGTGCAATATTTTATGTCGGAATTGTGTTTTCAATTGGTTGTGATGCATTTAAAGTAGACCTATGAACAATAGGGGGAAAAAACATCACAAGGTGAAAAAGTAATTAGCATTAATTAAACATCTGAATACTTTCTAGTATTAAGTTAGATACTACCGAATCTAGTGTTGCAGTAGTTGATGCGGCCGTAAGGTTATTTGAATTCTTCTGCTTTTAACTGCGATAGAAGTCGTGCTACGTCCATTCGATGGCCATATATGATCTTTGGTTCAGTGCCCAGTTGCTTTGATAAGCAAAACCGCAAATCGAACCAGCGTTTAAAAACCACAAAGCAAAACGGTTGGGATCGGGTTAGTTTACTGACGAATTTCAGACAATGATACATTTTAATTTGAGAATCTGAGAATTCGGATTGAAAAAAAATAAGGGAAGGGAAAAGAAGGGAGGGGGGAAGAACGGGTCAGCTGTCACATATGCCAGCCAACGCTAAGAGCAAGTGAAAGAGAATTGCTCTCATTTGTTGTTCGCGCTCTCCTTTTTTGCTTCCCGCACTTCCCTCGTCCTCAAGCTCGAAGACGAGAACGATTATCTTCTTGAATTCGAAAAGATTTCATCTGAAAAAATCAAGATAAAAAATGCTGCATTCAAGAAGAATTCGTTCTTGCCGATTCGTTTTTCATTTCTCTGGGTTAATCATCAGACTGCATTCTCTTCTTGGAAGTTGCTTATTGATTAGTGTGAGTATCCCATATGATCATCTGAATATTCTTTCGAGCTTCTTAACCTTCTTCTAGTTCCGATCCCTTGTGGGAAATAGGGCATCAACCACTCCTCTCATCCAGCGAACTCTGTTGTTGGCCGTCGCTTTCAGTTCTCCCCAATTTTTCCCGTTGCTTTGAGCCTCTCTACCGATAGTCCTCCTCCAAGTTTCTTTGGGTCTGCCACGTGAGTGCCCGACTCCGTCCAACGGGTTCCATTCCATTGCCTTCCTTGCGATGTTGTTCTCGCTTTTTCGCTATGTATGTCCTATCCAGCTCCATTTCATCCTGCGTATTTGGTGTAGACCAGCCGACGTTAAAAAGCCCGCCCGCCATAACGCCGAAAAGCAATCAATCTTCTGCGGCCATTAGTAGATCGCGTCCCGGCAACCTTCACAAATGTCTCGAGTCTCTCCACACACAACATCTAGGCCGAACGCTTGTAAGGAGAGCTAGACTGGCACTGTGGACCCTCTCTAATCGTTTATGTAGCCAGAGTCCGATTCTTCAGGCCAATAGGATACGTCGCACGGTTTAAATTAGCGCCACAACGCAAACAGCTGACAGCATCCCATAGGCACCTTTAGCCTTTTGAAGGCGAACATCCACATTGAGCTCCGTCCCTCCATCAACTGCAACTGCGCTTCCCATTTAGCTGAATTGTTCAACTTGCTCAAAACCAGAGCCTGGGATTGTCCAGAACGGTTGCTCAGCGCTTTTGTCATCTTCGTGTTGATTTTGAGGCCTGCCGATTTAGCTGAGGTGTCAAGGTGGGCTAGTGTATTAGCAAGGTCGCTTAGCATATTTCACAGGAGGCATATATCGTCTGCAAAGTCCAGATGCCGCAGTCTTGTAGTCATTGACCAACCAATGCCGCTGTTGTTGGGAACAGGTTGCATTGTAGAGAACACATCTGCAACCACCATTATAAACAAAATGGGCGACAGAGCACATCCCTGCCGAACGCCGCTCAGGACAGGAAAAGGCTGTGATAGCATTCCACCGTGAAGCACTCTACAATGGGCGCTGTCGTATGTCGCTCTGATGAGGGAAATAAGTTATTCCGGTATCCCTCTCCTTCGTAGTCCCTGCCGAAGGCTTTAGCGAAGTCCACAAAGGCCATGTTGGACCTTAGTCCAACTTTAATCAAAAGATTATTGCCAATTTGGAAAATTTTGCTATTTTCCGGGTCGCTCGACTTACACCACGAATTTTTCCTGTCTTCGTGATAACAAAAATAATAATTTTGCCACAATTCGAAGTTTTTTGGACAGTTCGGTCCTCTTGTCTAAGCGGGTGAAATAGTCATTTATCATATTATCATATCAATCTAAGCTTATATGAAAAATTGGCACATTGTAGCCTATTTAAAAGCACCTCAAGTATTTCCATTAAGTGTTTGTCGCCACTGGTTCACCCTTTCAGTAATAGAATGTCTCCGTACTTCTGTTTTCACTGCTGTCTCGGTACCCTTTTGGGAATGCGATTGCTCGCCTGCTTCAGAACTGAACATGAACAGCCGTTCGGCTTGCTCAAAGCGCCGCGCTTACGATTTCTTTTAGATTTTTACAGTAGTCGCTTCCCTTTGCCTCTGCATTTATTCCTATTTCCTGTAGGATTTTGCTATGACCTGAAGTAGGTGCTTTAAGAAGTTTCTTAGAACGTTATGGAGGTTATTTAGGTGGAATCTGGTGTTGGCCGCCTTCCACCATACCAGCGCTCCATAGCTAAGGATAGGTCTGATGATCGCTGTGTACGAGGTGTGTTCAAAGGAAAAGGTGAATTTTGAATTTTCGCGGTCTGTGTACATTCGATTATCGATATTTTGTTTTTGTTATATTTGGACACATATGTTAATCATATGTTTGCATTAGCAGCCAATTTTGATTAGTAGTTTGTTTTTGGCGACTGAAAAGGTTAGTCACGTTTTTGTGTGGAATTGGAAGTGGAATTGAAAACAAGGCAGTATGATCTTATGCCCTTTTATACTGTCTTTACATATTATTTGTGGGCACCAAAATCTAGCAAAAGAGGCGCAGTAACAACATCTAAGATCTACAATTCCTATGTCTTCCTGTTTATTGCTTTTCAACTCATATTGTTTACCAATCGATTAAAGCTTCCGGCTAATTGCATTTGTTTTGTATAAATCACAAATTTTTACTATTGTTGCACTTGTGTAAAGTTCGCATACTAACGATATTTTTGCCTAATGTTTGCATTGGGCGAACTTCAGAGTTCTTGCTAATTAAACGTATCTTTTGTAAAACGTGTGAGAACTGGCAATATCCAATTACGAATATTACACAAGCCGCCGCCGCACACAAGTTGACAAACATTTGCAATTAAATAAACGAAACTTTGGCGCGTTACGTGCATCTGATCTTGACTCTGAAGTCTTGATGTTTGTTATCAGATTGCATCTTTTGAAGAGTTGCGCGTGCGTGAAAATGCCTTGGACCAGTTGAAAGGGGAATGAGCGGTAGGGAAGCTAATGGGGAGCAATGAGGTTAATGCATTAATGCGTACCAAAGGCGTTTGGTATGCACACTGGGTGAGTGAGACGAAGTTTTGGCGAAAGAAGCCATTTAATTTGATTAAGTTGTAAGATGGCAGAGTGCTAGTTTTAAGGTTCTTAGCTTCTTTGACTTAATTTGTATTCACAATTTTAAGCTTTGAACAAATTTTGCTCCAAAAAAACAAATTCCTGGCCCACTGTAGTATGGCCAAAACCAAACACTCGTCATGCACTTTGAATTTGAAAGTGTAACCAAAGTGGTTTTGGTTACAATTGTTACTGGCCATTGGTAATGGCTTTGTATGTGTGCGAGTAAAAGGTAGTCAAATTACTTCAATATCAATAAGCATTTGCCATTAGTTCAATCACAATCAACTGAAATCAAATCAAATAAACATTGGTTAATCTCCATCAAACGAGAGTGCCTGCTGAATGGAGATGATTTAATATTATTTACATTTAATTAATCGAAATTGGGCAGTAAATGGCAAGTGAAATTGTGCAATTGCCGATGGTAAATAAATACTAAGCAAAACTTCGATACTTGGTCTCACCGATTGTTTATTGTTCTCTGGGTATTGAAATGCAAAATCAGATATCTAAGAACAAATTCAATGTCCTGTTTTCAACTGTTGTCCTGCTGCTGTTGACGCTTGCAAACCGGATATTTTCTTGAGTTCTTTTTGATGTCCGGGATGGTTAAATGCGAAAGCAATCTGACAGAAACAGTAACCAGTCTTGGGATTTTTCAAAGGGTTGAATAGATGCAGTTTTTATTTTTTTATAATTAGTCGGAAGCTGAATCTGACTTGTTGGTAAATTAACTGTATCTTAACATAGTTAATGTTATTCAATTTCCGCTCAAGCCACTAGCCGGTCATAAGGATGAAAAAAGGAAGCGGATAGAGGAAGTATCTTGCATCTGTGAGCCAAAGCGTTTATTTATATTCAGACAAAAGAATGCATTGAGAGGATACCATGCCTTTTGTAATTGTTACTGAAGGAAGCTGAGAAGTCAAAGCTGAGCTCAGTTCTTCTTTCACAATTGTGCAGCCATTCACTTGGGGATGACCACGGCTACTAGATGCCACAACTTTGCAAAGAAGCGGGGAAAAAAATCAAATTGGGTATCGTTTAATAGCTCTGATTTTATTTCTGGCCGTATATTTTTCAGTTTATCGTTTCAGGATCAAGATATCTATGAACAACGCATGGACCGTTAGTCGGTAAGCCGTTAGACGGTAATATCACGATAACCAACAGATTCAGTTTTTCATGGCGGTTTTCGTATCAGTGTGTATCAAAAAAAATGTTGCTTTAGAAGAAGGGGAAGTGCTTCATTTGGGAATAGTTCTGAAAAATCACAATATATGAAAATATTGGAATCGGGCTTAAACTTTACCTATTTTATAAGCCAACTCGAATACTTTGGTGGCCAGGTGTGGTGCAGCGGGTAGTGTGTGTGCCTGCATTGCAAGAGGTCGTGGGTTCGATCCCGCCTCGGGACATCTAATGTAATGAAGAAGATTTTCCTTTATAAAACTTACACAACCGGTTACCTTCACTAGCTATTGGCGCCACCTTTAAAGCAACTGGCCATGAAAAGGCTTCTCAAACTTTATAAGTCCCATTCTCATGTGAGAAAGCTAGAAGCAAAAAATCCAAGAGATTGAGAGAAACTTGGGCTTAGACCTTGCTGCTTAAAGCGAAACATTTATTTTTTTTAAACGAATACTCTTACACCCTGGACCTTTTTTCGGTAGCCCAAATATTTGTTACAGTTCGTAGCTGTTAACAGGTTTCAATAATTCAGAGAAGTGATCACCATTATGGAAAAAAATTCCTTTCGGTTATGGTTCCGGCTTCGGTTATAAATTTAAAACTGTTAGTCTCGATCAAGGGTAGCGGTTTCCGTTACTGATTGAATCTCTGGGTTAGCTAGCGTTTGCCGATATCTTCTGCGAGACTTTTTTGATATTTCTGCGCTGCTGCTGTCTATCATATATGTAATGTAAAGCACTCGGCACTCCTCTCTCGTTCTTTGCTTACTTGCGAGCTTGTTTGTGAGCATTTTGCAATAGTCTAGTCCGCTGGGATTGACGTGAAACACGCTTCATAAGATGCGCTTCGATTTCCACTTTCTTAAGTGTGTGTTACTCAGTACTTGACCTCGAAACTTAGTACTCCGTACTCAGAACTCGATACGCGAAACCAGATACTCGATACTCTCTAATAAGTACTCAATACTAAGAACTTGATACTATATATAGTGTGTGTGTATGCTTTGCAAGAGGTCGTGGGCTCGATCCCGCCTCGGGACATCTACACAACCAGTCTCCTTCATTGGCTATAGGTGCCACTAGCGACATGAAAAAGCTTCTTAAAATTTGCCGTTCGGATTCGACATTTCCCTAGTGGAAAACAAGGAAGAAAGTCGGTCGCCCGCTTGCTTGAATTCGGTTTGTAAGATAGTATGAATAATTGACACGTGTTTTCCCGATTTCGGAATCCGCCACGAATTCATTCGTTTGAATCTTTTTTCTCATTGTGATCGGTTTTAGGCGTAGGAAAGAAGTGATTTCCGATGCTGGAATTTGACCGTAGCGGAATAGGAAAGCTTCGGAAAGTTTTATGGGGAATTTCTTTGTCATCCGTTGACTTGAATTCGGTTTGTAGTATGATATGGACATGTGTTTTCCCGATTTCGGAAAATCCGCCCACGGAAATTCTCGGAATTCGTATGCACAGTCTATTTTTCTCCGTTGCTTGATTCGGTTTGTAGGAAGAGAGATGATTTTCGATGCTGGAACGACCGTAGTCGTGATTCCCGGAAGCGTCGGAGTTTGAGGAATTTTTTTCATCCGTTGACTTGATTCGGTTTGTAAGCTAGCTACGATAATTGACAAGTTTTTGACGTTTCGGAATCTGCGGGGAATTCGATTCGATATGCAAAATCTTTTTTTATCCGATTGATTGATGGTTTGTAGGAAGATGTATTTGTTGTTAATTTCTGGTTTGTATTTGACTTTGGGGTCGGACTCGCGACAACCTTTTTCATACGTTGTTTAACTTGGTTTGTAAGGAAGTATAAGATAACGAAACAACCGGCCGTTTTTCATGCTGGGGCGGACCACCCGACCTGGACGACCGCGAGTGACGACAGGGACCGGAGGTGGCCGTGCCCGAGGCTGCGATATGGATAACGTGAAAATCACCGAGAATGGAATGTTGGCTTTATTTGAAAGTTCACCACCGATCGAAATTCGAGAGACTTTATTTTTAACCGCGAAAGTGTAAGTTAAAGAAAAAAAAACGCTCTTATCGATTAAAATAGCAGACGCGCGCGCGGCGCCGGTTTAGTATTATATAAAATCAGTATCCAGGGAACACCACGAGGAGGCCATTGCAATAGCAATGGGGTCCATATATGAATGCCCTACGAGTCGACTTGAGTTGCTTAAATACTTATCATTTAAGGTGCTGTTACATACTTTTGCACAAACTTATTATACTTTATGTACCTTTGGTACAGAGTATAATTACCATAGCTCGCGCTTTAGATGAAACTTAAGTTTAAGTTCCAGCTGTTGAAGTTCGATTCTTGGCTCGTTACATGAGAATCGACAGCGGTCATTAGGAGTAGTTCGCCGTCGAAACAGAGGTTCGCTACATTATTTTCATCATACTCATTATACCGACACCTAGAAAATTTTAGTTTGACCCTCGTAGGAGAAGCCTAATGATACGAAATAAAGTAAGCAGAGTTAAAGCGGAAAAAGTTCTGAGCAAAACGTGCTGTTCTTATCTATGATTGCAACTAAGGAGAACACCTAGCTATTTGGGCGCACGGAAAGTCATATTTTCCACAAGTGGATCCTAAAAACCAAATAGTGTGCAGAGATAGTTCGGCAGCACCGGTGCGGCATTAACGAATTCTCTAACCCTTTGTAATGAGCACTTGTCCCCTAGACCAACCACCAGCCAAGTATTTGCCTAACGAATTTTGTATGGGAATGTCTGCAAAACCTACCGATCGGTACGGCCTTGCATTACCATTCGTTAGAGTGGTGCACACTATAGTTCATGTACTAGACTAGCGCTGTGATGCATTACTGTCGTTAACGACGCGACTGACGCTTAGAGATAGAGATGCATTAGGTCGTTATTCCAGGTAGTGCCTTGACACCAGCTGAACTACAGGGTAGTAGTGTAGGGTAGTACCGATTGGTACGTTTTGCGGACATGCCCATACAAAATTCGTTAGGCAAATACTTGGCTGGTGGTTGGTCTGATGGCAAGTGCTCACCACGAAGAGTTGGGGGAATCGCTAATGCCGCACCGGTGCACTACAGGGTTGTACAATGGGAAGCAGAACACATACAACAAATGCAGTTCACAAAGTTTAGTTGCGGTTTTTTAAAATCCAATCTCCACAGGGAAGAAGATCTAAGCAGAGAAAAAATCCTCTGAGGAACGTTAACTTTATAAATTATTATTATTCTTTCCTTGTCTGGGAATCGGGGACTTAACACGATCGGGGGCATCTTAGCGCCTACAACTATCAAGCACTTGCGTGTGAGAGCGACAAATCACAGTGGAGACGTTAGCTAAGAATGGTGAGGATGTGGGTTTTATTTCATTTCATGTTTTATGATCGGAACAAAAGAACAAAGTCATGACTAAAATCCTGGTCCTGAATACACTACAGAACTATAAAATCACCGTTTTGTTATCAAAACAAGCGCCTTAAGCGTGATATAATCGTCCCTTTTGTCAAAAGCTTTTTCCAGGTCTATAAAGCATTCCTTTTGTACCCATAAAGCAAACTCAGTTGGTCTCTAGAATAGCTTTGTTTATGTAACCCGCTCAACTACCACAGCAAAAAGGAAAATTGAAACTGCTTAATGTTTATTTTTATGAGAAATTTCCACACATTTACAAGGATTTTATATTTCTCTAAGTGCCCCTTCTAGCAGTCGTGGTCTTTAGTGTCCGTTTGCAGTTGCTTTCCATATTCATTATAACTAAACACACACACTCACACTCACCCACAGACATTTCATTAAGCAGCTGTTAATTGGGCTGCGATATGAAAAGGGGCGAATCATGAATGGCTTATTTGCCACATTGGGCCATTATTGCGAGCCCATAAACTAGACGCTGTCACAAACCACTCAATTTCAATACCATTGCGGCTCATAAAATGACGCATCAATATAATCGAAATTATCATTACCCGCCAGTGACGGCTCGGAATCCCTTGCCCCCCGCCACGCTCATCCCACTCGTTGGACATAAAAACTATAATCAATATCCATATCCATTAGTGTTATCGTATCAACGAACTCGAATAATAACAGCGTACATATGTATGTAGGTTTGTACGGGGGTTTGTGCCACGTACTCGCTCAGTCGCTCTCTTTCTCCTGCTCCATTTGTCTTCACGTAATTATCTTTTAATAGATTTAACGAACATTTTTCGCACTGACTCTTCGCTTGTGTCATCCCAGGGGCAGCAACAACAAGCAGAAGAGTCCCCGCCCCACCCCCGCCGTAGCAACGGAAGTCGGAAGTTGTATGGCACATGCGGCGATGGCGCTGGCGTTGGCGTTGTCCATGCCAGCCATTTTCACTTTATGGACTTTCAAACTGTTGCTGTTAATTATTTCTTCTTCTTTTAATGTGGCCACTGATGCTGCCGCAGTTCTTATTCCTGCTCCTGCTGTTGATGATGATAATGATGTTGTTGATATTATGCATCGCCCCATTTCTCCTGCTCTTCCTCCCCTCGTTGGTATTTCGCTTTGCTGTTGTTTGCACTTTTTCACCATTTTACACTTTATTACAAAAGCATTAAATAAAATTCAAAGCGAATGAGGCTCACCAAAATGGTAGAGGGGAGCTGGCCAGGAGCAGAACCAGGGGGTACCGGTGATTTCGATTCGCATTTTGGACTCCATTGAAATATGCGCAGTGGTGCAGTCATCGTTGTTGCTTCGCTTTCAGACCCTCTGTTGTTGTGGTTCATACTTTTGTTTTGCGGATCCATTGTTTGCCCAGTTTTGCAACAGCAGCGGCTACAGCATCAGCATCGCACGCAAAATAAGAGCCGAAGTAAAAGATGTACCAGAAGTGGCAACAAAAGACCGTGCAACGCATCACAACACAGTGGGGCAATACAGCAGTTGATGCGAAATTAAATATGTTTAATTGTGCAATACAGAAATGAGTTATTTGATATGAAATAGATGCACTTTTCACATCTGTAAGAGTTGAAGAAATGTGAAAAGAAAAAATATTAGACTATATAGAAAGAAAACAATAAGCATTAAATCTTTCTTAAACAGTCAGTTTCAAGTCTCTCAACTTTTGACATCTAATCTATTAGCCTAACATTTTGGAGACACTTCACATGTTAAGGCCAGCAGAATTTTGAATTCAAAATGAAATCGCTTATATGAAAATCTCTAGAGATTTCTGTCGGGTCACGACGCCAACACCTTAACTTTTATTTCTAACTATTAGTCTCGTGGTGCAATTTAGCGTAACTTAATATCAATGGGCCGGCCGGGGTGGCCCCCCGGTTGGTGGGGGCGGCTCCTGAGCAGGGGGGCGGGGGTTCTTCCCCCCCCAAAGTTTTGAATTGAACTTTACTTGCCACACACTCTTCCGCCAGCACACAAAGCCCTCAAACACACGATCGATTCGGCTTAACTGTAATTCAGAGACGGCCCCTTGGCTGTTGTCATCTTCACAGCCGCTCTAAAACCTACACACTATTGTGCATATGCAGCAGCGACTGCGCTGTTTGCATTCTATCGTTCTTTTGTAATTGCCTAAGCCAGCAAGGCTAACTGTAACGCGCTCATCTATCACTATTCCCTTTTTAGCTTGCATTTTACGGCAGACATATCGGTCACAACTCACTCGATTTAGTTGCTTTGTGCTAAGTAGATTCGCAGCAAACGCATTGCTATTGTTAATTGAAAGTTGCTTAGTACATTCGGTAGCTTAATTGGACTCGAAGCAGGCACATGGCATCGACTCAGACAACATCACTTTCGCATTATGTTAGTTGCATTATTGTCGCATCAAACAAAACACCCTACGCAATTTCGCAAAACTACACACAAAAATCGCAGAAAATTGTTTTTAGTATTGCCAAATATATTAAAAAGGGCTTGTTGTCAAACATCAACTTATGTACATAATCGGTAGCTTAATGTAACCTCACAGGCAAATTTTGTGGCCCATTGTTAGGAATAGTAATATAGTTCGCTATATAATGTCTACTAGGTCTACAAGTTGTAGACGCTCCTGATTTTCGCTTCAAATTTCAAAAGCGCCTACTAAAATGTTTACTTGTTTTTATACTTGTTAAGTATCTGTAGCCAAGCATTTTAAAGGCACTTCACATATTAAGGCAAGCAGTTTTATTTCGAAATGAAACCGTTTATACACAAATCTCTAGAGATTTATAAGTCTATTTTGTACTCAATCAAAGATATTTTGCACTAGAACAAGAACGCGCTTTTCTTGACATTTTTATTCAGTACGGTAGCACTGCTCCACAAAATGGAAGTCGAGATGCCCCCAATTCACCAAACCTACTTTTTTTAAAGTATTTTGGCCCGCTGAGCACGAAAATTTTAAAAACAAGGTTTTTTTCTTCATTTGGGCCCACAGTACTAAAAGCCCCCAACCTATCAAATTTTAGTCTTAAAACGAAACTTTTCGCCAGGTTTCTTCTTTTTTCAATAGGTGCAGAAACAAAAAAGTTATGACAGTTTAAGAGGAGGCAACTTTTGAAAAAATCGATAAAACAGTTTATCGATATCTCGATTACGATTCGTCAAATTTTTATACTCTGTACCAGAGGTACACAGTGTATATTAAGTTTGTGCAAAAGTATGTTACAGCTAGAAGGAAGCATGTCCAACCCTCTAAAGTATATATATTCCTGATCAGCATCAACAGGCGAGTCTATCAGTCTGTCAGTCCGTGCGTCTGTCCGTCAGTCAGTCTGTCAGTCTGTCAGTTTGTCAGTTTGTCAGTTTGTCAGTTTGTCAGTTTGTCAGTTTGTCAGTTTGTCAGTTTGCCAGTTTGCCAGTTTGCCAGTTTGTCAGTCTGTCAGTCTGCCAGTCTGCCAGTCTGTGTCTGTCCGTCTATCCGTATGAACAAACAGATCTCAGATGAAGTTTATTTTCAATTTTTGCCACTCCCCCTCCCGCCCCCGCAATTTAAATAAAAACGTCATATCTCCGTCAGTTTTATAGATAGAAGGTTCGAACCTTCTGGACATATTTTGAAATCAAGATTATTTATCGATCCGCCAAAGGAATGGTAAAGATCGGATGAACTGTTGTCGAGTTATAAGGAAAACAAACTATTATGGGCAGCACCTGTCGCAACGGTGATGCGCAGCACTTCACAGGTACAGAGTATGTTATAGTCGGGCTCGACCGACTTTCTTTCTTGTTTTTTCATGGCGATTTTCGGGCTCAGCGGGCCAAAATACTTAAGAAAAAGTTGGTTTGGTGAATTGGGGGAAAATGCTGCCGAGTAGTGTTATTATATCCCTTTTTTATTTTATAATATCATTTTGATTATTTTCAGCTTTATTGGATGATAATCTAAGATCAATTTGACATTAATGAATAGATGTAAGAATATTTCTGGCTTTCAGCAGGACTTAACAACTGCCATTGTTATCGAGTTAGATTGATATGTTTGGACTCGGTTTATTAAATATCGAATTGGTAAATTTGTATTTTTGATATTATCAATTTTAATATTTTGGAAAATATCGACAACCCTACTTCGAACTTTCGACCCATTTTTAAACCAGCTTTAGCGCTACAGACAGAAAGATAGTCAGAGGAATGCACTATATCGACTGGCTATACCGAATCGGCTGATGAAGAATATTTATGTACTATATCGGGTCGGATATGCTTCCTTCTGTATGTTACATAAATTTGCACAAAATAATCATTTAATCACATTTATGCAACTGGTTTCGTTAAAGTTTTAATAAATGTTTCCAAATTGTCGCACATTTCCTAGACCACTGTTCCAAAACGTTTCAATTAGCTGCGCTTCGATGTGCATCAACGACGTTGCTGGTGTCGACAGCAACAGAGGCGGACTCGGAGGCAGCAGATGGGATGATGCCGGTAGCAGCAGTTGCTGTGGCCGATACTTAAACAATGTATAAATTCGCCTACAAAGCGCAGCAGCTACAGTAGGGAAGGGGCGGGGAGGGGGTGTAGCCAGGGTAGCCAGGAAGCTTATTCAGTGTGCGTATAGCTTCTGCACTTTTGTTGTTGTTGTTGTTGTTGCCTGCCTGCCTGCCTTGCGGTCGCCGGCGTGGTGCAATCAGCTGCAGTGGCTTTTTGGCCGACACTGCCAGTCAGATAGTCCGACAGTCAGACTCAAAGCTTGGCCAGCTCCACTCTGGCAGAGGCTTTCGTCATTCATACGACTGACTGAGTGCGCGCCAAGCCAAACGGTGGAAAAGCCCCCTCAATTGGTGTGAAATGCAACACGCTACTTTGGGCAGTTTGGGGGGAACGTGGAACTGCTCGGATTGCCATTGCAAATATGGCAAATATGGGTTAATTGTGCGCAACTTCGACACAAAAAATATTTAATTTTTGTTTTTCAATTAACTCTCCTCTCTCTCTCTCTCTCGCCCCTCGGGCAGTGCCATTGTCTGCTGGTTTTAGTTGCGTTTCAGTTTCTTTCAGATTACTTAATGTTTTTGCTGTTGCTTTAATACGTCTGATTGTTTTTGCCACTTGCTTGGCCTCTGCTAAAGATAATCGAGAAGTTAATTCATTTAGTTGTCGTTGGATTCGTAATTATCATTATTAGTACTCGTATTTACTCTTTGGTTTTGAACTTGTGCGAACTGTGCGACTCTGTTGACATTGGCACTTCAATTAAGTTTTATTCAACACCCGGCAAGGCCACCTTCGAATTGTTTAGCTAGTAGTTGCTGCGGATTTAGAATGTAGTTCTTTGAAATGGCTTTAATTTTAGTGTTTTTTGCTCCTTTCGCCGCAATTTCCATTTTTGGCTCATAATTTGAATTTTATTAAATTCTATTTGAGTTTTATTCTCATTTGGCTTTGTTTCGGGGTTTTTGTCAACAGGTGCGCCTGGCACTTCATTAGCCCTGCCTTTTGCCATAGTATTGCCCCGCTGTGCTCTGTTCTGCCACGGCTTGCCGAGCTCTAAGCAAAGTTTTAATTAATTTTTGAGCTTTTGCTGAAGCGAAATTTACTTAAATTTGATTTTTAGTTGCCACGAAACAGTTGCATGGAGACAGGGCCGGTCGGTGTCCCCGTTCCATTTTGTATGATATTTAAATAAAATTTTCATTTAAATTGATTTATCAATGAAATCAAAATTATCTAAATCGGCTGACGAGGGTTGGAATGTTGAAGTAGTTTTTAAACTAATTCATTTTTAATGCTATAAAAGGATCCTCTGCAAAGCGTACACCAAATCTAATGAAATATAATTTGATTTTATGGAAACATTTGAATCAATCGGAAAGTCACATCTTAAATTATTTCTAACAAGTCTAAAAACCGTTGCTGAACTGAACCCCTGGCGACTAGGGATGCCGGAAACTATATCGATATATCGAAATATCGATATTTTTGTTGAAAAAGACGATATATCTATCATTATCGAATATTTTTCAGAGGCGATCTATCGGATATCGAATATTTTTTGGCGATATTTTTCTTTCAGCTTTTCGAATGCTTTATACTGAACCTTAAAGCAAATCCCGAAGATGATTACGCTGCTGAGGCTTGAGCATGCTTCATTTTATCATTTTGGATGCTCTTCTTGAAGTTAATGATAACAATCATTCTTAAAGTGTCCCTTTTTGCCACAGAAATGACATTTCAAATCGGGTTTGAAATTGGTTTTGAATGGCTTGAACTTTCCTTTATTTTTTAAAAGAATTACTTTAGTCGTCCTTTCTTTTTTCTTTATTATCGACATAGCTCTCAAAACTTTTGCGCTTGTGGCTTTGTTGATACCTTTTTTATTTGATTTCCTGATCAAGCAAGCGATTTTTCACAAAAGCTAGTGTCATATTCTCTTCTGATAGCATCTCAACTGCAGTTATAACACCTTCATATCAAGAAGGGAGGGTTAATAATAAGTTAGACACTTTATCCAATTCATCAATTTTGGCACCTGATGAAATCAGTTCACCAATCAGGTTATCGAATACGTTGTAGTGGCTTACAAGCGAAATGTCAGCTTTTGCTTTTCTGTCAGCTGTAGTCCACTTTTCATTTATCGTGTCTGGGATCTCTTTGTCGATATCGTTTATATTGTCATTCTCAGCCAAAAAGTGCTCGAATTCTAAATTTCTCCTGCCAATGCTACCGTTGTTGATGCTGTTGGTGCTGTTACTGATTCTTGAGCCGCCGCTGCTTGCCTTTGCGCTTCTGGTATTGCTGTTGCAGTTGCTTCTAAAGGGTGATTTTTTAAGAGCTATAGGAAAGTTTTAAAAAAAAACACATACAATTCAGAAAAATACATGAAATCTTTATTTGAATCGATAGTACGGTAGTACATATAATTTAATGTTTGAAGATTATTTCATGCAAATGTTGACCGTGACTGCTCCTCAAATGGTCCATCCGCTTAGTCCAATTTTGGCATACTCTTTTCAACATTTCCGCCGGTATCTTGCTTCAATGTTGTCTTCCAATGCGTCAATTGAAGCGGGCTTGTCTGTATAGACATGAGCTTTAACATAGCCCCACAAAAAATAGTCTAAAGGCGTTAAATCGAACGATCTAGGGGACCAATTGACCGGTCCCGAACGTGAAATAAAATGTTCACCGAACTCGCCTCTCAATAAGTCCATTGTTGCGCGTGCTGTGTGGCATGTGGCACCGTTTTGTTGAAACCACATGTCATGCAAGTCAAGCTCTTGCATTTTGGGCAAAAAAAGTTGGATATCATCTCACGGTAGCGCTCACCATTCACAGTTACGTAACGATTCACATCATCTTTGAAGAAGTACGGTCCAATGAGGCCCCATAAACCGCACCAAACTGTGACTTTTTCTGGATGCATTGGTAGCTCTTGCAATGCTTCTGGCTGATATTCACTCCAAAATCGACAATTCTGCTTATTTACGTACCCATTGAGCCAAAAATGAGCTTCGTCGCTGAACACAATTTTTCGGTAAAAAAGTGGATCTTCGGCCAACTTTCCAAGAGCCCATTCACCAAAAATTCTACGTTGCGGTAGGTCGTTCGGCTTCAATTCTTGCACAAGCTGTATTTTGAAAGGCTTCACACCTAAATCCTTCCGCAAAATTTTCCACGTTGTTAAGTAACAGAGGCCGATAATTGATGGTCATCATTAACACTGGCCGATACAGCTGCGATATTTTCTTCAGTTCGCACTCTACGTAAGCGTGTTGGTGGTTTAATGTCCAACAATGTAAATTTGGTGCGAAATTTAGTCACAATAGCCCGAATAGCCGCTTCAGTGGGTCGATTAAACTGACCATAAAATGGAAGAAGCGCGCGATGAACTTTCTTAACAGAGCACGCATTTTGATAATAAAATTCAATAATTTGCAAGCGTTGTTCGTTTGTAAGACGATTCATGGTTAAATTATAGACCGAACTGAAGATGTTTGACAGTGAAACAAAACACGAAACGTGCGTGAGCTGTTTAAACCAGTGTTGCCAAAAAGATAATAGCTAAAAAATCACCATTTACAAACGTGCGTTGATATCGGTAGCCTAAGAAGCACACACTGATAGCATTCATTCAAAAAAGACCTTTTCAGCAAGCGGTCTCTGCAAATGGGTTGGCAAAAGACCAAGAGCGAAAACCCCGAAACAAATGTGTTTCTCTCCTCACCCAACCGAACACTATTAGAGAGCGTAGTTAAAGGTTGCTTCCGCACGAAACCGTTTTTTTTAGACCACTGCAATGAGGGAGCCGGTCGTTGCGACCTCTGGTCTGTACAGACAATGTAGCTTTTGTCAGGGATCCAAACCACTGGAGAATAAGCATTGGTTCAGTTCAGTGGTTTACACAGTTTCTGAACCGACGGTTCGGCTCATTACCCGGTTTTTAGAGCTAACTGAACCGCAGTTTCGGTTCGGTTCAATGGTTCATAAAGGCAAATTATGAAATATTATGATTTCTGTCGTAATGTGACTTTTCGCACACTTTGGAAATTGAATTCCTATAAACCATTTGAATATCTTTAAAATCCTTAGAAGAATGTGCAAATTATTTGTATGTCGTATTTGCAGTATTCGTCTATAAGTTCCTCGAGGAATGCCCTACGAAAACAGATAATGTCGGCTAGAAAAGAATACGTACCGTGCATCTTACACACCCTATTTGTCGTATTATATGAGAAACAATAAAGTCGGTCAAGCCCGACTATAACATACTCGACCTGTGAGTGCGCCCATACGGACCGGTTGTAGTGTTTGTTTTCCTTAACTCGACTATCGTCATCGATCTTTACCATTCTTTGGGATAATAGCCCTTTATTAAATATGTCCAAAACACCTTTTTTAGATAGAGTTTCCAATTTGCGGCAAGCTGGCATATTGAATAAACTTGATCTCTGCAATATAAACATATCCCATAATGTCAAACCTCTATCTTTTATATCCTGAGATCTGTTTGTTCAACGACAACACAGGACACAAACAGAATGCTTCTCAGAATATATTTACTTTATAGGGTGCTTCTTCTGCCTGTTACATACTTTTGCACAAACTTAATATACTCTGTGTACCTCTGGTACAGAGTATAAAAACTCTCCTGGCTAAGATTGAATTGAGATTTTCACTAAGCGACATCTAATATCTTTAAGCAAAATGTTTCTATCCCCCACGTTTCTCATAAAATTAAGTAATGTCAGAGAAACTTGTCATGGTACTTTAAAATTTTGTTTTGTTTTTAATATTAAGTCGGCAAGAAAAGCACTTGAAATTGCCTTGCATGGAAGCTGGCATGAGAAATTTGTTAATGACATGCGAAAAAATCATCCCGACATGATGCAGATCTTCTCGCCGTCTTCGCAAAAGATCAAATTGTCTTTGATTCAGAAACTTCGAGCAGCGCCTGCATCGGTAATACCAATGCCCACATACCAAATCACATAAGATTTGTTAACCAAGAAGTTAGAGACAGGAACAGTAAAGATTACTTACATGTTAAAGAGCTGAGGTAAAACGAAGAATGAGATATGGTTATTTCTGTTAGATAAATGTTTGTGGTTTTTAAATAGCTTAGGATTGTGGTTATGTTAAGGGGTGACTAATTGAATAGAAGTTGGAGCCGAAGATTGTTTGACTGTGTATAATTTGTGATGGACAGATGCTTAGTGTGTGTTCTATTGATGTATGGTTCAGGTTGTTACAATGTTTGGCTAATTTTGATGCATGATTTTTATGTGGCCTTATTAGAGTCGGTTGATCTTTATTTGGTTTAAACGGGTTATACTTATGTTACTGTTGTCCGTTGTATTAGAAACGATGGTAACTGATTTGGTACCTAGTTCGATGATTCACTTGTGTTAGCTTGGATTTTTGTGAAGTGCCTAAAACTGCCTAGCTTTACAGATCATAGAACAAGTTGTTTGTGGTGCAGAGCGTTTCCTTAATCAGGCTACATTTTGTGCCAAAAACATTTTTGGTTTGATAACTTACATTTGTACTATTGCATTTATTTGTTTAATTTTATCTTATCAGAGTTAAGATTTTGCATTCAATGAACCACATCAAATAAATTTAAAGGTCAAAAGGAAACTAAATAGGGAAAATATCAGTAAATGTTTGCTTTTGGCTTGCTAATAAATTCCACCCCGTACCCTCCCATGGGAATTATTGATCTATTTATTTGGCCTAAAGAGCTTACAACCCTGAATTCGTTTAGTTTTTACCTTACAAATTTTCCGTGCATTTTCCTTCAGGTCGAATTTTACAACATCGGAAAATCATATCACAAATTTTAACGCATTCTTCCCTTAATAACCGAGATTCCAGTCAATCGAGTTTCAATTCAATCGGATAACGTTAAAAATCTAACCATATAAACTTTTCCGGGTATTTTCATGCACTTCCGGATCGAATATTTCAAAGTTTCTTTCATGGTGCTCGTCTACCTAACTGAAGGAAGGTCAATGTCAAATCTTGGCACTCTAGGATAAGCGGTCTGGGCTGTGGGTTGATAATCAGTCAGTCAGTCAGTCGTCATAAGAGATTTATATGGTCTTAGTATGTAAAGATTTCGAATTCATTTTACAAAGTTATTGCTAAAACTTGAAGGTTTCTTCTAAGAAAGTTTTGTTTTGGAATATTCGAAATAGCCAACTGATCTAAACCCATTTGAAGCGGAAACAGACTTTAAGCAATAGTATTTAGTTCTTAGTGCTCACCAATTTCCATTCGGATTCACATTAAAAACAAAACTTTTCAAAAAAGCAGCTAGAATTTTCAATTGAATTTTTATTATAATGAAAATAATAACTCTTCTCTTTTCTTTCAGTTCCAGACAACTCGAAAATACAAAAATTCACAGCCCAAAATGGATGATCCCAAAATAATGAACATAATGAATGGAATGAAAACCTTTGAAGATCATTGCCAGCATATAACCAGCGGACAGGGTGAGTGACCAAAGTTTGGTAAACAAAACAAAAAAAAAAAAAAAGAAAAGTCAGACAAAACGGTTCCCTAAAAAAACAAATACAACATTAGCAAGTGGCAAGTGGAAGGGGGGAGGGGGAAAATTGTTGAAATTGACAAATTATGTGACAGTCTTTTGTCTGCTGCGCCCTCACAAATCCAAAACAATTGTTGACAATTCACTCAAAGTGGTGGCTGTCGTTGCCGTTGAACAAATGCCCCAAAGCGCTCAAAAGCTTTAAACGCCGACGCCGTCGCCGTCGCCGTCACCGCCACTCCACACTCGCCAAGTGAGGCCACGCGGCGCGGCTCAATTTCGGAGCGCTCATAAACAACAATGGTGGGCGCGAAGGGAGACTGAGGGGGCGGCACAATTTTCAGTTTCAGTTTCGGCTTGGCGCGATGAGAAGTGCGCTTCAGTTGCATTTAAGCCAATTAGCATAGGTAAACAAAACATTTGAGTGAGCGCTCCAAGTGCTTGTGGTTAAGTACGGCCGCAGGGTATACTAAAGAGGGGATGGCCCAGGCTGTCGGCAGGGTGCCGGCTGGAGGGTGGTGTCGGCTGTAGGTGTCAAGTTGTATTTGTATGAATATGTTTGTTATGTTTGACGCTGTTGGATACTTGTAACAATGAAGGGCTGAAGGCGCCAACACATTCTGGGCTCAACAATAAGCTGCATTTATTATGCAATTATCAAGTGGCCAATGCAATATGCAAGTGTGTGCGTGTGTGTGTGTGTGTTTGTGAACCCTTGCCACAGCCCATTGACTGACAGTGATTTACGTCGACGATTGGCAATTAGGCAGCACGGGGCATACATTACTGCAAAGCACCTTCAAGATGCTGGGGTATTCAAGGATGGAATTTACACTTGAGCAAAATGGTCAAAAGTTATGGAAAATATTCTACTGAAATTTTACTTATTTTAGAATTGTAGGCTAAATGTAGAGAGCGTAAGAGAACATGTTTTTGACTCAAGCGAAGTGAAAGCAAGCCTGCACAAGCCAGATAACGATATCGTTTTCATTCTCGATACTTAGCTAAATAGAGCCCAGCTTTCCATATTTTGGTTTCCACTTAAAATTTGTAAGCTTTGTTCGTTTAAACCTGATTAATTAATAACTTATTAACATTTTTCGAATACGAGCAACAAAAAACGACTTATCTGTCACTCAGCTTGGGTGAGCAAATGTCTTCTTGCCCGCAATACGCTTGAGTGCGAATTTTCATTGTGTATTCAGAAAAATGGTAAATTATCTATTTGTCGTGGTTGTGTAAAGCAAATGAGAATGTGCAAGTGAACATTTTCGGTCACTGCGCACAAGAGTAGAGCTAATTGTAACTTCAATTTTGTGGAAAAACGAAACATTTTTAATTGAATTTCAAATTACTAAATTTAAATAAGTCGCTAACGAATCAAATGCTTAAATTTCAAGGCACTGACTGCCGAATGTTGAAGCATTCGTCGTCTGTTTGCTTCGACTTACAATAAATCGGAAAATCGCTGTCGTTCCAATTAAAACTTTAAAGCATTGACTACTGATCAGAGCTCGTAAGTAGTTAACAATTAACCATTTTTCGTTGTCCAAAAATAACTGTTATTTACGGACCCTTTGAGTAAAGAGTAAGAGATGATCTTTTCTCATCGGCTCTTGAACGAAACGGTCTATGATCAACGAACAACCAATGGTTTTGTTTCCCTTTTGCTCTGATCATACACTGACCGTATGGACGCGAAAAAGAAGAAAATAAAAGTCATTTGCGTTTGTGTGTGTGTATCAGAGAACGGCTTCGGGTGAATCAACACCCGAATCAAGTTGCCTTTGCGTTCAACCGTTCAAATTGCTCATATACACACATGTACGTCGTTGAGTTTTAATCATATATAGGCAATCGATCCTTGTTGGCGCTCAGAGTATGTTCATGTTCGCTTTCATACCAATCAATTCGGGTGTCTGTTATATCTGCCCTTCAAAGATTGATTAGATTGAGAATGAATGCGAATGATTTTTTGGCATTTGCTGAAACAGCGCTGCGGACAAAAATGGGAGAGAGAGAAAGAGAGGGAGTTGTTCTGGTGTTTTTCACTGCGCCAGCGAAAAGGTGAGAACAGAAAAATGTGTTTGGCTTGGTGAAGAAGAAATCTTATTTACCGATTGAAGCGTTCGCTGGTTTGACGTGAATTTAATTCAACGGCTTGCTTTGTTGAGTGATTAAATGTGAGTGGGAATTTTTGTGTATGATGAAATCAAGAAAAAGGTGATTTTTGCAGTTCTCTGGTGTGAATGTGTGAGTGAGGTGTCTGTTTGGGCTTGTGACTCACACACAGAACAAAGGCCGTTTGAGGCGAGCCGTACATTTTATTGCTTATCTGCTGACTCTTAGTGTGAGAGCGCTTAGTCGGATCGCTATCACAACGTGATCAATCTGGTTTTCCGTCTTATTATCAGGGGACCTCCAGGTCGCCATGTGGTTGTCGCGGTGTTTAAATCTTGTGCTATCTTAGCCTCTCTCCATTACTGGAGGTTTTATCGTGCAGGCTCAATTGGCCGATTGTCGGACTAAAAACGGCTTCTCTCCCTATAGAATTCGTCTTTTGTTGCGGCGTCCTTGTCTTCTGTTAAGGCTAATATTAAAATATTTTGCCTTAAGTCTGAGTACGGCTAGTCGCTTGTTAACATGTTAAACCGGTCAGCAACTTTACCTCACTACATACGCCTCCATAACCACAGGAGAGTTCCTGCCTTCCAAAGAAGCCCAGCAGACCGCAAAGATGGAAGCAGCAAAAGTTGATACTCATACCCAAAACTGGTAAACCTCCAGGGGAACCTTCTTCCTATAGGCCGATTTGCCTAATCGACACTATGGGCAAGGTGTTTGAAAAGCTAATTAGCTCAAGAATCGAGGCAGCTATTAATCGTGGTGACGGACTTTCGCCGTCTCATTTCGGCTTCCGAAAAGCGATGTCTACTGCTGATGCCATCTCTAAGGTGATTGGGATAGCCTCGAAGCCATCAGGAACGCGCTGGAAAGGGGAACCAAACAGTATTGCCTCGTAGTCACCCTGGACGTAAAAATGCTTTCAACACAGATCTTGGGGCAAAATACTGAATGCACTCGCTGACTTCCGAGTCCCACAATACTTGTTAAAAGCTATCTTAAGCTACTTCGATGGTAGACAGCTGCAGTACGAAACAGACGCTGGCACAGAGACATACAGTATAACCGCTGGTGTTCCCCAGGGATCAGTCTTGGGACCGCTTTTATGGAACACAATGTATAATGGTATTCTTAGACTGCCGCTTCCGGACAACACGCACATAGTCGGGTTCGCGGACGACGTGGCACTATTGGTGGTGGCAAAGAACCAACACAGAGACAATGTGCAATGAAGCAACAAAAGGGCGTGCATGGTTAGCCAGTGTTGGTCTAGACCTAGCAGCTCATAAGCCGAGGCCGTTCTTATCAGCAGCAGAAAAGCGGTGGAGACAGCAGAAATCCGTGTTGACGGTGTGACAATTACATCCAAGAGGACGATCCGGTACCTTGGAGTCATGTTGGACACGCGACTCAGCTTCCGTGAGCATCTTCAATCGATAAGCGATAAGGCTGGAGCTACAGCGAGGGCACTGGCCAGAATCATGCTCAACACGAGAGGTCCGAAACAAGGTCGACGGCTGCTCCTTGCGAGCGTCCTTAAGTCCACCATCCTGTATGCTGCACCTATTTGGGCGGAAGCCATGGGGGTTCCCAGCTACAGCAAGGGTGTCCGCTCCGCATATCGACTATGCGCGCTGAGAGTTTGCTGCGGTTCTAGAACGGTGTCCGATGACGCTGCTCTCGTCATTGCCGGCATGGTGCCGATAGAGACACTGGCACTTGAAGCGAAGGGCATAGCTGATGCTGCAGAAGCTGAGCCTACAAGAGCAGGCACGAAGGAGGAAGCCAGGAATCAAAGCATTCTTTGTTGGCAGTCCAGGTGGGACAGGTCTGCTAAAGGCCGGTGGACGCATCACCTTATCCCCAACATAAGAGAGTGGATCGAGCGGAAGCATGGAGAAGTGAGCTTCTGCCTCACCCAGATACTCAGTGGACATGGGTGTTTCAGAAGCTACCTGCACAGGTTCGGACATGACACCTCGCCGGAGTGCACTTGTGTGAAGGAGGCTTGGTCGGGACGCGAACCCTCCTCTTCTGCTGCGGCCGTTTCACAGCCAACGAGCGCAGTTGGAGGTTGTGGTTGGTGAACCCGTAACGGCGGAAAACCTAGTGGCTGCGATGATTGCAGACCCGAGTGTGGGATGCAGGAATAGTTTTGCTGCCCACACTATGGGCGAACTTCGCAGACTGGAGGCAACGAGCGGATGCGGTATAAAAACGTCATTACCCCGCGAAGCATTGCCGCGGCCGTCCCGGGTGAAGTTCTGTCCTAACGCGTAGTTAAGTTTTAAGTTTTATGTTAAACACAACCACTCTTACATAAGCACACACGCACGCGGTAACTGACAATGCAAGGCCCCCCCCTCTCCCACAAGCAAAATTGATTCGTATATAACTTCGGTGTTTATTGTCCGATCTTAGTGATCTTTCTAAAATAGATAGATATTTGGTCTTACTTGATATATATAAAGTTTGGAAGGTCTATCTTAAAAATTGTGGCTCTGACAGTTTTTTGCACTTAAAGGGGGGAGGGGGAGGAAACAAACGCGATTTGAATCGGGCATACACCTATCTACATGCAATTTGTGGCTCTTGCTCTTATAGTCTCTGAGATCGACGCATTCATACGGACAGACGGACGGACGCACAGACGGACATGGCAAAATCGACTCGGCTGTTGACGCTGATCAAGAATATATATACTTTATAGGGTCGCAAATGCTTTCTTCTACCTGTTACATACTTTTGCACAACTTCATGATCCCCCTTTTCCCATTTTCAATGGGAACAGGGTATAAAAATGGGGAATTGTTATTTGCGAGCTCCGCTGCTGATCTGATTTCGTAGACAACAAATTTGTTTTTTTTTTTGCTTTCAGTCTGACTTCCGAGATTTTCAAAGCTAAAGATTAAACAGTAGTCAAAAAAATGTTAAATTGTAAAAAACTTTCAACACTGGATTGTACCTGTTAAGTGCTGCCCATCACCGTAGCGACAAGTGCTGCCCATAATTGTTTGTTTTCCTTATAACTCGACTATCGTTCATCCGATCTTTTCCATTCCTTTGGCGGGTCGATAAATAATCCTGATTACTAAATATGTACGAACCTTCTATTAATAAAACTGTGGGAGATATAATATTTTTTCCAATTTACGGGGGCGGTAGGGGGCGAAGCAAAAATTAAAATTCAACTTGATCTTCCTGCAAGTATAAGAGGTTTTTGTCAAGCCTCTATCTCTTACCATCTCTGAGATCTGTTTGTTCATACGGACGGTGTTGACTCAGGTGTTGATGCTGATCAGGAAAATATATACTTTATAGGGTCGGAGATGCTTCCTTTTGACTGTTACTTACTTTTGCACAAACTTTATATACTCTGTGTACCTCTGGTACAGATTATAAAAAGATTAGCTAAATTCGAATCTTTAATCAAATCGTTTGAACAGACGGTGTTGTCAGCTTATATCAGAGCTCGTGGGTTTTATTCGACCGACTAAGTATTATGATTGTGGCCGAGGTCAAGAGAGTCGAGAGGTCGTGGGTTCGATCCTGCCTCGGATGTTCCGATAAGTTTTTTCTTTGAATAAACTTTACACCCGGTCACCCCTCTTTGCTGTTGGCGCCAGCTTTGGAGTAAGTAGTAATGCAAAAGCTTCGCAAACTGCCATTCAGATTCGGCGTTTAACTGTAGGTACCTTCCTGTTGTGCAAAAATTTAGATGCGCACAAGCCAAGAGATTGAGAGAAGCTCGGCTTTGGCCTTTGATTAAGTTTCATATGGATTCAAAAAAAACTTTTGAAAATATCGAAAACCCCAACAGGATACCAAGTTTTTCAATATTTCAAAGTTAAACCCCAAAAAGTTTTAAAAGTTGTACCTAAAGACAAATCCCGGTTGTGCCTTAAGTTTAGACAGAAAGAAATTTTGTTTTAAGCCCAATATAATGACAAAACACCTGGTTATAAAAATTGACTTGATGGATGCTTTAAGGGTGCAAGTACCAGTTATATCCCAGGTTTCTGTCGAAGTTTCTAAACACCCTCCATCCTACTGTCCGGATCCTCCAGTCTAACGCATTTTCATTAATGCCTTATGTTCACTATCCAAATGGGTAGCATCACTGTTCTAATTCCAAACTAGTATCTATTGCATTATTTAGACCTCTTCTAGTCTCAAATTTTTTGTCGAGTGTATGTTTTAGGCAATAGATGAATGGCTCGACGACTTGCTAACTTGCAAATATTTATGAGTGGCCCACAAGTGGCAGCAACAATGTCTAGGCATCGGCAGGCATCGGCAAGCAGCGTCAAGTGTTGTTGCCATTTTGGCACTTGGCAAAAATGCAGGCACATGCCAACCTTACACGTCGCACCACCCCCCATCTGCTCCTACCCCTGCCTCCCTCTGTCTGTCACTGCTCTGTTTGTACGTGTGAGTGTGTGTTTGGTGTGTGGCGTGAATTATGCACATTTCGAGTGGCTTTTGGCTGGCGCATTTAAATTCGGAACGCGCACTTCAAGTTGCCTGCTCCAATGATGCGCATCAAATTGGCTAATTGTTTAATGACTGTTTGCATTGATCTCTCTGTCTCCTCTCCTAGATGAGTCGCCCATGCAAATGTTTTACAAGGACAAGGGCGTTTTTCTCACTGGCGGCACCGGATTCTTTGGTAAAAGTAAGTTAAACTCTGTGCCAGCACGTGACTCGAATGGGGAAACTCGAAATACTGATTTTTGCTCCTGCTCCTGTAGTTATCATCGAGAAATTGTTGCGCGTCACGGAGGTGGGACAAATTTATTTGCTAATACGCACCAAGAAGGGGAAGGATGCATTTGCCCGCATTGAGGATCTGTTTAATGATCCGGTAAGTGAATTGTAAGGTAATTGTGTTGAATTGAGATTGATTTATGGGCTTACTCTTATTTTTAAAGGTATTTGACAAGATGAAACAGCTGAATCCCAAATACCGTTGCCAAATCACAATTATCAGTGGGGACTGCTCATTGCCCGGGCTGGGCATATCGCCGGATGAACGTGAGACGATCATGGAGAATGTCAACATTGTGCTGCACAGTGCGGCCACAGTGCGCTTCGATGAGAAGCTTAAAATGGCCATTGCCATTAATGTGCATGGCACCAAGGAGATTATCAGGCTGGCCAAAGAGATTGCCAACTTAAAGGTAAGATATATGATGGAGCACAAACAGGGAATCTATGAACTTTATAATCAATGGAGTTTAGTACTTATTCTATGAAATAGTTGATAACCTTAAGACAACTTGGTAACCCAGAACCCATTTTCGCATCTAAGCAAAATTGATGAATAAATCTGACTATAAAATTTAGTATTCAGATGTGAGAAGTTAGATATTGCCAGTGTGAATTTTCATTTCACATCATCATCAAGCCAATTGGAATATTGCTTGAAAAACAGGGTGTGCCCACATCTAAGCCGGAAATGGATATCGTTTGGCCTTGCGACTTATTGGTTGTCATTGCGAATGCCAATCTAATAGGAAAGTGAGTTCAATTGGCAATTGACAGCAAAACATTTGCGGATCGGAATTTGTCATTAAAAAAGGTGGCTACAATAATGTGGGTTCAAATTCTGAAGTTGAAGCATTTTAAGAATCAGCGATTGTGCAGAAATTGGTGGAATATTGTATGCATCTAGTATAGTGTTGGGTTGTTCATGAGTGAGTGAACAAAATTGAATTGTTAACTAAACTGAACCAGTGAACATGTTCTTTTTAAATTGTTCATTTTTGTTCAGTAAGAGTTGTTCACTTGCTCTTGCTCAGCTGTTCTTGTTCTGTGGGTTGTTCAGTAAATTGTTCAGTGAACTGTTTACTCAATTTGGTGACTCTTCAGCTGTTCTTTTGTCCTCGAGTCTGATTGTTCAACGTAAGCAACATGCAACATGTTCATGTCACAATGACCAGGTGAATAACTGAACAGCTGAACTGAGCATATTGAGTGAGACGACTCACTTTGAAAAAAGAACAAGTAAACATGTTCAGTGAAACGAACATCCCTTACCCAACATTAATCCACTACTTTTATGGACCGAAAACACCATCGCGGATATTTAACAATTTGTTAGAGAATTGGACTCATCGGAGTTGATTAGCCAAATTTATCTCAATGTTCCTTGTAGATTGTCCCGTAACTTTCTCCCTTTATCTCTGAAACGTTGTACTACTAGCTTTGCCTTGCATGATCCGTTTCGTGTCCTCAGTGCTGATAACAACAAACTCTACCGCTTAATCAATTCGGAACTTTCTCTTCTTGCTTTAAAAACCTCAATTTTAATTCATTTGGCCTGTAGTTAACATTTTTTTAAACTTTTTCATCCGGTTTTCGTGTCGTACGTAGGCGGCTGCGCCTCTCTGTCAGTTGGGCGGGAGGTGGGCTGCTATTTTGCTTGGGATTCGCGCGTAACAGGCTTCGGCTTGGTGTCATAAGGGCCACTTGAACGTTCTGTGCATTGCACGTCAACGTCCATGTAGCATTTGGATGCGCCACAGTGCCGATGATTTCAAGCAAACTTTGATTTTATCACCGTACGTTGAACGTGAAATGTCGGAACGTGCTTGTCTAAAATCACCTGGAAGGTGTAACAGAGTGTTATTGGGGGTGTACCAGAAATTTTCTAGAGATTTTCGTAAAAACGATTGGATTTGAACACAGCTGTCAAAAATATACATTACGACTGTGTGGCCCTGAACTTTCTGTGTGCTTCAACCAGACCCGTCGACAGGGGGTGGGAGCGGGGTGTTTCCCCGGAGCACGGATTTTTCTCGAAAACTTAAATGAACCAATTACAACATGAGAAGCCAGGTGGCTCAGCGGTTAGTGTGCGCGACCGCTGTGCAAGAGGTCGTGGGTTCGATCCCGCCTCGAAACATCTAATGAAAAGTTTTTTCTTTGAATAAACTTTTCACCCGGTCACGCCTCTCTGCTGTTGGCGCCAGCTTTGTAGTAATTAGCCATGAAAAGCTTCTCAGGCTGCCGTTCGGATTCGGCGTTAAACTGTAGGTCCCTTTCTCTTGTGCAAAAAATTAATAGCGCACAAGCCAAGAGATTGAGAGAGGCTCGGCTTTGGCCCTTTGGGGCTGTGTCAACGTGACAAGCCTTGGGGCTTGGGTGTCAACTAGACAAGCCATCTGGCCCGGAATCCCCTTTCGACGGGCCTGGTTTCAACCCAATTTGTTTTATACCGATAATGTAGTTGTTCTTTTATTATTTTACCAACCTCTTACAATGAACAATATCCTCGTAATTAAGCTCACCTTTGTATTGTAAACAGAACGAAATAATTTGTTGTTGAATGACAGATGGCGCAACGCCATCTTTGTGTTGTTGAAATACAAAAAAACTAAAATTGGAGTTTGATGTTAAACACCGTGTCATTAGATTTATTTGTATTAGATTTTTTAACACTTAATCAATGGCTGCAAACATTTCAAATAGTGAAGAATGTTGGTCAGAAGTCTGAAGTTAAAGACCCGTCTTAGCGCTTAAGATTCAGTAAGCGAACTGGTTTTTAAGTTCGAGCCTTGGTGAACCAACTTACACGATCGTTGATACAACCAATTGTCGAATCATCCACTCTAAAGCGTTCGATTTGACTTTATATTTATTGCCTTATTGTCGAAATGGTATTGCTTACGGATATTGGAAGAAACCTTTTTGTATAATTCTGAAAGGTTGGTTTCTCCATTTCATGAATAAGACCATTATTTGACTGAAGTTTGTTTTAAACTGTCTGAAGAACCGTTTTGGTTCAGGTTAACTTGATTCCCTTGAGCCGGACCAAAAACTAAACCTTGTTAATGAAAAGATTCGGCCAAAAATATTACCTTACTCACTTTTTAAGATCCAGTCCGCTTATGTCTGAATCTTATGAATTCCCAGCCTTGGCTTTCAAATTGTTCCTACTAAAGATCTGCATTGAAGAGTCTCAAGTCCATTCGATAAGTGATTGCTTTAGTTTAATGCACGTATGCTCAACCATAGGAAGTTTCAACTAGTGTTTTCCAAATAATAAAATCGGTTCGAACATAGCAAAAGCGGCACAGAAATAACGTTCATATTCGCAGGACTGTTTTATTTTTGTGAAAAGAGTGCTCTCCACTTTCTAGCCTTATTCTGGTCAATGCTTCAGACGAGGTGGGCGTTTGCCTGCACACTGAATATGATAGAAGACCATAGGTGGGTTACATACACACAAAGGCTAATGTATGTTTTAGGCTGACTTCCTTGTATTTTGGGCGCATGCTGTTTTGGAATTTCCAAACAGTTTTGACGTCGCAGGCATGGAGAGACTGCTTTTTTAATAGACATTTTAGGCGAAGATCGCTGACGAGTGAGGATTTGGTCCCTCAAGAAACAGCTGTCCGATCTACCAACCCTCTATTGTTGTGTTGTGTCTCTGTTTAAAGTTATGCGAATGCATTACATGACCTCGAGCCAGCTAAAAACTTCAAGTTAACAGTATAAAGGTCGTAAAAACAGTAACAAAGGAAAAAAGAAATATTTTTAGAGCGCAGCTGTTTTACGGACGTTTTACTATGGGACTAAAACTACACAGAGAAAAAAATATGTAAAAACTTCTTGAAAATTTATACTTATAGCTTCTTTAAAGCTGCAGAATTCACAAGTGAAAGTAATATTCAAATATCAAATATAAAATCTGTGAATGAAAATTGAATTGATAATTGTCCAAGAGCTCACACATCGACAAAGGTCTTAAAACTCTGGATGCACCAGAAAAACGAAGAGTTTAAATATATTGACCTAACCAGTAACTAGCAGCTAAAACAACTCAGGTATCAGTTGAACAAGCATTTTCATCACTAAAGTTTGTTTTTTCTAATCTTATAGCTTTGGTGGTTGTGATAGGGTTGGTGAGTAGGAAAAGGGCTTTTTGTAAGTTGCAAGCATTGTGATTTGAAATCAGATAATCTCTTGTAAGGAGCTATAGTTATTCTTGTTAGCTCTTTTGCAATCTCTTAATCAAATCTCTTCTTCCATATCTCAGGCTCTGGTACATGTTTCTACCGCATTTGCCCACTGCAACATGCGCTACATACAGGAGAAATTCTACAGTGGGACCATGACGGGCGAGAATGCCTTTAAGCTCAGTGAATGCCTGGACGAGCACACTCTGAATACGCTGACGCCGACCATCATTAAGGGTTACCCGAACACTTACACCTTTACCAAAGTTCTGGCCGAGAATATAGTTCAACAAAATGCACAAACTTTGCCTGTGACCATCTTTCGTCCGGGTATAGGTAGGTGATATCAACCGAAATTTCGTTATTCTTTTGTGATTGCAACTCCTGGTTTGCTTTGTTTAGTGATCACCACATACCGTGAGCCCATCACGGGTTGGATTGACAACATGTACGGACCATGCGGCGTTATTGTGGGCATCGGTTCTGGTGTGCTGCGTGTCTTTACCGGTGATATGGATAACAAGGCGCACATTGTGCCTGTGGATATGTGCGTGAATGCTCTATTGGCCAGTGCCTGGGACATAGCGAGGAATAAGTGAGTGGGAAAATATGAAGAAATTTGATAAAAATTGAAACTGTTTCTCTTCTTAGATATGAAACACCGCCCATCTACAATTATGTACCGGATGCAGAGAATATGGTCACCTGGCGTCGCTATATGGAGGATGGCTTTGAATATGGCTGCGACATACCCATGCGCAAGTCCATCTGGTATCCGCGTTTCACCATTGTACCGCACATGTGGCAATACCATATTCTATGCTTCTTGTATCACACATTGCCCGCCTTGGTTATGGACACAATTATGGTGATTATAGGCAAGAAACCCAGGTGAGTTTTACATTGCACCATCAGTTGACACCAACTCTAACCGTTTTAGTTTTTAGAATGATGAAGATCTATCGGAAAATACACAAGTTGAGCAATGTCTTGAAGTACTTTAGCTCCAATGAGTTTCGCTTCGACAATCACAATGTGCGGACTCTGTCCGAGAAGTTGGATGTACGTGATAAGCGTTTGTTTGCCTTTGACATGCGTGACTTGGATTGGACAAATCTGTTTCGAGTGAGCCTGTATGGCTTGCGTTTGTATGTGGTAAAGGATGATCCCAGTAACATTCCCGAATCCATTAAACGCTATGAACGGTGAGTTTGGACCGCGCACAGAAGTAGGCAATGATTTGTGAACTTTTCCCCTCCCTCTCTGTGTCTTTTTCTCTTGCAGCTTGAAGGTACTGCACTACAGCACATTGGCCTTTGTCTATGCGTTAACACTGTGGGCGCTCTACGCTTTGATCAAGTTATTCTTCTTATAAAACTTTCTCGAAATCGTACCAGGGCATATCTTCTTGTTTAAAAATCTTTCTCTTTCTAGCTTAAGCTTTAGCATTATGTTCCCCGTTTATGCACACCTAAATGCCCTTAGTCATACGTTTTAAAACGCTTTATAATGTCTTACAATTAGTTTGTAAACGATGACAATAAAACTTTGCTTTACATTTTTTGTTTGGGATAAGTAAAAAAGATCATTTTTTCAAGTGGAAGTTGTAAATCAGTAAACGACAAGTGTTTAATATATGTCTCAAGTTTTAAAAACGCGTCTGCAGCTCACTGGAAATTTGTATTTTTGTTTTTTGGCAAAAGACACACTCATATACATGATGAAATAACTGTCACTGGTTGTTGCAAACGCTGTCTTTCAATAGTCGGACGTTAAAATCTGCTTAAAGATTCATAAAATGCCTATTTTGACCATCTTAGGAACGTTTAATGGGAAACCAATACAATTGTCTTAAGTCTCTTTAATAATATAGTTAAGTTCTGTTTCCTAAATATTTCTAAGATATTTTTAAGGCGAACATATTCCATCTTGAATACATGTTAGCCAAATATAGTGATTTTGCTTAGCATATTTTTGGGCAGTTGATTGTAGTAGATCTGTGCACATGCATTCAAAATGGTATATCTTCCCTTGAAAAAATCGCAGAAATGCTTGGGATAGTTTATTTAGAACCTTAGAAGTAAAACTTTAGGAGAATATCAAAGAGAGTTAAGCCAATTGTATAGGATCTACACAAAACAAGCCAAAATAGGGTCAAAAAAGACTTTTAAAGCCACTTTAAACTGATAGTACTAAAAATATAGAAGTGGTGGAGCAAATCATTTCGAGCCTTCCCAAATTTCGATGAAAAAGTTTTGCACCAAATGTTTATTATTGGACATTAAACCACCAACACGACATACGTAGAGTGCGGACAGGGGAAAATATCGCCGCTGTATCCACCAGTATTGCTAATGACCGTGAATAATCGATTCGGCAACGTTCGCAGCAAGTGGGCCTCTGTTACTCCACTACGTGGAATATTTTGGGGAAGGTTTTGGGTATTAAACCTTTTAAAATACAGCAGTTGCAAGAATTGAAGCCACACGACCTACCACAACGGCTAACTTTTGGTGAATGGGAGCTGGCAAAGTTGGATGAAGATCCACTTTGTTATCTGAAAATTGTGTTCAGTGACGAAGCTCAATTCTGGTTGAAAAACCGCCAGAAGCATTGCAAGTACTGCCAATACATTCCGAAAAAATGTACTTTTTAGAGCCGGTGGACCAAACTTTTTTAAAGAAGATGAAGGCAGGCACTTTACTGTGAATGGAAAGCGTTACCGTGCGATGATAAGAAACTTTTTTTGACCAAAATAGAAGAGCTACTCTGGCTGACAAGTGGTTTCAACAAGACGGTGCACATGCCGCACAGCACAATTTCACGTTTGCATCCGGTATAACGCCTATAGGCCCGTTTTCTCATATTCCTGTTTTTGCGAATCCAGGTGGATTTTACGCGTTTGCATAGCTCATGCTCAAAATGAGCGTTGCAAATTCTCCAAATCCACCTAGAATTGAAAAAACAGGAACATGAGAAAACGGCCCTTAGACTATTTTTGTGGGGCTATATTAAGGCTTATGTCTATAGCGATAAGCCTGCAACACTTGTCGCACTGGAAGCCAATATTGAGGAATTTATTTGTAACATACCGATATGTTGGTGAGAGTATGCCCAAATTGGCCCCTGCGTATGAACCACTTGAGGAGCAGCAGCAGTCAAGATTTACATGAAATTTTCTTTAAACTTTAAGCTAAATATATAGTTCTACACCGATTCAAATAAACATTTCAAACATTTTTCTGAATTTTATGGATTTTTTATTTAATCAAATCCGAAAGCTGCTAAAAAATCACACTACACAGAAAAAAAAATGGCTAGATAAAATCCAACTCAAAAGGATTGAAATTTCAAGCTCGAGACGTATTAGATCGAACTTGATACAATTTCAAAAGGCTTGAAACAATCCTGAAAAGTGTGTATCAATCCGATGTTGCTAATGTAAATCTCGAATCCGTACTTGAAAGTCATATAATCCAGACTCGAGATTGAAGTGACTACGGATGTCTTTTGTCTATATCAATAATCCTGACTCGAGATTGAAGTTAACACGCATGTCCCATGTTCCGTAAGATCGAAAGAAACTGAGAGCAAGAAAATCTCTCTCACCAGTACTATGAGGCTACATGGGTACACACATATACGCAAAGGCTTCTTATAACTTCCCAGCAAACCAAATGCTCGCCAACGATATCGCTAGCGAGTGAATTGCGTGAGTTAACCAGGCAAAACTCTCGCATACGGGTCGGGAAATGATAGTAAAATGATTCATGTGTCGTCCAGTTTGTGGCAGTGAAAGTATCATTTACGATAGTCGCAAGCGGTTTCTTTTGCGAGACTTCTTTGATATCACTTGCGAGTCATTTAAATTATTTGCTGTGATACGTTTTTAATTAAAAATATAAAAAAATTATATTATTGTGTGTCGCCCCCACTCGGCCCGACTCGCCTTGTCTGGGAGGACTCGAACGAGGACCGCGGCACTCACACGAAGACGACATCTAAACGCTCACCGATACAATGGGGTCGCGCGTGAGACTGGCGAAAGACAGGAGCAACGAAATCAACACGCCCGGTGTCGAATGGCAAGACATTGCCTTGCAACGGCGAGGTCAGGGTTCGAATCCAACCAAGGCATTAAATTAAAACCTTTTTTCTTGTTTTTTTTTTATTTGGTTGTTTTATTTCTTAGTTTTTAACATTGTCAATTTTTCAATATTTTTACAATGCGCTTTGGTCCCAAACTCGATATTTTTCGTAATTGTGCAAAATGCTCACATGGGCTCGCTTGTGAGCTCGTTTGCGAGTGCTCGCGATAAAAAAATGAACTCTCATTCCTTGCTTACATGCGAGCTCGTTTGTAAGCATTCTGCGATAGTCTCGCACAAGGCAGGTTTGCGTTAGTATTCCATTTTATGTGTACATTTTTATACTCTGTACAAGAGATACACAGAGTATATTAAGTTTGTGCAAAAGTATGTAACGGGCAGAACCCTTTAAAGTCTGCGACCCTTTAAAGTACATATATTCTTGATCAGCATCAACAGCCGAGTCGATCTAGCCATGTCCGTATGTCCGTACGTCTGTCTGTCCGTCTGTCCGTATGAACTAACATATCTCAGAGATGGTAAGAGATAGAGATTTGACATGTTTGGGACATATGCTTCTTATAAGTACTTCCAGGCAGTTCAAGTGTATTTTCAATTTTAGCCACGCCACCTCCCGCCCACGCAAATTGGATAAAACGTCATATCTTCCATAGTTTTATAGATAGAAGAGAAGGTTCGTTCCTTCTGGACATATTTAGTAATCAAGATTATTTATCAAATAGTAAAGATCGGATGAACGGTTGTCGAGTTAAAAGGAAAACAAACAATTATGGGCAGCACCGGTCGCAACGGTGATGGGCAGCACTACAGGTACAGAGTATATTATAGTCGGGCTTGACCGACTTTTTTTTCTTGTTTTCTAATATGAAGCCTTGCAATTCCCGAACATTTATAGCAATGTTGGTATGAAGAGAAAGCTAAGGTCTATTAAAGACAGAACTGTGGGTACTTATGCAAACGACTAATGACCTCGAGACGGCAAGAATTTGCTGGTTTGGAAATCAAAAAGGTCGTTCAATAAGTCGCATAGGGCTCTTGTGAGAAACTCATTTTGGGGTAACATATAGTTTCAACAAGTAAGGGTACTGTTGTCGAGTACTCCAACTCCAAAATACCCTGTACCCTTTGATTCGTGTGTTTTCATTCATTTTCTACACAAATGAATAAATGGCCATACTACACACAAACAAGCGCGCACGCACGCTCTAGCTGACAATGACTTTAACATCGCGTTTTACCCATTTTTAATGGGTACAGGGATACAGATAACGTCAAACTCAGTCATTTATGAAGCAATCCTTTTTGGGATTTGACTGGAGTTCGAATTTCGAGGTCAATTTAATCTCGTTCAAACTTTAACCAAACCGATTTCCAGTTGAAATCAAGTACGAATTTCAAGGATAAGTCAATTTCGGTCATTTTTGGAGCAATCCTTAATCGTTTTGGGTGTAGTTTGAATATCGAGCTGAATTTTATCTCGGCCAAAGTCGATTTCTAGACCAAATCAAGTACGAATTTCGAGCTTAAGTCTATGTCGGGCTTTCTTGGTTTGATCCTACTAAGGGATCAAGTCGAGTTCGGAGATAACAAGCTTAAATCAATCCCATGTGGGATCAAGACAAGAATTCGGGAATTGAAAAATCCGAGATCAAGCCAATCCTGTTCGTACTTGGAATGAGAAAATCCGGGATTGACCGACTTCTGACATTGTTTGGGATTGATTTAATCCCGAATATTTCGTATTTTTTTCTGTGTATATATAAAAGTGTATGTTTTCGATCGATGAGAAAAGAGTCATAGGCTGTGTGTCATGTCGGTGAACCGGTTCGAAAGCGGTTAAAAACGGTTCAGAAGTGGTTCATATCTCAGAAGTGGTTTAAGTTACGCACTTGATATTCGGTATTTAGGTTGGTAATATCGACTTGGATATTTTAATGGTTTGGAACCGGTTTTGAACCGGTTCAACATTAGTTTCGAGCCATACTTCAGAAGCTTTTTAAGCTAAGAACTTGAAATTTGTTACTGGAATTCGCAATTTTTGTACCTTAATTGAATTTCTAAGCAGCTAACAATTTCAAAAAATTTACATAAAATAGTTGATAGACCCTTAATATTTTTTCCTTGGAACTCGAAATTTTAGCTAATTTAGTTGTCTCAATTTAGGATCTTTGAAATTTTTACTCATTTGGATTTCCTAATTTAAAGCTGCCATATTGTCACTTCTAATTTGGGTTACAATTTCTAATTCTGAATTCTATTCTGGTTCATTCCGTTCATTTGGTTAATCCAGTCAGAACTGTCAAAGCGTTATTTAAGACAATAAGAGTTGTTGATTTACACATGAGCTTAACATTGATATTTTTATTGCATATTTCCGGGCAAGTGGCATGTGGAAAATACGTCGTAAAAATAATGCCCAGAGGCAGCTTATCAAATTGCAAACAGGCAGCAGTCCAATCCAAATCCTGTAAGGCGCTTTATCGCTTCGCGAGCACACTCACACACACACACACACACGTACGGACACATAGACATAAATAAATCCTTGCATGTATCGCTTTACATTCGTATTCGCTTTCGTATTCGTATCCGTATGATTTCAAAATTAAAATCACAGCATAACCCAATCATCCCGACTCCATGGCACAATTCCAGCTTGATGTCTGCTGATGCTGCTGCTGCTCCTGTTCCTGTACGCTGCTTTACCAGCTCATTCCCAATACAGCCATAAAACTCTCGCACACTCATCAAACATACACACCGGAGGGTCGGGAGAGGGGGCAGGGGGGAGCTTGGCAGCATCAGTGTGAAAAATGTTTGTCAAACCGCAGCGAGCGTTGTGCTCAATGATTGAAGCCATTGCGTTGCTGATGTGCGGATATGCGGATGTGGGTTCGTGGGTTTGTGGGGTTCCCCCAATTAAAGTAAGCGGCGCAGGGGCGTGCAATATGTTTTCACTGCATAAACGTGCAAGCGTCGCAGCACGAACGACCCGAGCAGAACATTGAAAGACCAAACAATCTCAATCTCTCAAATTAGATTTTCAGAAAAATGCACCTCTGGGAAATGCACCATGAAAAAGCAAACGCTCTTACACACACACACACACACACACGGACACTCACAGGAAGTGCCGAAACTCTAGCTGCCAACTCGTGTAACTTCGGAAAGCTTCTGCTCGCTCTCTCTCGCTGAGTGCGCTCTCTCACGTAGCAAAGCCATAATATTGGTACATGAAGTGCATGCTTATTCAAGGGTTGTTCATTCGTGAAATTAATATTGCGGCAACCGTCGCGTCGTCGCAACATGCAACACAGCACGCGCGCTTTGCAATGTTTATGTGTTGCTCCCCCTGCTCGCCCCCCTGTTGCACTTTGCTACAGTTCCTTTGCCAGCATTATTATTATTATGTTTCATTCCCATAGTGTTCCAACGCAGCTTTCGCTCACTCACTCTCTCTCTCTCTCGCTTTGGCTCTCTGTGTGGACGGCATGCTGCTTGCCAGCGCCAGCGGTGGACCATTATCAGATTTTGTAATAGCTTTACGTTTATTACTTTTTTCAATTTCTCATCGTCTTCGGCATTTTCGTATTTGGCACGCTCCGTCCTAACCCAACCAACCCTCCCCTCCCGCCGGCTGCTGCATGTCCAGTCAGCGCTTGTTGATTTGTTTCGGGTCGATGTTGTCGCATCAATTAAAGCAAAACTTGGACTGGCCTCTTTGCTAATTTATAATTTTTAACCTCTTTAGGTGGCGGTACACTGCGGAACAAAATTCAGCTCATTTGAAGGTTTTTTTTAAGAAATACAAAAAGAATATCAATGACAGTGAGTCTATCACTCAATTAGCACCTCTGCCTAAAAGTATACTACAATTTACTTTCATGTAGCTCTCTGGATTGTCTTTGGACCTTCCAAGTGATTGCGCTCGTACAAAAGGAGTCTGTTATCTGGAAACAGCTTATAGCTAAAGTTCTGAGCTTGTAAAGGCGGCGCTTGTATACTTTTATATCTCTGTCCAAAAAGTATTGTTCATAAATTTAAAGTAGATGGAAAAATCTTGCCAAAGATTTAAGATAGATAGTTATACCCGTTAATCATAGAGTAAAGAGGGTATACTAAAGTCGTGCAAATGTATGTATGTAACAGGCAGAAGGAAGCATCTCCGACCCCATAAAGTATATATATTCTTGATCGGCATCAACAGCCGAGTCGATATAGCCATGTCCTTCTGTCTGTATGAACACCTAGATCTCGGAGACTAGAAGAGCTAGAGCCACCAAATTTTGTATGTAGACTCCTATTGTCCCTACGCAGATTAAGATTATTTCAAATTTTGGTGCTACATGCACTTTTTCCTCACTTAATGTTGAAATGGTCACATTAATGTTAATGCTCTGTTAATAAACATAGGGAAAGGCTATTAAACAGTAATTGCCCTGAGTAACAAAGTCGGGCAGGACCGAATTTAACTTACGCTCTCGTTTTTTATACCCTGTTCCCATTAAAAATGGGAAAAGGGTGATCATGAAGTTGTGCAAAAGTATGTAACAGGTAGAAGGAAGCATTTGCGACCCTATAAAGTATATATATTCTGACCCCTCCTCCCTTTCAGCGCAAAAAACTGTCAGAGCCACAATTTTACAAAAAAAAAAAAAAAAAGTTAGACCCTCGAGATTTTATATAGATCAAGTAAGGCCCAATATCTATCTATTCTGAAAAGATCAATAAGATCGGACTAAAAACACCGAAGTTATATACAATTCAATTTTGCTTGTAAAGGGTGATTTTTTAGCTATTATCTTTTTGGCAACACTGGTTTAAACAGCTGACGCACGTTTTGTGTTTTGTTTAACTGTCAAACATCTTCAGTTTGGTCTATAATTTAACCATGAATCGTCTTACAAACGAACAACGCTTGCAAATTATTGAATTTTATTATCAAAATGCGTGCTCTGTTAAGAAAGTTCATCGCGCGCTTCTTCCATTTTATGGTCAGTTTAAACGACCCACTGAAGGGTACGTAAATAAGCAGAATTGTCGATTTTGGAGTGAGTATCAGCCAGAAGCATTGCAAGAGCTTCCAATGGTGAGCGCTACCGTGAGATGATATCCAACTTTTTTTTGCCCAAAATGCAAGAGCTTGACTTGCATGACATGTGGTTTCAACCAGACGGTGCCACATGCCACACAGCACGCTCAAAAATGGACTTATTGAGAGGCAAGTTCGGTAAACATTTTATTTCACGTTCGGGACGGGTCAATTGGCCGCCTAGATCGTGCGATTTAACGCCTTTAGACTATTTTTTGTGGGGCTATGTTACAGCTCATGTCTATACAGACAAGCCCGCTTCAATTGACGCATTGGAAGACAACATTGAAGCATTTAATCGTGAGATACCGGCTGAAATGTTGAAAAGAGTATGCCAAAATTGGACTAAGCGGATGGACCATTTGAGGCGCAGTCACTGTCAACATTTGCATGAAAAAATCTTCAAACATTAAATTATATGGACCGTACTATCGATTCAAATAAAGATTTCATGCATTTTTCTGCATTTTATGTGTGTTTTTTGAAAAACTTTCCTATAGCTCTTAAAAAATCACCCTTTAGAAGAGAGGGGGATCTTACATTGTCAGTTACCGAGTGCGCGCGTCCGTGTGTGCGTATGTCAGAGTGTGTGTGTGTGTGTATGAAAACACAAGAAGTCAAGGGAACAGGGTTTTTTGTAGTCGGGGCACTCGACTACAGCTCCCTTACTGGTTTTTAGATAGATAATTTCCTTATTTAATATTAAGACTAATTATTTACTTAATACACAGTAAAACATTTTGGACACAATTTCACATTGTTTTTGGGCAATTATTCAAAGATAAACATATTAATAGGATATTACCTTGGTGGGTCTATTGCAGAACTAATACACAGGGCTGCTGCGCTCCTCGCAAGATAAAGACACGTTCATCCTAAACCAAACCCGTCTTGGCGATTTCCTATCTAAATTCTGATATTATTTGTGATCTATATTTAGATTGTCCCAAAGCCTGTGGCCATTTAATGCGTCTTTTATGTTATCGAAAGTTAGTGTCGTTGGTTGAAAATGCCTCTATCGGGGGTGTCCTGGAAATCTCTAGAGATTTTGGCTTCGGTTGGTTTGCAAAACGCTCGAAAAATCCGTCGGTGTCCCAGAACTTGGAGAGATTTCATTTTCTTATTAAAAAGTCTAGTTAGAAGGTGTGTGTATAAGATTATGGTCCAACTACAAAAACAGGGCTGCGTCGCTCGCAAATAATTGATAACAAATTTTGTTCATAGCTGTATTGATGGTTTCAGACTTGCCAGCCCTGTTTGTGTCTTTGCTAAGTCCGCTAAGTTTGCGTAAGTTAGCGAAGTCGCATTGGTTGGTTTGTGTATTGGCTTTGGTTGGTTTCTCCAAATCTCTTAACAAAATACTAGAGGTTTGAAAGCAACCGAAAGAGATTTCTAGGACACCGAGAATTGGTTTTGGGTTGGAATTTGGTTGGAAGAGATTTGTGGGACACCTCCGTATCTGAACTTTTTTTATATGGGATTTTTCCCAATTATATGTATGATTGTTTCATCTTCCAGTAAGTTGCAAATATCATACACACGGGAACCTGTTATCTAATTGGTCAAGTTTTCTATATGTCCTGGTCAGGCTGATTCTTGCGTCAGTAAATATTGTTGATTCTTGTTTAATTTCATTCGTGATAGTAGTATCTCAATTTTTATACACCAATCCGTCTTATTTAATATTTCGGTTGTCCATGCAATCGGAGGTGTCCCAGAAATCTCTAAGGATTTTCGTATATAAGGTTTCGTTTTGAACTACAACTGCTTGCCCTTACATCATGTAAGTTACATGTAAAGTGTCTCCAAAATGCAAGGCTACTAGATTAGATGACAAAAGTTGAGAGATTTGAAACCGACTGCGCAGCACCAAAAAGATTTAACGCTTGCGGCTTTCGTTCTCTATAATCTAGTAAGCGACATTATTCTTGAAACTTTACATGCTCCTCCTAGTTTAGTTCAAAACGGAACCAACCCAAATCATCAAGGATCCTGGCTGGCTGTGGAAGCTTCAAGAAGTGACCATCCGATTTTCGCGGTTCCGACATAAAAGATGACTGTGCAATATTTCAGCTTGATAGCTTCAAAACTGAGGGACTAATTTGCGTAGACAGACGGTCTGACGGACAGACGGATCACTCGTCATGCTCAGCTCGTCCTGCTGATCAAGAATATATATACTTTATGTGGTCGGAGATGATTCCTTCTGTGCGTTCCAAACTTCTGGGCAAAATTATAATACACTTTTCAAGTGTACAAAAATTGTCAAGATTAAAGAGGCTCATTTGCTTTGAATGGGACAGTGAATAAATAAAATTGTTATATCCCTCAGTGTGGCCGGGTGGCTCAGCGGCTAGTGTGCGCGACCGCTGTGCAAGAGGTCGTGGGTTCGATCTCACCTCGGAACATCTAATGAAAAGTTTTTTCTTTGAATAAACTTTACACTCGGTCACGCCTCTCTGCTGTTGGCGCTAGCTTTGTAAGTAATTAGCCATGAAAAGCTTCTTAAGCTGCCGTTCGGATTCGGCTTTAAACTGTAGCCTTGGGGCTGTGTCAACTAGACAAGCCATTTTACTTTTACTTTACTATATCCCTCAGTTAATTCACTAGCAACCTCTGACTATTTGGGCCGGAATTTGTGCGAAGACGAAGACAACGTTGAAACAGCAGTAACCGTCAATCGAGAGCTAGAGAGTCATGCCGATTTTGACTGCTACCAACGTGGACAACTATTGGTTTCAGCAGGGCTGCAGACAGTTAGACAGTGCAGACAGACTTGATCGCCCGACTTAACCCCTGCGGCTTCTTTTTGTAGGGTTATTTGAAGTAAGAAGCTCAATAAGCCACGCACCCTGGAAGCTTCAAAAGACCACCTTCGCCATTATTATTTACAGAAACTAATTTGACAATTTGAGTTGACCAAGTTCACAGCTTCAGCTCTTTGGCTTTTACCATTTATCAAGTGCATAGATAGACAATCAGTCAGTGAATCAGTCATCTCGAAAAATGCTTCTTAAATAAAATTCGCAGTTAAGTTTTCAAGTTTACTCAATGAAAGCCTGGGCTTGTCTTTCACCTTTGAAGATAATGTGCTGAGTGTATGGACGCTTATTTGGCTGCATTCCTCATGGTACTCGTGCGCATCCTTGGTGTTTTATAATTCCCGGCATGCATGGGTATGTGTTTGTGTGTCTGCCGTGTGTGTGTGGGTGTGTGTGTTTGCATGTGTTTGTTTGTTTGCAGTTCGCGTGGGCTATAATTATTTAGCGTTACGATGTCACTGTCTGTTGCCTCGTGCGCCCGGCTCCTCCGGTTTCTCTTTCCATTTTTCTTCTTTTTTGAGTTTGGCGCTCGTGCGCGGGCTTGTAATAATATTTTAAATTAATTACAACAAACATGCATTTGCCTCCGCTGTGTGTGTGCGCGGGGCGTGCTTTTGTGCTGCTGTTTTGTATGAAAAGTGAATTAAGGCGAATTTAGTGCGCGTCGGCCACGTCCAAAGTGCATTTGTATGTCCTGCGCTAACTTTATCCTTGGCTTCCCACACACACACACACACACACAGAAGACACTTTCGCTGGGTTAGTGTGTTTATGTGCCCCTTTCAATTGCACGCCCTCCTCTGCCTTAAGTCGGCTTTTGCCATTGTCTATTAGTATCTCGTTTGCGCTTCTCTGTTTTCTGTTCTAGTGCTTCTTTTGAAGTTTTCGCTTGCATTCGCATTTTAATTTGAAGTGCATCATTTCTGTTGCCGTCTGCGTCTGCGGCCACAAACAGACAAACAGGCAAAGCACACAAACACACAAACAGACAAACAAAAAAGTGCTTATGCTCATTCATTCATTTCATTTCCCATTACAACGCTGGAGGACGAGCACGAGGACGAGGACGATATCCAACCAGTATTCCACCTGAGTTCGCTGGGTGTGTGCCTACAGGGAGAACGCAGCACGCTGAGCGCAGAAACCAAACAAAAATGGTTAAAAAGCAAAAGCAAGCCAAGGCGAGCCAACAACTACCCAACCGCCACTTGCCACTACTTTATGCCACTTCAACGCAACTCAATTGCTTTCTTTGCCCTTATCAAACCGTGTGAGTCGATGTGATGTGTGTGTGTGTGTGTGTGAGTGTAGCTTGCGGTTTTATTAAAATACTCCTCCACCCCTCCTCATGTCTGACGCGTTTTCTTTTCTTTTGGCCTGCAAATAATGAAAAGTGCCGCAACATAAAATTTGCACAAATTATTCCTATTTTGTTTTTTTTATTTCATTATAAGAGGGCAGCTTGATGATTCGGTGATATTGTAGTAACATCTTCATCTCTTTATATTAGTTGTTGTTGCATACTGAAAGTCTACAAGTTCTATAAATGATTCTTAAATCAAGTACAAAATGCCTATAAAAGCAAGAGTTTTGTTTACTCAACTCTGTTCATAAAATTCCCCCACTAGATCAACCCTTTACTTTATGGAGTGCATCCAAAAACATAAGTAATATGAAATTAATAAGAACTAAGTAAAAAGTACAAAAAACCCAATCTTTCAGTTTTAGAGACAGCTGTCGGTCAGCACTTTTCTGTGAACTATCCGTTGGTCAGCTAAGGGTAACCATCGGCCTGGCCGATCAGCACAAAAATACCAAAATTTGTACATTAAGTGTCAGCCATTTGCCAGGTGATTTCAGGCAGCCATCGGCATGGATATTTTAGTTAACCATTCGACAGTCTGTAGGTGACGTCGCGCAGGGGGCCAAGCCGAGCGAGCTCCTCCTCGATCTCATTCTCCAGCCAGGCGGCGACCTTCCAAACTACACAGAGAAAAACAAGAAAGAAAGTCGGTCAAGCCCGACGATAACATACTCTGTACCTGTGAAGTGCTGCCCATTGCGACCGGTGCTGCCCATAATTGATTGTTTTCTTTATAACTCGACAACCGTTCATCCGATCTTTACCATTCCTTTGGCGGATCGACAAATCCTTATTACTAAACATGTCCAGAAGGAACAAACCTTGTATCAATAAAACTGTGGGAGATATAACCCTTTTTTTTCCAATTTGAGGGGGCGTGGCAAAAATTTAAAATAAACTTGATCTGCCTGTCCCATACATGTCAAACCTCTATTGTAGTGGCCAAAGAATAAGGTAAAGATATTCTTAAATGTAAACACACATACTGTCTGCTCGCGTTATAAATACAAAAGTCCAATTACCAACTGTTCTTGCCATGAGATTGAGTGATTATCAGCCAGATCATCCGATAATGCCGTTGGGATCTGACGCCTACGCACGCGGTATCCTATGTCTGCCATTGGTGTGAGCAGAACAGAGATAGTCTAGTTAGAAAAGCTCAAGTCTGGTTAGCCCTTGCAGCAGTAAATAAGTTCTGAGTGGTTTAGTTTAAGATTTTGGTTGGAGTTAAGCGGACGTGTCGCTCAAGACCCACAAATAAAAGCAATTACATAACATACATGTGCCACGTTTATAATTTTAAAGCAGCGATGTCCAAAATTTGAAAAGGCAGCCACGCGTGGTTGGCAAGCCAAATTCTGTCGGCGTTTTAGAGATGCAGGCAAGACATTTTTTAATGTTTATAGCTGACAAGGAAGAATTCATCCAACCTGACAACAATAAAATTGATAAAACTTCGCTAAACTTAGCATCTTATACAGTTGATTTAGGTCTGGCCAGACAATGTCGCCCATTTAGTGATACAATACAAATATGCTGCGCATCGATTTAATTTGTTTTATGTTTGAATCGCACGCAATTTATTTTTTCAGTGTAAAGCAGTAAAACGTCACCTTGGCTTCGTGTTTCGCTGCTTCGCACACTAGCAAACGCTTTCATTATGTGAGTTTGGACACCACTGTCTTAAAGTGAAAACTCTCTACCTTTTCCTGGTTCGTAATCAATACAACTGTGTTTACCGCGCTTAGGAACACTTGCAAGGAGGTATATCTTAGTTTTACCTGTTTTTTGTGCTGAGTGGTTAAATATCGAATTTCTTTAATATAGCCCGTGTTGGGGTCACGGTTCCATCGGCCAACCCGACCCCACCCAACCTTTTCTGTACTTGACGGGATCTCTTTCCATCCATTTGGACCGAATAATCCACAGCCAATTCATTGGAATCAGCAAGTGGATAAAATTTCGGCCCCTGGCGGCCACCGCCAACAACCAGCAGCCAGTGGGTTTTACGTACCCACAAAGAAGCTCCCGCTAGTTGGAATTACATAATCATCCAGAGACCCAAACAGTTCTTGGCAAGACTCCTCAGTATCCATCTCTAAACCATCTACGATATCCAAACCAACCAATTAGCCATATGATCTGAGTGAAGAGTACCAATTGAGCAAAGAAAAACTATATTATGGCCGTCTAGTTAAAGCCGCACCTCAGCGAACTTTCTATAAAATCTTGTTGTCACAGACGGCCGATCTTGGGGCGGAATTCTTAATTTGTTAACAGTAAAGCGGTCTCATCCTACCGTCCACCATGAATGAGGCGCTCCCTTGTAATGGTTCAAGCCAACTTACATAGTCCAGGTGTACCATAGTGACTCTCAAACTGTAATTTTTCTTTGCTTTACAATTCTGTTAGAACTATAAAATATTTATGATAGATATATTAAGCAATTTATGAAATTTGTGCAGATAGCTAATATGAAGTGTTTGGATATCGAACGGGTATGAATTTGAAATTATAGTCCTAATTAGCCAAAATCTTATATCGATGTATGCAACCTTTATTCGCAGCAACACTTGCCTGCGTCGTCTCTGAGCTCACCGTCTAAGAGGAGTAAGTTTTTTTTTGTAAACAATACTCTAAGTTTAAAAACCTAATCAACCATACCTCCATTAAGCATTAGTATTATTAAACCTTTTCATAATTTGTTTTGGGACAAGTTTTGTCGAGCCAATTATATTAAGTTTCAAATATCCATGACTTATCAAACCGCCCTCACCTGCAAAAATACACAATAATAATAGCTGCATTTCATTAACAATTTCTGTTATATTTCCAGGCTTTTCATGTGCTGCCAGCTTGCGACATCCAATCTTTTACTCCAACAGTCACCGACCGTCCTCAAACCGCTCCCGCTTGCAAAAATAAACAAAAAATTATAAATGAAAGCAACGCCTTTGTTTTTTATTTGATAATTTTATACATTTTCGCCTCAACTGTTTTCGCTTTTGTCGTTACAAACCAGAAAACAATAAAGAAATGGCAACATTTTGTGCGTGTGTCGTGGCCCTGGTCCTGGCCCCCCCCCCGTTTCGGAGTGTTACAAATAGTGGAATAGTCCAACGTACATCGTAAATATTTCAACTATGGTACAACAACAACGACAGCAATGGCAGCATCAGCCACCATAACGAGCACAAATAGCAAACAAGGCGGCAAAAGCAGGCGAAAAGGCGAATCGATAGATTGCACCTGGTTCCAAGCCACGCAGAAAGTGTCCCAAGCTAGAAAGCCCGGAACCTTTACAACCTAAACAACAAAAACAATAAAGAATCAAGGGCGTCCTGGCTGCAACTTTGCCTTCCACCGACTGCGTCTTCCACTACAACTTCTTCTTCTTCTTCTTTTTCTCCATCTCCGTCTCCGTCAGCGTTGAGCTCAGCAGTTTTTGGATTCCCCCGACTGGCAACCCATGCGAAAATTTGAAGCGATTTATTTACTTTTTGCCATTGCCATTTGCCGTTTGGTGCTACCAAAATCCAACCGACGTCTACAATGCTGCTCCTCGTATCGTTCCACTAGATGTATGCTTCTCCCTTTCTTTTCCCCATTTCGAATGCGGTGCAACAACAAATTGAGGCATATACGAATCACCTTTGTTAATATTCCTAATGCAGATTGACGGCACTTAACTTCTGAGTGAGAATTTGGCAAAGTTTGTATGGAAAGTTTTGAACAGTGCATAGAAACTGTTCAAATGAGTTAAATGAGTTGAATAAATTTCATCAAAACATTTGGGAAAAGCTAGACAATCATCGAGATTTTAGGTAAGAAAAATTGAATGAAAAATTGATCATACGACATGTAAGCCAGATGAAAAGAACAAGCCTACTAGTTGACAATATGAGAGAGCAGTCAATGGTATTTCTTAGTTACCCTACGTATAACAGCGTTTTTATGTTCTTCACTAATTCCAAAAGTTTCCAAAATAGCAAGTAATGGCAACACTGCGTATGAAAATTTCAATTATGAATGCGCATTGTTCCGTGTTGACCCTGCCCAGCCTCCTGCAGTGTGTGAGGGTTCGATAATTTTTGAATTTGAATGTTCGATGAATTAGATTTAAAATAATCGATATTCGATAAGTTCACATTAGGGGCTATCTCATGTACAAGCGCTATCATTCGCTATCATGCGTCCACAAATAAGTTGGCAGCCCTTGTCACGCAGCCATGCTATGTAAGCTGTCATGCTTGTTTTCCGCCTTCACTTTTGCTGAAACCGAAAACTCGAAATGACGCTCAATAATCATATTTCAACGTGATTCAAGCCATAAGTGTTGGCCATCCGCCATCCAGGACCTGTTTACGATCGTCTTGCGCCAATACATATATGGTTGGCCAACTATTTTCCTTGCCAAAACCAACAATTAAAATTGTCACCCGACGTAACCTCAACTTCATGTATGGTAAACAAAAACTAGGTCGTGTGACCTAGTAGTGATAAAAACTTGTCTTATCCAGTGTTACATTGAAGAAATTGCACTAGTGTGTGCTCCGGCACTTAGTCCGGAAGCGCAGAGAATATCTAGGCAATTTGTCCCATTCGCCCATAACCATCCGACGAGCTGTTGTCGCCTGTGCTAGCCAGAGAGTATCTCAGTTCAGGGCTTGTTCCTGGGATTCTGCCAGTGGTATCTATTAATTGGATTCTCTGCGTTTGGACTCGTCCCTAGCTGGATCATTGGATATTTTCATTAGCACCGCCTGCACGTGGGCGTGACGCTGTGGCTGCTGCCAGGGGCGCTAACTTAACCTTGGCCTCAATACCTGTCCCCTGTGCGCTGCTTCCCAAACCCAGCAGCATTAAATATTTCGCTACTGCTCCTACATTTGGTAGCTGAGCTGCCCAAATAGTGCTCACCATCAACGAACAGCTGTCGCCGTATATACGAGCCCTCAAGCCAGGGCTTGGCCACGTGTGCACGTTTCGTAACCGGACTTTACCGCAGGATTAAGCGAAGGATCACTATACCGTAGTATCGGAACTAGTTTGCTGAATTTTGTGCATTTTGATATCCCTGCTAGTGGAGTAATTTTGTCTTAAACTTGTATTTTCCTAGGTCTAACATACTGCTTGTGGGAGTTTTTGTTTTTGCCTCCTTTTCCCCCGACACCTTCGACGACCATCAGGCCTGCTGACACCGATGGACGCTGCAGTAAGTACGGCATAGCCGACCCTAAGTAAGAGCAAATGATAAACAAGCAAAAGCAGTTTTGAACCGCTTAACGGCTCAAGTTCGCTTATACAAATATGTTGGGGAGTTCAGAATGCACACTCATAGTTTGATCAAAAGCCAAATCTATACCGAATTTGGATTTAAGAGGATTAAACTAACGAAAATGAAATAAATAATCATTTAAAGGGCATCCATAGTAAGTTTACTCGCGTCTTGATTTGGGCAGAGCCATATAATCTCACAAGGTTCTGCATGGTAGGGTGGGTATAGAGGAGGACAACAACATCTTAGTTCTCCCCTAAATTGTAACACGTCCAGGTTCTGTATTCTATGGTTTAGCCATTCCTTAAAGCTCTGTCTGTTTTAATCTGTAGCGCATGATTTGGAGAGCACCAAAGACCGCCCCACTTTCCCTGAGACAGAGCGCGCTCTCGACATTCCGCGTGTCCGTTACAAGTGGCAACATCATGCTGTTAGAATAGGCTAAAGCAAATCGATTTCGGCACCGATCTTTAGGAATCGTTAGGAAAATTCAACCCTGTCGGTGGAAAATATATAATCAAGGTGGTCAGGGCAAAAGTTTCAAATGTGGAAAAAGTCGGAAAATGGTCTGAAACTGTTGTAGGAAAATTTTTGTTTATCATTCGATCAGGTTCAAACTCATTTTCAAAAACCAAATCTTTCGGAAAGTTCTTGTGTGAAAATTTGGTTCTTAAGTTTGTTTGGGGGAAAGTTAACTTTCACCCATTGGCTACCACAATAAAGCGACGAATACCTTAGAGGAGGTACACACATACACAAAGGCGTCTGTCTGTTCAGGCTGGAAATGTAGTGTTAATATGCGCGTAGATTTTCAACTTCGTTTTTTGTAATCAGCACACTAAAATTCATATATACTGAAAGTTTGAATCAGAGTGTGGGACATGTGGGACTCCTGCTGGAATTTCTAGAATGTTCTGAGCCATCAGGGCTTGAAGTCTTCGAACCTGCAGCTCGGTTCTGAAATGAAGCGGAGCTATCAAAAGGGACTAATATACTTTTCACCTACCGAATTACAAGAAAACTAAGATCTCATCTGTCATTTCCTCCCCATTGAAAGGCACACCTGAGTTTAGATGGTGTAATTTCTTCTAAATTTCTTCCTCATCTTTAAAGTCTCCAAAAGAGAGTTTGAACCCCTATCCGAATCTTCTAAACCTAAGATTATTTCCTTTTAATGGACAACTTTACAAGAATTCAAAGTGAATGTTAGCAGGCTCAAGGTCGAGGTTTGATTATAGTTCAATAATCAACCAGAAAATTCAACAGAGAATACATATGAACATGAACAGCGGAGCTTAAAGCTAGTTTAAATTTCGTGCTATTTGTGCACTTGGAATTCTCAACTCGTTATTCGCCAGCTGGGTAATATAAATAGGATTTGCAAATGGCTTGTTGGTGTGACAGCAACTGAAAGTGTTCGGACGAAGGCTTTGCCATGGCGGCAGCCGAAACGGCAGTCTACACAGCCACAGCTACTGTTCATGTTCATATGTATTCTCTGTTGAGTTTTCTGGTTGATTATTGAACTATAATCAAACCTTGACCTTAAGCCTGCTAACATTCACTTTGACTAAAATCAAAACAGTTCGTTCAACCCATATTCTTTACATGATTTCTGAAAATAACATTTACTCATTTTTTGCAGGAGATCTTCGAAGTCGCTCAATTTCGTGCATTTCCCCCCCCCAAAAATCTTTGCTAGTTGTTTTCTATTTTATTGCACAAATGGTAATGGTCTTGTTTTTCATTTTTAACATTACTATTTTTGTTTTTGTTTGGATTACATCGTCACCGTCGCCGTTTGCCGGCGCTAGTCCCTTTTTTCTCTCTTACACATTTTTAGCTTTTTCCATTTTCATTTTATTTTGGGCGCATTTGCAGCGTTATGACAAACAAGTGTCCATTTATTTGCCAAATTTAATGTTTCACCATTTTCTTGGGTGACAAATTATGCTGCTTCGATTTCTCGAGTTCCGCAGCTTGGACAACTGTGACTTGAATTTAATAACAAAAACGGCTAATGGCGGACATGGCCACGCCCCGTGGCACACTTTCTCGCCGGCAGGACTAATATATTTCAAATATTTAACAGTATTCGGCTATCTTGGTGTCCATCTCGCTGTGGCTTTCTGCTCCTTTGGCCGCCATCTCAGCTCCTTAAGCGTTTAGCAAGGTTTTTGGTGGCTAATGCATAATTTATACAAAAATTTGTCATTGCCATTAGGGCAGGCACAAGCTGAGTTTTTCACTAATTGGCCAGGTGTTGGTCGCCTTTACAGGTATTTTTGTTAATTAGCTGCGATGTCATGTTAAATTTGTACTTTTTGGGCTGCTTAGCGATGTTATCAGGGTTGCCGTTTTGCGCTTTTTTTTATGTTTTTGAAAACATTTTCTGACATGTCAGCTAGTGGTACAACTAGGAGGCCAAAATTAATGAATAGATTATGATTAATGAGCGAGCGACATCATTAAAATATATTTATATATTCAAATTGCGGTTTTTCTGACCGACCCCAACTCGAGCAGACCGACAGCCATGAATGGAAAACGAGCAGGAGCAGGAGCAGGAGCGGGAGCCGTAGCAGGGCCAGGAGGCGAATGAATGAAACGGACCGCATTGCCCGTCGTTTGCTGAAATGTCATACAACACACAAACACAAAAGCACACAAAATGTTAAATCATTAGTTTAAATTGCCGCAGAAAGTTTTTTTTTTTTTTTTACAAAATATGAAAACGTGAAAATGGCAAAGTGAAAGCGGGTGGGAGGAGACAGAGGAGCAACGAGACGCAAAGCAAGTGGAATCAGCAGCAAAAGACCGAGAAGATAAAAGCGTACGCATCCTTGAACTTTTATTTATTTATATCTTTCGCTCCGCTCTGCTCCGACTCCTGGCGCTGCTTCATAGTGTGCTTTGTTTGTTTGTTTGCCACAAGCCCGACCGCAAAAGCGGCCCCTGACCCCACCCCACCCCTCACCCGCTCTAGCATTTTTGCATATTGCCCATACGCAACGTTGCCGCTGGCCAAAAAACTTTCCTCAGGCCAGCGTTTGCTTTATTAAAAAACTAGAAAAAAGGGAAACTTTGCTACGAATTATTTCAATTCTAATTTATTTGGTTTTCTGGTATTTTTGATCGTTGTCGCAGTACCAGAACGAGCACAAATGAGTTCTGCTCGTAGTTAGACAATGACATGCACATAATTCAAGTTGTGCCACCAGCAACAAATGCACTCGGTTCCCAGTGAGTAAGAGAAATTAACTATACCCGCCCACCCACCGCCCACCTCCCAGTCCCAGCATTCAACTAAGATTGACAGCAGCACCACAAAACGAGGAGAGTAAGCTGAAGGGGTCTGGAGGGTATTATCAAGAGCTTAGCAATAGCAATCGCATTCGTACTCTCGCACTCGCATTCGCCTTCACTTTGGCACGAGCATAGTGAATTATTTCGGCGTCTCAACAAGCTTAAAAGTTATCTTTGATTATGTGTCGTTTTAAGTGGATTTATTTGTAAACTTTATGTGGCAAAGGGCAAGTGCCAAAAGTTATTTTGTTGTATGTAATCACTTGAACTCGTTCTTGTATAAATTCTGTACGGAATTAACAATATCATTTGGAATTGGGAAAGCTACTTATTTAGAATAATTATCCAATTTGGTAAGACAGCAATCGATTAACGAAGAATTGCTCTGGTACTAACACTTTGGTTAGCAAGTGATGATAGATTTCTGACCTACAGTAATACCATCTTGGTATTCTTAAATCTTTTTTGATGTAAGATCTCCGTCATATCAAGAATGAATTGGGAATAGCTAGAATGCTGCCGGCACTCTACACCAAACGTAATTGAAAAAATTCCATTTTCTACTTAAAATTTCAAGTACGATTCGTACTTGGGTGTACGTTAATTGAGTAAGAAACAATCTAAAACCGAAAAACATGTGCTATTATCGTTGAAGCTTTCTTGCCAAGGTTTTTTTTCCTGCCTTTTCCTTGGGTAATTCTAAATTAAGTTCTCGAAAAATGTAAATTGTAAAACAGATTGAAATACTTTCTCAGATGTAAAGATGAATATCTAATCACTGACTACCACTGAACTGCTAGCTTTAAGCAAACTGTAAATATTACTGGGCTTATTGCAAACCATTATTATTATTATTATTGAAATGAGAACAAACGTTTTTGAATCAAGAACTTTTTGTACTTACAGTAAGATGAAAGATAGGGGAAAGTTAACTTCGGCTCTGCCGAAGTTTTGTATACCCATGCAGCCTCCATTGAAAACAAAAAAGTTTTTCTAACTAAGACTCCTTTTTGGGCCTTACTTTTCTATAAAACTGTTCAACCTGACTCACTCACTCACTCACTGGTGACCGCTGAACAGCCAAAACCATAAGAGATAGGATGCTTTATTTTTTACTGTAGGTTGATCATATGCTGAAAGTGAGTACTAAGATCCGGTTTTGGATAATTCTGACTCGAAATGGGGAAAATTCGCTTAAAACTTTTGTACGCATTTTTTTTTGTTTTTCATCCGATCGGGCTCAAACTCATTTTCAAAATTCTATATGAAAATTCAACAATGACTGCATACCAGTCTTCTGGAAAATATACCCCACTTGGAGGAAATTGGTGGGTAAAGGTTAAGTGGGTTAAAGATATCAACTCGGGCTGCCGATTTTCATTGTACTTGGTTGTGTGGTGGTCCAAAAACCGCGATAATTCCAAAATTCTTAATTTCTGTGAAACATTTTGAAATGGTGGGCATTTCTTAGTTGAAGAAATGGGCGAGAAATGGTCCAAAAACCGCGATATTTGCAAAATTTTTCATTTTGGTGAAACTTTGGGGATTGGTTGGACGCTTGACCGATCGTTCCTGTTACAGCTATATGCTTTAGGCCCGATTTTCTCAAAGGTTCCGGTTGGCCAAACGAGTGATTGGTTTTCTCAACAGCAGTTTCATCCGATATCGATAAATTCCTATCGCTGCGCTAGGGTGACCAGACACAGTCATCAAATTAGGTATTTTTGTTAGGGATTTTTTAATGTTATTGAATGCTGCTGGTAATATTTTTGCGAAAAATTGATTAAAATTGATTGTGATGAATCAAAAGCAATAGCTGAGGACACTTGTTTACCTGCAGGGCTTATCAAAGGAACGCTGACTACACAGAAGTCAGCCGCCGTGATAAGGAAGTTGTCACATGCATAAGAACGAAGCGGCGCCAAGTCCTGCTAACAATCCAAGTCACAACAAATTAAATCGCAAATGAAGTCAAGGCTTTAATAAATTATTTTACATGTAGATTTTGTCAACCTGAATCGTTGTACTAATGTGGCATCTTACAGATCAGTTAAGTAATTAGGCCTCTTCCTGTACTCTCTTGCATTTTTTATACGTTGCTCTGCCTCTTCAAACTCCATATTCATTGCGTGGAGTTGAAAAATTCGTTTATTCATAAACATTTTGTGGCAGCAAATAATAAAATAAACAAATGGAATATTGGAGACAGCTGTTTGTATAGCGATAAAATATATCGATAATTCCATCGGCACTGAACTCGCGGTTAACTTTAACTAGTACACAGCATGAGATACGCAAATTCGGTTAAACTGCCTGTCAAGTTGACTAAACGCACATTGAGAAATCGGATTTGGAGAGCGTTATGCGTTAATAGGTAACAGTTAGCTTTTTCCCATACAAAAAAAGCCAAATGTTGGCTATAAGCGCATAACGCAGTCCTAGTGTAAATGTTGTATAACTCTCTGTGCTCAATAACTTGTCGTTTACAAAATTGTAATTTGCAAATAAGACTTGCGTATAATCGTAGTAAAAGTTAACATTCAAACCGACCGATTGTTGCTAAAACAGCTATATGCTATATTCACCCGATCCGGTCAATTCCGAAAAAATAGCAGCGTGCAGCAGAAAGATGACTCTTTGCTAAGTTTCAGCTCAATAGCTTTAAAGCTAGTTTGCGTAGAAACAGACAGAGATACGGATAAGTCTCAATCGATTCAGCTTGTCGCCCTAATCAAGAATATATATAGTTTATGCGGTCGGAAATGAATATTTCAATGCGTTGCAAACTTCTAGGAAAATTAGTAACGAGTTTAGCTGACTCGAGGTTCAGAAGTTTCTTTTGTTCACAACTGTAAACAGCTTATGCATTGACACACCAAAAAGAGCGTGGATACCTTTACAGCTGTTTCATGGATGTCCAATCCAATCAAAAAAATGGAGTTTCGCTAAATGGCCCCTGATCGTTGAGCCAGTTCCATGCAATCAGAACTTAAGCATTAGAAAGGTCGCCAAATAAGTTTCAAAAACGGAAAAGTAATCGCTAAAGCCCATATCCAGTTAGTATATAAGATAATCGATAAGATCACGCAAGAACTGGACTATTTTTTGTTCAGCCGGTTTCGACAAATATGCAGCGTAGTTTAATTTCAAGACTTGTTTCAAAATTTTCAACGGACGAAGAAGATATCAGATATAAGAGCAATCTTGAAATAGTTATATAGACTACTTCTTCCTGTCCTGATGATAACTAATCGTTATGTAACGAATTGATTGGAAGCATAATTCTTTTCTTCATAATCCAATAAAATCTTCATAAAATGTACTTCCACTCAGAAACATATATCAAAGTCATAACTTATTTCTAGATAAACGTCATGCACATTCCATTTGATGAGCTTTAACTACTCGAAGGAATGCAACGGGCGGACACGATGCTCGTTGAATTTTCGCTCTTTCATCATCCACAAATTTCCGTCATAATAACGTTTACGAGTTGTTGCATTTTATAATCAAACTTGTTACTTCAGCTACTTTTGATTTAACGTCTGCTTGGCCCCGCACATCCCGCCCTCTTGACGCTCATCAAAGTTTACCCCAGTAGACAGCCCGGCAGCCGCAGCAAAATGAATAAGCACTGCCGCCTCCTGCCGCGCCCCTCGACTTTTGGCCGTTAAACCGACTTCAGAATTAATCAAATCCAAGTCAGATGTTGTGCGCTGCCAAAAAACTTAAGCACAACAACACCGACAGCAATTTGTTGTTACTTTTGGCCCAACCCTTTTGTACTTGGCTAGCTCCCCTTGCAGCATTTTGGCTAAAGAGTGCGGCGTCCCTTTCGTTTCATTGTCATAACGCACATTTACCAAATTATATTTGTAAACTTCTCACACCATTCGCCCCCCGCCTGCCAATTGGCCCTTTCCGAGATTCTTTGCTCATCCGCCGCCCCCTGCAGGCATTAATGTACAATGAAATTGGCCAAAACTTGGCGCGCACATCACAAATATTATCGCATAAAGATGATGATTTTATGACGAAACGAGAGGGGTTGGGGTGGAAATGTGGATGGGACGTGGGCTGGTGCGGCTTTCAGCTTCATTTGGCTTTCACTGGCGAACATGTTGATGATGTTGTACCGATGATTTGATAGCCGCAGCCGCAGCCAATAAGCCAGAATTCATTCGAGCCGTCTACTAATGAACACTCAATTACAATGATGTATCCCCCCACCAACCGTCTGTCCAGGTTCAGTCAGCCGGCTCTCCGTTTGACGTTGTTTCCATTAACATTTGACCACGGCGCGGAGCGGGACGTTCGGTTAATGAATCTCTATCGAAACTGTAACGGATTTCCATGATGCGCTGCTTTTGATGCCAAAAAGTTTTTCACTGCTGACAGCGTCATATGCCAAAGTATTCGCCGGCAACTGACTCAAGCATAATTAGACATAATTCGCTGACATTTGATCGATCAACGGCATCCACCGACATCGACGGCCATTGTGCTCTGCTCTGTGTTTTGTTGTGTGTGCCCCAAAATTTGTGTCTATAATTCCAATTCGGTGCCATGTTAATTAATGGGAATGCAATGCAAATTAGCAAACACGAATGCTAATTGAATAAAACTCATTGTAGTTTTCTAACCATTTTTCATATGTTGATTCAGAAACTGATAGTTTACGAAATCGAATTAGGGTCAACAAACCAAAACAATTCAATTCAATGCCAGGGAATTTTTCATATTTTTAAAGCATTTTAATGGTAGCGTAAGCCAAATGAAAACTCCAAGGACTTTATGTACCCAAAATACACGGACAAAATATGTGAAAAGTACAACAACAATACACACAGCTTTCGTTTCACCGCTTTGGGGTGCATATCTGGTATAAAAGCCGGTTGATCGGATTACTCGAACTTTTGAGCTCTCTACAAAGGCTGCCGAGTGAGCTGATTTGTACGACCTTGGATGTTTATGCTTTTGCTTTTGTTTTCAAAAATTTCTCCAAGATTGGTGGAATCCAAAATGTTTTTTACAATTAAAAATTGACCAAAGTAGCCACATTTTCGGTTTCGAAAAGATTCCTTGTTCGGTTACTGTTGAGTTTGGGACACTGGGTCTTCATTTGTGCACTGAACCGTTGTTTTTAGACACAATTATATTGCGGCCGCGTTGTGACCAAACAAATAGGAAAAAATACGAACAACAACAAGCAGCTTAAGGGTCTGTGAAAAACCGGAAGATACCAAAGCTTTGTGCGGCTTGTGGGAGCTGCACAATCTCTACTGGAGCTCTTCTGATTTCGAGGTGCTTCTCGGACAACTTGGCCAAAAATTTATCATAGGAGGACACTTAAATGCCAAGCACCAGCTCTGGAATAACTTCAGGGCCAACCGACGAGGCACTGCGCTGCACCAAGCGATTTGTGGAGACTACACACAAGTTCTGGCCACTGGAAGACACACCTACTATCCATATAATAGGCGAGGGTTACCCACCTGCTTGGACTTCTACATGTATAAGAGGCTGCCAGGACATTTTCTTACAGTGCGCGAGGAGTATGACCTGTTGACTGACCATCTCCCCATCCTGGCAACTGTGGGCCTGAGTTGTCAAACTCAGGTTTCAGGAGGAGTTTAGTGACTCCCTCTACCTAAACATGGAGGTCCTGTCCACTGAAGACGTCGATGACGCCATTGACTCAGAACTAGTGCCACCAACGCTGCACCAGCAAACCCACTTCCACTCACACACAACTCGTAGAAGTTTCGTACTGACCCCGGCGGCAGAGAGCCAATTAGTTGGAGTTGGGGCACTCGACTACAGCGCATTTACTTGTTTGAACTAGCAGCTTCCTCCTCATGCTAGGCAAGGTAACGCTACGTTGGCAGAAGCCTTGGCGAATATGTGCGTACCAGAGACCTGCAACAAACCTCTAATGTTCAATCACACTTAATAGGCTTGGTTAGGCTTGCCGCCTAGGTTCGACACACTCGAAATGATCGCAGAAAGCACTTTGATTCAGAACAAGCACATTGAGTCAGAATATGAACAAGCTTGCTTAAGCTTTTCATAACACGAGTAATAAAAAGCCTCTTGCCAGCAATGGGCAATCCTTTTCGAGCATCTCTCTTGCTTACTCGCACTCGCAACAAAATTTACTCGCACTTCACGGCGAGCTTCGACAAGACTCTTATGCGATTGTTGTTGTGTTTTGAAAACTTCAAACAACAACATGCCACAAGAAGGAAAGAAAAAGCGTATGCAAAATACAAATGCAAGTAATAGGCCATCATGCTATCTCCTTTGCTCTCACAGGCTGTTGTTTTTTGTGTGCTTATGACGAATGTGCACAAGCGTTGATCGCATCAGATCTTCTGCAACAAGTACTCGTGGTAACTCGCGTTCGAAGCTACGAGTTATCGCAAGTATTTGTACTAAAAGAGCATTACTCATGACGACTCGCACCAGAACTTAGACTTTAGCAACAAGAGGCTTCCGACGACTCGCGGCCGAAGCTCTGAGTCAACACGAGTATATGTACGGGCAACACTCGAGCTTGACAAGCCTTGAGCGCTGAGCGAGTGAACTCGTGACGGCTCGTTGTAGTACTCTGGCGCGTACCCATTTTGCCTCACTATATGGGTGAAAGGCATTCTCTTCCTTTCGGTATTTTTTCGCTCTTTTGTTTTCCAAAGTCAGGATTATTTGATTAGTAAGAGAGAAGACTTGTTGTTTATTCGTGCAGTTCAGAACTCGTGGCAGCATTCTACCCAGATTCGGAAGGTTTGCAAACAAGCATTTTCTAAGGATTGTTTAGCAAGATTCAAGCTATCTCTTCCCGAAGCCCCACACTCACAGTCGTACAAATACGCTGCACATTTGCAGCTTACAAATTCTACCCAGTTGTCAGGACAAACAGCCCCCCTCCCCACCGCCGATCGGATGACTGAGCGCAAGGAACGATCGGTCAAAAACTAGTTCTAGTGAGAAAACTTTTTGTTTTAGAAACGCTTAGAACACAACAACCATTTTAAATTACAATTACCCCAACGACGTCGGAAACAAGTTTTTATTTATGACGTCCTCCGTTAACTACCTCCATTTTGAAATCGAACTCTAGCTTCCATAGGAACGATCGGCGAAAACAGTCGTGACTACTTTTGTTAATGAAACGTCTTTGTATTCTTATTTTATATACTTTAACACATTTCTACATATCAAAATCTATATTTTACCTAATATTTTTGATATCATAAAGGAGTCGCCAAAGAGTTTTTTTTTCTTTATAATATTGTTCATATTTCCTAACATTGCCCTTTCCCCAGCTAAAATAAACTTGGGTATAAGACCCAAACATATCGATATTCGTTGCATCGTTTCTCAATCGTCTCAATCGCCTTCGGTTCTCTCAAGTCCAAATATTGTCGCTCAATCCGCTTAATGTCGTCGTCCAGTGCAAATTATGAGTATCTAAATATTGCCATTTCATCTTAATAATGCAATCCCGGGTCAAACTATCGTCTTACGGATGATTATGCTTGCGTTTGTCAATCAACGATTTGCCTCACTTTTCTCCTGTTGCTCTGCATCTGCCCGCTGAATGACTGCAAACAAATTGTGTTTGTAATTTGACATTTAATTCGCATAATTAGTGTGCCGACATTTTTCTGCCTTCTTTCTTCCGCTTACCGACCGTTTTTCCGACTTGGCTTTAATTAAATTCATTGCCATATTTATGAAACTTTTTTCATTAAATTTTTGCGTTTTCTTCAGAAATATTTGCGCAACCAGCCACAACGGGAACCTTCTCTTAACCCACTGCGGAATATTGTTTTTTTTTTTCTTTGCGGGTTTTACGCATTTCGTGGCCTTTTTTTCGGGAGTGCCTTTGGTGCGGGTGGGTGGTCATTGGCCATTGCCTTGGCAGGAAAATGTTATAAAAATAAAAAATAAAAATTCTGACACCTAAATTGCTGTGACATATTTGATTTATGAGGCCACCTATTTGGCCCCAAAAGTGCGCAGCATCAAACATAAAAGCTTGGACCAACCAACAACGACAACAACAACAAAGAGGAGGAAAGGAAAGGAAAGGAAGCAGCGAGGCAAGCAGGCAACACATAAAAAACACGAAAGGAAGTGGCACTAAAACAATTACAAAATAAAAACGATTACACGCCACTTCCGGCGACATAAAAATGGCGCAGGGCCACGAAGATGGAGAAGATGCTCGAGAAAAGGGTTTTGGGCCAAAGGGACGCACACACACACACACACACACACATCCATTTAATAAAAGAGGCCACTAAGAGACGCTAGCAATACAGGACCATAATCTTGGGTTAAAGACCATTAAGAATTTTTATTTTCAATTAAACCCGATTTGCCTTAATGCCCCACAAGGCCGACAACGACGCAGCACTGGCGACAACAACAACAGGCAACATCGTGGCCAAGAATTTATATGCGCCGCATAGTCCAAAAAGGGTCGCCCCATCGAGTCGCTGACTTTATTCCCGCCAATCCCAAGGAGCAGTGTACTATGTGACATTTTAACATTTTAATGGAAATTTTAAAGCAATATCAAAAAGCAACAGAGCAAGTAACGTTACCCTGTTTTTGGGGTAGTATCAAGCTGGGTTACTCAAACTCGCTCTCACTACTGTTCCCTGAAATGAGAACAAATGGAAAAAGGATACAAACAACAACTAAAGCTCCCAAATAATATTCGCAAACAAAGTGGATCACCAAGTGGGAACACCAAATAGCAGACCTAGAAGTTCTAAAACAAAGATAGGTAAGGCTGCTTTCAGACGTCAGTTAACTGGCAGTCTGTTCAGACTGAGTAAAATACATGAGAGTATTGACAGATTTCTCTGACCATAAAAATGTCACTACACTGGCAGGTGTTAACACTTGTATGGCAGCAACTGACACCTAAAAATATAGACAACCTGCCAATGTGTCTGAACGCACCTTAAATGCCATACAAGTGAATGGCAAGGGGAGATTTCAATGGGGACCTCCGATTTTATATGAGTGTGCTGTGCGTGTGTCAAGTCTGCCGAACAAACTTTGCACACAGACAGCACACATATGTTAAATCGCACATAAGATATCACCCGTTTTGCTGGAGCGTTATCATCAATGCGGTATAACATGTCCTATCCAGCGCAGTGGCTGTTGTTTTATGCGCTGGACAAGCTTTGTGTCCCCATAGAGCTCGTACAGTTCGTGATTCATTCGGATGCGAAATTCGTCGCCAACTTTTAGAGGTCCATAAGTCCTCCGAAAAACTTTTCTCTTGAACACGCCAATTGCCGCCTCATCCGTTGATGTTATTGTCCATGCTTCTGCGCCGTATAGCAGGACTGGGATGATAAGCGACTTGTATAGCGCAATTTTCGTTTTTTAAGAGAGGGTTTTGCTCTTGAACTCCTTACTAAGCCCGTAGTAACATCGGTTTGCAGTGATTTATCTTCGTTTCGAGGTAGAAAAAGTCCTTAATAACCTGGAAGTTGTATTCTCCCATTGCAACAGATTGTCCAAGCGTACACTCACTGCGCGTTGATAGTAGGTACTTCGTCTTATCCTCATTTACCGCTAAGTCCATAAGTTTTGACTGCTTCTGTATCTCTGGGAACGCCTGTCTTACCACAGATTCGTCTTTGCCGATGATATCAATTTCATCGGCATATGCAAGTAGCATGTTATCTCTGGTAAAGATGGTGCCCGTTCTGTTAGCATTTGGGCACTGGCGCAGTATATACTCCGCCAGCAGATTAAAGTCACACGATAAGGTGTCGCCCTGCCTAAAACCTCTTTTGGTATTGGAAGGCTCGGAGCGTTTTTTTCCTTTTTTGAGGGAGCTTTGTATGCTTCTCAACGTCATCATGCAAAGTCGAACGTACTTTGCTGGTATACCAAAAGTAGACAGGGCTTCAAAGAACTTTGCCCTTATCGGCCTGTCAAAGGCGGCTTTATAGTCAACAAAAAGGTGGTGGGTGTCGATCTGTCTCTCTTGGGTCTTCTCCAGGATTTGTCGCAGTGTGAATATCTGATCTGTGGTGGATTTGCCAAGTCTAAGGCCACACTGATAAGTTTCAATCAGTTCGTTCATTCTCGGCTTTAGACGTTCACATAGGATGCATGATAGAACCTTATATGCAATGGGAAGGAAACTGATCCCGCCCCCCTCGCTACGCCACTGGTTAAATTCATTCGGCACCTCCCAGTCTTTGCGATACTCCTCCTCGGCTGGTGCAACGGATTCGCGGTTTTGCGGATTTCCGTCAGCTGTTTTCTTAGTTTTTCGACCGTTTCCTCTGGCTCTAGTCTGAGCTCTGACGCGTAAGCCTGTAGCTCTGCTTTCGTGACCTCATCACTCCACGAGGTTCCTGACATCCTGATTCTTTGTCTTTATAGGATAACTCCAGGAAATTATGTACCACCACAGTCCACGTTGGGCGCCACTGTAACGATACTTGGCCGGGGCGTAGCTCGACGTGTCCAGGGGTCATAGAAATATGATTTCTTTGTGGCCGGGTTGCCGTACATGAGGTTCCCTTGAGTTCTCCCAGAAAGATCAAGATAAGTGTCTCAATAGAGTCTTCACGTCCTCACGTCTTTATTCCTAGGATAGGTGGTTCTAGGCTTTAGTTCTGAGTTTAATATACATACTTAATTACCAATAAAGTAGAGACGAACACCTTTCAGGACCTTGATGTGATGGGCTGCGTCCGTCCTGCTTCGGGGATGATGATCCGGAGTTGCTAGGGCGTTGGGTCGATCGTAGTGATGTGGCCAAGTTCCCTGGTTTCACAATCAGTAGCAGCGTCGTTAGTTGGACAGAGGACAGCTCACTCTGAGAGCGCGAGTGGTTTAGGGAGTTCTGGAGCAGAAAAGATTGGTGGACACAGGACGGTGCACTCTGAGACCACGAGAGGATTAGGTAGTTTTGACGCAGAGTAGATTGGTGGACAGAGGACCGCCAAAGAAGACGGAGGACCGCCAAAGAGAAGGCCTGCTTATATAGCGGCCGCTGTGCCACGAATCCCAAACTCGTTCCTTAACGCGTTCGGCCATTTGGCTTGATCGCTTATCAATAACTGGAGTTGGGCGCCTTATTTAAATTCACAAATGTCAGTTACATGATTAACTCTTAACGGTGGGATGGTTTACTTAGATTTAAGTCTGTGTGACATATTATGGCGAGTCACAGTGTTCTTTCTTTAAAACAAACGTACCCCTGTAGTTCAGCTGCACCGGTGCGGCTTTAACGAATTCTCTAACTCTTCGTAGTGAGCACCCGCCACTAGACCAACCACCAGCCAAGTATTTGCCTAACGAATTTTGTATGGGAATGTCCGGAAAACGTACCGACCGGTACGATCCTGCATTACCAGTCGTAAGTGTGATGATGCGTTCACGTACTAGACTAGCGCTGCGAGGCCTTACGTGTCGTTAACGACGCGACCGTCGCTCAGTGATGCATCAGGTCGTTAGGCCTGGCCTGGTAGTGCCTTGACACCAGCTGAACTACAGGGACTCACAAAAAAAGGCTAAACTACCCATAGTGCAGTGACCGGCGAGGGGACACAAGGGCGACTAAATTCAAATGCGATTTTTATGCTATTGCTGCTTTTCAATATACGAACAACAGCCACATAAATGGGTGTCCCTCCAAGTGGAGGTAACTGCACAAAGTTACTCTCGGCCTTTAGCCGAAACCAGAGTGGATAAACAGGGGTCGGTGGTGGTTGGGTTGGGGCCGGAGGAGACGTAGACGAATGGCGAAACACAAACTGGAAAACTGCAAAAGAAAAACACAAACAACTCGCAGCGCAACAAAAGTTTTGCCGATATAAAAAGTGTGGACTGCTCGAGTGGCCGTCACCCACCCCCAAGGGATATGTAGAGTTGGGAGGAATAAAATAGAATATACTCGCCAGCTTAGCCGAGATGATGGGTGGCGGTGGTGGCCCGGGGGCTTGGCGGTGGTGGGGCAAAGTATATTTAAGTGCTTAAAGTAAAATGATGTCGTACGAACTCGAAACTAAAAACAAGTTAGTATGGTAACTTTTGGCCTTAGGCGCACAGAGCAAATGTCTGTGAATCTGTGAGTCTGTGGCTGTGTGTCTCAGTGTGTGTGTGTGTGTGCACAATCCGCACAAAAAATCGTTGTAGCGTATCTATGCGCTCGCATCTTTGAGATAGTTTAGCGTGAAAATAAAGTAAAGTACGGTAAAATTGTTGGCAGTTGATTATTGAATCGCTTTAGGTCAAAGCTCAACGGCAAAGCAGGCAGGCAGGCAGGCGGCAACAACAACAGGGCAAACAAGTCAACAACAGCGGCAGCAACAACCTGGCAGAGAAGCAGAGATTAAAGCGTTTATTGATGCGCAGATTGCGCGCATTTTAGCCAGAAGGAACAGGCACTGGCACGGCAGCTCCTTGGCCCGGGAGGATGTCCTGGTATCTGTGTGTGTGTGTGTGGGCTGGCTTCGCGTCTGCAACTGAAATTGTCGGTGGCTGTCGCTGCTTACGCTCAAATTGAAATAATTAAATTGATAAAATGTGGCAAAGATTAAGCGCCGCACTTTATTTGGCTTAAAGGCAGCCCAACAAACCTGACTAAGCCAACTGTGGAGTGTTGATTAAATAAATAAACCGATACAGCCCCAAGGACACTGCGTGTGTGTGTGTGTGTGTGTGTGTAACAGGTAATGTTATTTGTCTTTGGCATTATTTTCAAATCGCTTTTGAACTGCCATTTGTTTGCCAGCGCCTTTTGGCCTTTTTGGCCTCTTGCTCAACCCCCCACAAACAATTTGAATTGTGAAGCAGCATTTGGTATGCAACCTACCCTGCCTCCCCTCCCTCATCTCACCCATCGACGGCATGCACAGCTATTTCAATTATTTGCTTGATATATTCACTTAATCTTCATTCTGGCCAATCGCTTACTCCTTTTGTTATTGCAATCAACAGTTTTAAGCGCATTTTAATCTGTGTAATAAATATGAGCTGAGTGTGCACAAGTAGCCGACCCTTGATTTAATTGTTTTGCCTGTTGTTGTTGTTGTTATTATTGTTGCTGCTGCTGCTCATTTCGTTGATTTGAATAAGTGGTGGGTGTGTGTGAGCGGGATTATGTTACCAAATTTGATTACACATTTTCATGCATTATGTGGCATAATTAGAGGATACTTGAGCAAGTAAATAGCGTATACGCAGTGTTGGTTGGGGGAAAGGTCCATATCAATGAGACAAATGGTGAGTTGATATTTATTTATTTAGTGTATTACGCCAACGAATACACTTAACTGGCAGTAACAAATTAACTGCAAAAAGAAGTCCCTATAGGGACTTCTTATAAGCAGTAATATTGTCGAAACGCATGCCAACTGGAAGACGATTGAATGTTGATAAGGCTTTGCATATCGGGACCAAGTTATTGAATCGAATCCGACTTCAATAACGTTGAAAAAATTAAGGATGCAATTGCCTCGAGGTTGCTGGTAAAGGCTTCAGCTCTGTCCTGTGGGTGTTTAGCCCATGTTCCATCAGGATTTCTGACCGGAAATTTCGGCTGCACCTGCTTCTTAGCACCGCTTTGACCAATAGGCTGCAATTGGTTCAGAACACACTGGGCGTCCCTCTACAAATGGAGCTGCCAGCCAAACCTATCACTTTAGAGGAGATCAAAAGTGAAATATTCTCACTAAAATGCAACAAGGCTCCCGGAGAAGACGATCACCACATATCCGGCGTTAACCAAAAACGGGAAGCCGTTTTGTCCGCAATGGGTCGTTTCCGTCCTAGTTTGAGGCTGTGATTTTGCTGGGCGAATGTCGTTTGCACAAGCCTAACACCGCGCAACCACATGCGTCCTGGGGTCCCTGAATCACGAAAACCGATTCACGTTTACGGGGCGTCATCGGTTTGACTCGGCCCCAAATACCGGATACTCCTTGTTGCGCGTCGCGTTTACGCTTGTACGTCAGCTAATTCGAGCTTCACAACGACCTCGCCTACCGCAAAACTCACCCATTTCTGAATTTCCCTTCCCTTCGGTTGTCGTAACTTTTCACACCTGTACGCTAGACTGTTCCCCTCCCGAAAACAGTATGGTCGTGTGATCGCGCTCCCCGGGACTCTGAGTCGGGGCACGCAGCTTAGAGCGATTCAAGCCTTTTCTGGAAAAATGAGCGAAAGGCGTATGCTGATAGGGTTCTTGTGAACCAAAACTCACCAAAAGTTCGCGACTAGCGGGTTAGCCCGGGCCTCACTATGTAAGGACGAAGCCGGAAATCTGTCAGTTCCAAAGTGACTCTAGACAAATGGGAAACACTTCTCCAACCTGCTGGGAGGCGATGACGAACACAATGACGCCTCTGAAGTAGTGAACCACCAATCGATGATATAAAAAATAGACCCACGGACAATAACAAGTTTTAGGGCTAAAACAAAACAAATCAGATGGAGCCGATGAGCTGCCCGCTGAATTGTTCAAGGCTGGCGGCGGGCCGGTAAGGTGCATGCACAACTCCTATGCGAATATGGTCCGAAGAGTATGCCCAAAGATTGGAGTCTAAGTGTTCTCTGCCCAATACATGAAGAGCAGCGGCCGAGACCGTCAAACGGTTGTGATAGAAATATCGGGCCAAATAAGAAGTTGAAGAAGCTCATCTTCAATGTAGCTCTACGCCTCAGCTACTTTCCTATTGCATGAAAAATGCCAATATTGTGATGCTTCAAAACCGGGAAGCCTCCAGATGAACTGGAGTCATACAGACCCATAAGCCTCCATCCAGCATTTGGCAAACTGCTGTAGAGATGTCTTCAGCCATCAAACGGAAGATCCCAATATTCCAGTTTGGCTTTCGGCTGGGACATGACACACCAGAACAGCTACACAGAGTTGTCAACTTCGTCCTGGAAGGATTCCACGCCAAGGAGTACGTTGTGGCAGCGTACTTGGATGTCCAACAGGCATTTGGCCGCGTCTGGCACGATGGTCTTCTGGCTAAAATTAAGGGAACGCTCAATCCTCAAATTTTCCTAATGGTGAAGTCATTCCTCACTGACAGGACCATTAGAGTCGTCCAGGATGGCCTTGTATCACAGAAAAAGAGGATTCGAGCAGGAGTACCTCAAGGCAGCGTGCTGGGCCCAACACTGTATAGCCTTTTCACCTCAGACATGCCCACAGCGCATGACATACCTATCGAGGATCCGGAGAATCTTCTTATCGCTACCTTTGCAGACGACACTGCGGTAATGGCAAGGGACAAGTGTGTCTATTTGACAACAGACGCCCTCCAAGAGTACCTCAAGAAATTCGAGAACTACGCCTGCAGATAGAATATCTCTGTAAAGTCCGGAAAAGTGTGCCTGCGTTACTCACACTTTCAGAAGGGATATTAGTTCTGGCGTGTTCCTTCATGGAGAGATCCTTCCGCACAAATCGGGGCATAAGTACCTAGGAGTGACCTTGGACAAGAGACTGACTTTCAAGCAAAGCTACTGCCGAACTAGCTGGAAAGTTGCGTAGCAAGGCGGCAAGGATAAGCTGGCTCCTGAGTGCCAACAACAAACTTTCGCTGAAAAACAAGGTCTTTATTTATCAGGTTACCCTAGCGCCGATCTGTAGGTACGGCGTCCAGGTATATGGTATAGCTGCCACAGCCCACCTGAATAAAATAAGAGTTCTTCAGGCCAAAATCCTGAGGAGAATCACTGGTGCTGAGTGGTACATTACAAACATCTTCTGATAGGTAGCGTGCCACCAACACACCTCGCGGGCGAAATTCTTACGAAAACCAGAAGAAAAATCCAAAAACCAAGAATCGTGCGTTCTTCATTTCTTTGTGTGTTGGGTTTTTAAGAGAATTTGGAACTCAAAGGAGTGTCGAAAGCGGCTTTATAAACAACAAAAGGTGTTGGGTGTTGATCTGTGTGAATATCTGGTCTGTGGTGGGTTTATCAGGTCTTAAGCCACACTTACTACGTTTATGCTATTACATTTATGATTTCTTCAATTTGCAAAATCAAATTTGTTCCTGTTTATGCTGCTTTTGTATATTCGCAAAATGACCAGCGACATATAAGAAAACAAAAGATCTGGCAACGCCAACGCAACGTTAAGTTAGCTGCGCCTTGGCATTTCATGAATTGACGACGAATTCATAGTCAACTTTCGTGTGCAAGTCGAATTCATGAAATGGTGATTATGCACGCACTTTCGAACCCAATAATTTTGCAAAATGAGCGTGGCATACACGTAGTAACTGATAAGGTCCAATCTGTTCGTTCATTTTTGACTATAGATCACTTAGAACCATGACGGAACCTTACAAGCAATGGGTAGAAGACTGATCCTGAGATCTTTCCTTTAAAATATTAGGCAAGACACTTAGATTCCAATATTCGGGCGGGGTCTCCTCGGACCATATTCTACATTGAAGTTGTTGCAGGCACCTTACCAATTCCTCACTACCAGCCTTGAACAATTCAGCGGGTAGCTCATTAGCGCCTGGTGATTTGTTGGCTAAACAAACTTCAATCCGGTGGGTCTATCTCTTTATTATCGTTTCTTCTTCAAAGGCGACATCGTAATCGTCATCGCCTCCCAGCAGCTACTAGTCTTATTTTATTAATTAGGTAGGGTAGGGACGAGTAAAATGGACCAAAACTAAACCACAATTAGAAAAATATTATGGAACTTAATCAACCTGATTTCGTCCACGAAAAGTAAACTGTGGGAGTTCTTGGCTTTACCTAAAGATGGTCTATGAAATTAAGGAATCTCCAAGTCGTCAATAAACTGTAAGTTTCTCTGATCAGATTCTACCAACAATATCAGGGCCAACCCGAAGCTTTTAAAAACACCATCTAATTTTAACCCTCCATGGCTAAAAATGTGATTCAATCGAGCACACAGAACACTTCAATAATCACAGGATCTACCATAATGCACTATTTCTGCCAAGCTTTCTTCTTAACCCAATATGTCTTGCGGTTCCGGCAAGTGAAACGATGCATTATTACCCGATTTATCTACATTCCATCCTTCCTCACAAAGTATGCTCAATTTGCCTCTTTTCTTAGCGTTATACAGAACAGTACTTCAGGCTATAAGCTCTCGCGCTCTTTTCGGATATCTGTAACCAAAAAAAGTTGCGAGTATGCGAAATTTTGGAATATTTTGGATGTGAACATTCCTTTATCTGACTTGCAGTCGCAAAGCTGCTGGCTAACGTGAGCGGGAGGGGGTAAGTAGGGTACAAGGAAAGCTGCGATTGAAATGCCGAGTCTACCCTCTAGCCAAACGTTTTTTTAAGACTGTTTCTATACTCCTGCACTCTGCACTCTATACTGATGCACTCTGCAGAGACCGCTGGATTGGTTGTCTATATCTTATAGCAGCCATGAGAACGATCGGTCGAAACATAAGTTTTAAAAGATGCAATAAAAAACCGCCATATACATAAGGTCATGAATTTGAAGCATTCAATATAACGAATTGCGATCTCATACTTTTTCCTAAATCCTTACGCCCCGTGATCTCATCCCCAGACAGAAAACGCAATTTCAATTCACCTAAGCTGGTTGAATGGAGCCATCGACAGTGGCCTCCGAAACCCAAGTATTTCTTTGCACAAACAATGCAAATTCAACAATAATCCATAATGGTTAAAATCCATCACGTAATCAAGTTGAAAAAGCATTTGCCAGTGCCCACAGTTGAATCGCACAATCGAACGAGTGGAATGCGGCACAGTTAATCAATGCCACTTGGCAGAGAAGTTGGGCGGGAGCGCAGCGAAGTTCGGTGTGCGGCGTTAAATTTGTTACGCCGGCTTATCAAAATGCTGGAATCGTCATGTGTAGGCCTTACCGGGATTGGTAGCACCACACACACACACACACACACACAGCGTAAGAGCGCAGAGAAAGCATACCCTAATGGCCTTAGCCATTTCCGGCACCCTAAAACGTTAGCCGCAAATTAGTTTTGGGCCGCACCGTTGCTGCCGTGCGAACAATTGAAAAGCCCAAAATCGAAATCTTTTCAAACGGCCTGGCGCACATCCTTCAACAAGCAACGTTGGGCTGCGTCGTCACTTTAGAATTCATTAAACGGCCTCCTCATTAATGGAAATGGCCGATAACGCTTGGGCCACGCTTCGATAAGCGAACCGAAGCCGTTCCCAATATCACAAAAAAGGAAGAAAAGTCGCTCCATAATTCAAAAACAACGCCACGGAGTAGCCGGAGCCGACAATAACTTCAAAGACCGCAAGTAAATTAATGTTAATTTTATGCTAAAGTCGGCAGCGCCAGCCGCACCAATCAACATCATCCTCATCCTCATCATCATCGGCAGCATCAGGCATCGCCGAAGCTCGATTGGCATTTTGACACGGACAGCGCCTTGAGCCGCCATCGGATTAAGAGCATCAGCGCCAGTCGAAAATTTTTTAAATTTATGCCGACTGCGGCACATAATTTAAAAATATCAATCAACTCGATAACGCAGATTGTGTGCCAGCCAGGCAGGCAGGCAAGCAGGCAAACAAACAAACAAGACCGCATTGAGACTCCCGGTGAAGGAGGACAAAAGTTGCCAGCAAAATCTTGGTAAACAACGGGATTGGGCACGCTGACGGTCCACACAAGTTGCCATAGCTGCCACAGCTGCAAATATGGAGGCAACAATTCCTTTTCAACCTTTGCTGCGGCTGCAGCTGGACGAACTGGGTCCCCACTAAACACCCGGCTGGAGCTTAGCTAGTAAGCGCAACTTTCTCAAAGCCAGCAGCAGCCCTGAGCTGTAAGAAGGTTAAGGGTTTTAGAGTCCTGAGTGTGAGTGTGTGATTCATAGAGGTGTGCGTGCAAGGAGATTTAATCAAACGCAAACCACTTTTAGGCAAGTTGATTCTAAATAGCCTAAGATATTGAAATATTTATGGATTGTTCAAATGTTTGGTGCAATTTGAAGGCAACAGATATGCAAACCCCAAAAAAGTATGCAAAGTTTTTAGAAACACACACCGCATGTTGCCAGTTATATGACAAAATAATGATATACACTGTGTGAAAATTAGTGAGATTACAGATTTTGGTGGGCGGGAAAACTTTTAACTCTTAATTACACTCGTTATATTTTAAAACACCGATACATACCTTTCGGTTGCGCTAGCTCTTCATCAGAAGCTGCAAAATCATCGATGGTATCGAACTATCGACTATGGTAATTTTTGCAGACTTGGGTAATGCCTCCATATGTTTAATGATTACAGCTAGCCTTGATGTGGTTTTGCTTTACTCCGGTCACGCATGAACTCAAGCTTGGGTCAACACTGAAGTCTTTCAGCTAGGGCTCGTCGGACAGGGAGAATATTTTGCTTATGAATGTAACTGGATATCTCACAAGAAGAATGTATTAACCTTGCCTCTGAAAGATGTTAACCGAATTAGGAGATACGGTTGGGTTTGATATTATCCGAAATACCAAATATCCCATGATCAATACCACCTCACTTCAGCTTTGCTGGTTCTCTTAACAACAAAATAGGTTGGGTTACTTTAGTACTTACAACATTGATGCTATACCTAATATGATAAATTGATATTTCAAATGCTAAACTAATTAATACAAGTTCCAAGAGTTTTCAATTCGCTTTCCACCATGCAGCAATGTTGATCACGTGTAGAGAAGCTATGGCGAAAAAGTTACATCAAGGAAAAGGCCTTAGCTATTGAACATTATCAAAACTGTTTACATCTATACTTTCTACATACCCTGGCCATCTGTGGAAATTTCGATGATGTGCAAGTCCGCAAAGTTAGCAAATAGTTGACGAAAATTTAATGGCAACAATCACTTAACAGCTGACTTTGATAATCGATAACAATTTCAGGGTTATCAAACCATCGAAAATTGTACTCCGTTCTTTTTTATAAAGACTATGTAGATTACCTTTAGTCTACATTCCTTATATTACCTTTAGTCTACATAGTCTTTATACAAAGAATTATTATCAAAAATTTGTCTTGTGTCCATGAAATTTTCGACTTTATGCCAATTATTTCGCGATTCGGACCACAGTGCACTGTTCCGTATATTTCCGTATCGTTTCGTTCAGCCGTTACATATGACACTTGTTGATCTTGGTGGTCGAGAATATTGGGCAATACCAGAGGTCGCCACGACCGGTCCTCTCATTGCAGTTGTCAAAAAAATAAATCGGGACGAGGGACGGAAGCAACCTTTAACAACAATCTCTGATAATGTTCGGTTGGGTGAGGAGAGAAACACATTTGATTTGGTTTTTATACTCAGTACCAGAAAGGTACACAGAGTATATTAAGTTTGTGCAAAAGTATGTAACAGGCAGAAGGAATCATCTCCGACCCTATAAGGCAGGGATGCAAACCGGCTTTGCACCGAACCGAACAAAACTGAGCCGTACCGCTTTTTCCAAATGGTGAACCGAACGGCAAGCCGAACCGGCTTCCCCTTTCAGAAATGCTGAACCAAACCGAAAACCTCTAAGAAAAACGGTTCGGCTCGGTTCAGTTATCTGATGAGTTTTAAAACGAACCGCGTGAATCGCCAATCATATTTATTAATTTCGATTTCCCAAGATTATTTTAAATTCGACCGTTTACAAAGGGGACCACTGATAGACCGAATTGATCCTTAGGAGAGATATAGCCTTTAAGAATGACTTGACACATATTTAGAATGTCTCTTAATATACTAGTGGCCGGGTGGCTCAGCTGCTAGTGTGTGCGACCGCTGTGCAAGAGGTCGTGGGTTCGATCCCGCCTCGTAACATCTAATGAAAAGTTTTTTCTTTGAATAACGCCTCTCTGCTGTTGGCGCCAGCTTTGTAGTAATTAGCCATGAAAAGCTTCTCAAGCTGCCGTTCGGATTCGGCGTTAAACTGTAGGTCCTTTTCTCTGGTGCGAAAATTAAAAGCGCACAAGCCAAGAGATTGAGAGAAACTCGGCTTTGGCCGTTTGGTGCTGTGTCAACGTGACAAGCGTTGGGGCTGTGTCAACTAGACAAGCCATTTAATTTTTACTTACTTAATATTCCAATCATCAGTCTGCATTCTTTTCTGGAAAGTTGATAATTGATTTGTCGTTCTCTACTGGACAATATTCTCAATTCTCTAGAGTACTTCCTCTTCTTAATTTAATCTTAATCGAAGTGGATTCCTAGAGCTAATGGATGAATGCTACAAGTCCGACTTCAAACATTCATTCAGACATTTTTAAAGAGCTCTAAGACCGTCGGTTGGTTTTAATATCTCCCCAAAAAATCGGCGGTGCCACAGAACTTAAAAAAAATTCATTTTCTTATTCGAAACTCCAGTTAAAAGGTGTGTGTATCAAAATTATGGTCCAACTACTAAAACAGTATTGCGTCTCTCGCAAATCGTTAAAAACAGTTTTTATTCATAGTTATTTTAATGTGTTTTAAATTGAGTTAAACTTGCAAACCCTAGAAACATTTTTTGGGTCCTTGCCAACTCGCGTTGGTTCGCGAAATCGGTTTTTTTTGGTTTGCGTATTGGCTTTGGTTGGTTTGCCAAAATTTCCTAACCAAATAAAAGATGTTTGAAACCAACCCAAAGAGATTTTTTTGGTCCCTAAAATTTTTATTTTTTATGTTTTTTTTGGGGGGTTTTTGTGTCACCCCCGAAAAATATAAAAATTTGTTACACAAATGAGGTTTTTTTTTTTTTTTTTTAGGGCCCCCACCCCCCTCCCCCCCCCCCTTTGAATTATTTTTTTTTCCACAATTTTATTTTTTTAAGGTTTAATCATTTTTCCCCTATCCCCTTTTCTTTGTTTATTTTTTTTCCCCCCTCCCCCCTTTTTTGTTTTTATTAAAAATTTAACCACCTATAATTTAAAAAAAAATTTTTTTATAGCCCCCTTTTTTTTTTTTTTTATTCAACCCCTACAAGTATTTATCATACCACCTACATGTGCACAGGTATGTTTCCCAGAAAATAAGTCTCCAACAGAAGACTTACCCTCCCATTTGGAACTCTAATAATAAAATAACAAAGTTAACTATATTTTGGGACATCGGTTCAGTAGATTAACGTATTATCGTGTCACGCCTACATCTCTACTAGCGGGTCGCCGCATGCCCATAATGCTAAATAAACAAACAAAAACTACAACAATACCAAAAGGAAAATCCAGGGCCGGTAACAAAAACAAAAAACTGGTAAACAAGTTTCTCATTTTTCCGTGGAAGAGAGCAGCAGCTGCAGTCAAAGAGCCAGCTCAAAGGACAACGACAAGAACAGCGGCAACAACGTGCAACAACCGGAACGGAGCCGTAATAGTAGAAAAAAAAAATAGCCCCTCATCGTGCTGTAAACAACAAACACAGGACAACAACTTGAAACATTTCTCTTGCAGTTTGTGTGATTTTTTTTTTTTTTTGTTGTTCTCCATTTGAGGCTCAGGGCCCGCCACTCGGTGTATAAATGCACTCTACAATTCCCGCTTTGACATTACCATGAGGCGGGATAGGGGCGGAAACGGGGGAACGGATCTCCATTCTCTTTGCGGTGTCATTTGCAATTATGTGGCTAGACCATGCATGGCAATTTGATGAGCTCAGACCCCCAAGTCTTTAGCTGTAATCTATAAACTGTGAACTAAAACTCTGGCAATCGCAGTTCAAAACGAACTGAGAGTGTTTCTTGAAATGCACGCAAAAAAAAAGTGTTCACACTTATATACCAAAAATTACTCATACGACACGTACGCTGAATTTTTCTTTACCACAAAATCAGTAGTACATTTCAATAGTTTTCGAATCAAGCTATAAAATTTAAACAAAAACAGGGCAAACAAATTGTTGCCAGTGTATAAATTTCTATCAGCATGGAAGTTGTGAACTTGACAATGTGCACTGCTGTTGAATGAAAGCCACTGCCTTGTTGACTCAAAAACTTCATTAGGAAATTGTCTCAATGGTTATTGACTAATAAAATTACACTTAATTAAGTCTCCAGCTAAGACAGCAACAGTTGCTGTGCTGCTCTTCAATTAAGCTGGAAATATATTCAATGGAAAAATATCAAATTAAGACATAACACTGATTCTTTCCCGATTACCAAATAAATTCCAAGCACTTTCGTTTAATTAATTTATTGGGCAAATCAATCTAATTTGCAGAACTCGTTTATCCCCATCAATAGGTGCCGGTCAATTGGATATGTTTTTTTTAGTTTCTGTGTACGTTCGAGTAGTTTGCAGATGCAACTGAGATAAACGTGCCAGCACCAGCGCTCGATTTCACTTCAACTTATACTGCGATTGGTACGAGGAGTCCCGGCGTGCTTAGGTTACCTCTCACCAGTTGCTGTTGGTCTCTGGCCATTGAAACGTACAATTTGAAATCGAAAAATCAGAAAGCCAAAACAAATTCAATGTCCTGTTTGGTTGTCCGACTGTGTGTGTGTGTGTGTGTGGGCGGGCCACTCGTTTGGACACCGGATAGTGTACAATGGCTAAAATGCTGCAATGTGCGGTTGCAAACCGGATATTTTCTTCTTGGCTTTGCCGTTCGAAATAGATTAATGCAAAAAGCAGACTGCCAGAAACAGAAATCGGCCAGTGGATTCATGAGTGGGCTAGAAAATGCTCAATCTTGATCGGAAACTGCATGTGACTTGCTGGTTAAGCGAGAGCTAATTAAAAACGCGGCTTTTGCGGTAATAGCTTGTGATTTGATTTAAGCGCTACACTTGAGAAATTGTTTACAAATTTTCCAAAAAAAAAAGTTTTTAAAATTGATTTTAAATCTTTCTGTGAATTGAATTTAGACTATTTCTAATATATTAACCATGATGCAATGATAAAAGGTATGGCGTACACTCAAAAATGTGGACTGACAGCTTTTGCCAAGTGAGCCTGTGTACACAAAACATACACAAAAGTGCTGCCCATCACCGTTGCGACTGGTGCTGCTCATAATTGTCCATATCAGTTGGCTGGCCAGGCACACCCTCCCGCCCACACACACTCACATTCACACACAACACACACAAAAGCAAAACACAATAACCAACACAAAAACAAAGAGAATCAAAGACAAATACTAAGACGAAAACAAACACAAAAGCAAACACAAAAACAAACACAAAATCAAAGACAGTAACACAGACAAATACAAAGTCCATAACAAAGACAAAAACAAACACACAAAAAAAGAAAATCAAACACAAAAACTAAGACAAAAGCAAACACAAAAACAAACACAAACACAATAACAAACACAAAAACAAAGACAGTAACATAGACAAAGACCAAAACAAACACAAAAACAAACTCATAAAAAAACACAAAGATAAACACAAAAACAAACACCTTAACAAACACAAAAACCCAACACAAAGACAAACAAAAAAAAAGACAAAAACAAAGACAAAATCAACGATATAAACAAACACACGGAATACAGAGTATCTAAAATTTATCATCGAGTACTCAGACCCGAATATTTAGAATCGAGAACAACGTACCAATTCTTAGTCTTTATCGAGTATGAGTAGAATCGAGTACGGAGTATCGAGTACTTGGAATAGAATAATAAGTATCGAGTACTTAGTATCGAGTACATAGAATCGAATACTTAGAATCGGGTACTGAGTATCGAGTGCTCAGTATTGAGAAATAAGTATCGAGTACTTAGAATCGAGTTCTGAGTATCAAATACTGAGTGTCGAGTACTTAATATCAAATCAAATACTGAGTATCGAGTACTCAATATCGAATACTTAGTATCGAAGAGCAGAGCCCCCTCTAGGAAAATGAAAGTTGCGCTATACAAGTCGCTTATCATCCCAGTCCTGCTATACGGCGCAGAAGCATGTACAATGTCATCAACGGATGAGGCTGCAATTGGTGTGTTCGAGAGAAAAGTTCTTCGGAGGATTTACGGACGTCTAAGCGTTGGCGACGAATTTCGCTGCGCGGGTTAGGCTGCGCTGGATAGGACATGTTACCCGTATGGATGATAATGCTCCAGCAAAACGGGTGTATACTCGGCATGCGAACGAGTTAGGAGGCAAGCTTGGGCCGGGTCGACCGAAGCGGAGATGGCGCGACCAGGTGCAGGGAGCTCGGGACAGAGGCGAGTGGCGGGCATTAGGGGCAGCGGCCGAGACCGTAAAACGGTTGTGATGATTTTATTACCATCAAATGGCCAAAGAAGAAGAAGAAGAAGTATCGAAAACTTAGAATAGATTACTGAGTATCGAGAACTTGGTGTAGAGTACATAATACTGAGTATCAAATACTGAGTATCGAGTACTTAATATCGAGAACTTACTATCAAATACTTAGAATCGAGTACTTTTATCGATTACTGAGTATCGAGTTTTGAATATGGAGTATAAATTAACGCACAACCGCAAGAATGTCAAAGGCGGAGCATATCGTATACAACATGTTTCACATCAAGGCCCCGTGAGTGTTAGCCACACTAACACCTTTTTTTGTTTTCAATGGAGGCTGCAAGGGTATACAAAACATCGGCCGAGCCAAAGTTAACTTTACCCTATTTTTATACCCTTGCAGAGGGTATTATAAAATTGTCCGTCCGACTGTCTTTTTTTATGCGATCTCCTCCGACGGTTTGAAAGCTATCTTCACCAAACTTTGCACGAAGTCTTTTGGCAAATATACCTGCACATTTATCGGAACTGGCCGGATCGGAAGAAATAGCAAATAGCTGTTGGAACGATCGGTCTTAAAACTAGTTTGTGAAAAACTTTTTTGTTTGCAATGGAAACGCCTCCAAACTTCTTATTTCTTAGTTTACTATGCTTTTCCATGATTCCACTGAAAAGTAGTTTTAGTTAGAAAAATAAGAAGTAACTTCCCACACTTCCATAAAAACAAAAAGTTTTTCTAACTAAGACTACTTTTTGGACTTTACTTTCTATGGGATCTATACTATTTAGATATCTGACTTCGACCAAACTTGGTTAAGTCATGGAAAAGCATAATACACTGTTAATTACGAAATTTGGAGGCGATCCCATTTAAACAAAGTTTTCCTCACTAGAACTCTTTTTGACCGATCATTCATACTGCAGCTATATGCTATGGTCATTCAATTTTGATAAAACTTTGTAGAAATGTGTAAAAGTATATGAAATAAGTGTATGCCAATGAAAAGGACGTTTTCATTCACAAGAAAAAAGTTTTTCTCACTCGAACTAGTTTTTCGACCGATCGTTAGTAAGTTTGCAAGACTTTGAACGAGTACAAAAGCAATAGACTTTCCCATATCCTGTTTAATAAAACATATGAATGAAATATTGCATGGAATAGACATATCGAACACTACGGCTGTGACTTACAAAATAACGCAACACGAGACGACTCTAGGCGAATATGCCTAAGAAAGCTTAACCCAAAAAAACGCCCTCTGGAAATCACCCGAAACTTTGTGTATCGTTCAGACTTGTTCTGAAATATGTAAGTTTCTCATTTTTTAATAACACTAGCATTGTTATTCAATTTAAATTTAGAGTTTCATTTTTTTTCACATCTGAACGTGAAAGCCAATTGTTTGAGACATAAACAAGTAAGTACACAGAAAAGAAAGATCCATGTGGAAATGATATTCTAAATATCAATTTTAGATCCAATTTATTAATATCATTTTTACTTTATTCAGATATATTCAATGAAGAAACAAGATCAATTCAATGTCAGTTTTATGGCAGATCCTTTTTACATTAAAAAGATCCAAAAGAATGCGAAATAATGTCAAAAAATGCTTATTTTGCTTCAAGTATCGAATTTTGTAATCGGAAATCGACAACCCTATAGCCAGGAGGGATTCGTGTCAAGACGATGGACCACTGATGCATGAGAAGAATGGCCGTTTTTAATAAGTCAATACATACTCCCAAAACTAAATGAATTAATTTAAATTATTGTGCCGTATTTTATTTGGAAATGATCTTAATAACAGATCAATGGAATATGTAAATCAGATCAAACGGATATTGAAAGAATATTATTAACATTTCCATGGGATATGATAGTAAGATCGAATTGACAATAAAGGTAAATTAATGAAAGATCAAAATGATATTTCATCAAGATCCAATGGATATGATAAGACCGGATATTTTTCGACAGTTCAAAAGGATAGTTTTTAACTATCCAATGGATATTTTAATACCCTTTTTAAGAAAGATATTGCACTATTGAAAAGATCTAATGGATTTTAAAAAAATTGCACTATCTAGGGGATCATCAAAAACAAACCATTTTTCTGAATATCAATTGAATTATCCTACAGAGTTTAGTTAATCGTTTGACTTAATACCATTACACAAATCTTGCACAGCAGTAGAAATTTCGATGAAGTCTTCAAAACTTGGTGGTGTGTAGTATTACCCACGGTTTGGTACAAAGCGCTAGAAACAATAAGACTTTTTGATTTGGTTGAAAGTCGATACATTTTAAGTTTGTAAGAAACCAAACTGTAACCCAATCGATACAGTATGCCCCATTTAGAGAACCAATGAGCCCCTAGGGCAAATCACTCATTAACTAATAGTCGAGAGAAACAGTTTGATTTGCTATCTCTGCATTTATGTCTCTAGCCCTAAGCCATACAGCATGGAGACAGCAGGGAGAGAAAAAAATGCAAAAAGCAATTGACACTTACAACATTTCTACGTCTCATCTGTAAACATGTCGAGTTGCAAAAGCTTGCAGGAGTCTGGCAAAAATGTTTCTAATTACAAAATACAAAGGACAAATGGAATTCTGAGAGCATAGAGAGAGAGGAGGGGCGAAGTGAAAAACTAAAGCTGGATGGAAGCAACATAAATGTTATGCCTCTATTAGTTATCAATACACGGAAATGCAGGTACCCCATATCTGTGTATCCGTGTACAGCTTTTGGGGGGCCAGGGCCAGGGAAGACGACGGCGTGGGTATCCGGCGCTAAAGATTTAGCAAACATCCGTTGTAGCCAAGTTTGTGGGCCAGGCGATTGCAGCAAATCAGAAAATGCGAATGTGAATATTGATGGGGGGAGCGGGGGCAAACTCTAACCCAAGGTCCCCAGCCAAGCCACTTCGCGCTACTTCGCCTACTTGCATGCCACTCCAGCACGGCACTCCACCTGCCCGCCACCCCAGCCCCTGTTCGCTCGCTTACTTGGTACTTCCGCTTCCGAATCCGTTTTGTGTGCTGTCGCCGCAGAAATTTAACGAAGTCACACGTTAGTCGCTGCCATCGTCGCCAATGCCAACTTTGTTGCTCGCTCTCTTTCTGGCCCACTCTCCGCATCCTTTCGGTGCTTTCAAGCTCTCACTCTCTCGGCTCGGCCTTCGTGTCGGCAGCATCCTGCTGATGCTGCTGCGAGTGGAACGCAGCATCCTTTGTGATTGCGATTTCAGTTTCGGAGCGTTCGTCGATGCAATCGGTGGCATTGTCGGCTCAGGCGGGTTTCAAGGTATTTGTTGTTGGGATTCTCGTGAATGTGTGCCGGTTACGCGTAAAACGGATACGCGCGCGTCTGTTTTGGCCAGACATTTTGTGCATTATTTTGCACATTTGTGGCAAAAGGCAACCCCAAGTTGCGTCTGACTCAGTCACCATCTTGGTTCGTGACTGTAAAACAGAGTGTGTGTGTGCCTGTGCCGCTACCCCTGCCCAGCATTGTCATCGTCGTCGTCGTTGTCGTCGCAGCATACTGAACACTTGACATTTTCGCCGCCAAATTGTGCGATTCCTTTGGCGTGAAGCGCCCTCCGTGCTCCTCCAATCCTTCAGCAAATTTTTGCAATTCAATTTCTATTGTGCATTGTGCCGATGCGAAATGTGCGCATCGTTTGCTGTCAATGCAGAGTATTTCGCATAAAAATTGAAAATTGCATGCAAATTAAATAAATAGACAGCCGACGTACACAACAACAACAGCAACAACAGCAACAACCACAACAACGACATCGAAATGCCAGAATTGTATGATTTGGTTGCTGGTTTAGATGCTGGTCGCAATCAAAGCAAATGTCATTAGCACTCGCGACAACAACGCATACGATTGACAGGCAACAAGGACCCAAGGAGCAGGAGCTGGAGCACTTGATGTTTGCATAACTTACTGCAACTCCAGGTAGGTGGAAGCCAAATGCCTCTCCAAAGTCGATTTCCGTTTCAGTTTCCACACTTTGCTATTTTCTGCTCCTCCTCCACCTCCTCCTCCTACTCAAGTATCAACTTTAGGGCTGCTCCATCATGACACGTTATCCAACTTTTAGTTATGGCTTTCGCTTTTCGCATAATGTCAGTTTTATTTGGTTTTGGTTTTCACCAGCGAGCCATTCGGCACCCCGGCAAGATTTATTGTGCCGCACACACACACTCGCACACATAACACCTTCTTCTTGGGTCTGGCTCCTGTTCCAACTGCCTTCTTCTCTGCCATAATCTCTACTATTTGCATCGCAGACTTTGCTTTGGATTTGGCCATGCTCTGGCCATGGATTTAGTTATGGTTTTTCTTACTCTTCAGTCTTCCGTTTTTCCTTTCCCTTTACTTTTTTTCTGTCGTCCTGCTCGGATTGCGCTTTTTAGCTCTTTGTTTTTGCACACTGAGCAAAACACATTTGCCTAGTTATGACTAAAGCTTTGAGGGCTGCGGCTAACCACAGGTTTATGAGTAGTTCCAGGTTATACTCGTTAGAAGTATTCGTTTTCCTTGGGTGTTTTTAAAAATTCAATTTTGTAAATTGATTTTGCTATTTTGTTGTAATCTACAGGTAAACACTGGGTACATTCAGCTGTGCAGATTAATTTGCTGATCGGTCGGTCTTTTTCAAAATAATCCTAGTAATTAATTAAGTTCTGCCTTGATTTCAATACCGGCGTTTGGGACACTGCTTCAGTTTCTGATCAGAACTGAAAGGATTATAATTAGAAATGAGTTAAGCTAACTTGAGGTCAAAAAAGTGACTTTTTCTCAACTGTCAACAACGTATACATTTATACACCAAAGCGAGCTGGATGCCTATACAGTACGGTTTCATGGATATCCATATCCAATCTTCAGTAGGCGTTTGCTAAAGACTCCTGACTGATTAATGTCTTTTCATGCAATCACAGCTTTAAGCGAAGGATTGAGGCTAAAGTTTCTAAATGAGAACGCTACAAACTTTCAAGCGAGCTTAGAACTGCCCGTTAAATTGATCCGCCCTAATATACATATGTATGGACTTATGATCTATCGAACTATTTTCTATCGCCCAGTCGCTATCGATAATTCTTAATCTACTTGATGTAATTTAGGTTGCGTGGATCTAGGAACTTAGGGAACGGAACACAAGCATCCCGCTCCCCTTGCACTAGTTGTAATATATTTTGGAGTTCAGGTCCATCTACATTCAAACTTCATGTTAAATCTAATGTAGGAATCTGGATTAGGACGGTCAGACTCAGACGGAACCGTACAGAATCCTCTCGGTATAGTGTGGATACCTCGGCAGACTCGGCAGTGGTGGGATTAAAAACCTCGAGTACGTCTACGCTCATTGGCTAGCCCGTGGGTGCTGCGATTCTGGGGCCGTCTTGGAACTAGCGAGAGATCTATGGAAACACAAAAAAAATGGATCGAATAAAAAGGAATTTCTTTTGGTATTTAGTTGGACTTATAGCCGGGAGGTTAGTTGGACATAACAGGACTGGATTTCGTGTTCCTTCGGAAGTAGGACTACCTTGACTATTGAGCGTTTGACCAGGCCGCGGGAGATATACAAGTCAACCACACGGACCTTACCATCAGAACCCGGATAAGTCTTATGCACACGAGCCAGACGCCATACGTGGGAGGGGAGGTTGTTCTAGTGGGATATTGCCATTTATTCCGCTTGTAAAGTTCTCTCAAGTAATCCTTTTTCCAGCGTGAGCAGAACTGCTGGTTCAGGGCCTTGATTTAGGATAGAGGCGGCTGGGTCCTTGATCTGTGGTTCAGCTACCGAGAATTTGTCCTGAACTTAGGGCTAGAGGATCATTCGGATCTTCGGACATGGGAGAAATAGGCCGAGAATTCAGACAGGCTTCGATTTTAGTGAGGATTGTCGATAGCTCCTCGAGAGTGTATTTTGTGAAACCCATGGACTTGTAGAAAAGCGTTTTGATGGGCAGCACCGGTCAAACCGGTAATATGCAGCACTTCACTCATCTTAACACAAAATTTGGGAGGTACAGAGTATATTATGGTCGGGCTTGACCGACTTTCTTACTTGTTATTTGAGGGGAGTGAGGTAAATAAACTAAGAGAGGAGTGCAATCACATTTGAGAGAATAGCCTTGAGTCCGATCTCACAGTTTTTGATTTTATGGCAGAGGGGTGTGTGGGGAAAATACCAAACGGAGAGCGCCATCGAATTTTGCATTCATGTTGCTTTGGAATTCCCAAGCAGTTATGGCATTGCTTGCATGGAGAGATGGCTGTTGGGCCAATTCTGCTGCTAACTTGTGGCGTGTGTTCCTCGAGCCGGCTAAAGCTAGCTACTTAGTTTGAAAATTAATTTGCTTTGAAATAAAGCAAAGCTAACTTCGTCCTTGCCGAAATGTTAATACTCTTGAAGCAGTTCATTCCTCTAGCAGCTACAAGAAGTAATCAGAAGTAATCCGCGAAGGTTCGACATATGTACAGTGTGCTGCTAAAGATGACTCTCGATAGCTTTAAAACTGAGGGACTAGTTTGCGTAGAAACAAACAGACAAAGCTCAATCGGCTCAGCTCGTCATGCTGATCAAGAATATAAGTATATACTCTATATATAATCTATGTTCGTTTCCCACGTTGACGGCTACGCCTCTCGGGGTTCGCGCGTAACAGGCTTCGGCTTGGTGTCGCAAGGGCCACTTGAACGTACTGTGCATTGTACGTCAACTTCCATATATGTGGTCGGAGATGATTCCTTCAATGCGTTCCAAGCTTTTGGTCAAAATTTTAATATACTTTTCTATTATATAAGAATCACTGATTCCAAATTGTTGTTTGATTGGAATATGGGCATCCTAATATATCAATTTGTTGAGCTCTTGATTTAAGAGTGAACGATCTTACTCTTGAACCTGATGAGCTTTTGATACAAAAACGAACTTTATTGTTTTTTGACATTGCACTGTGCTCTTTATTCAAGAATGAGCAATCTAGGATTTCAGTACTTGATGCACTTGATTCATGAATTGTTCTGCTTGTTTTAAGAATGTTTCGTACTTGGTTCAAGAAATGATGCTTTTCAAGAAAAACCGTATCAAAAATGTATACTTGGATCAATAATTTCGGGCTTGGATTAAGAATTTTCATTCTTAACGAACTTCTGACTTCAAACATTTTTGATCCAAGTATGAAGTTCTCTATTTTTCTCTCAGTGTATAAACAGTATGTTATCGAATTCATGCAGAATGGGTTTATACTGTCACAGAGTGGCACATTTCAGTGTCACAGCGTCAAATTCATATGGAGCTGTGACTCTGTGACGCAGTATAAACCCAGCATTAGTGAGTTTTCTCATTATATTAGAGATGGGTGCGTGTCGAATACTTTCAACACGACACGTCTCTAACACGAATGGCATATTAAAAACATGTTTAAAACACGGAAGGTCAAAAATATTCTAAGGGCTATACTATATCTATATGTTTTAGTTTGTTATACGTTAATACATAGCTATGGATCTCGGTGTTTATTCAGAACTAAAACATTCTGAGCATTCTGTGGTAGGCTTTTGTTGTGTTTTGGCGTTTGGAGTCGTGCGTGTCTGTGACACGAAGAAAAACAGGACAAAACCCTACGCTTTTTCATACTTCAGGGCAATAGGATCGGTTTGCTGCTTCGAATCTTTCAGTCGGAGTTAAAATCATTCTCAATAGTGGCTACACAGAATTTGAATGTTTCAATAAATAACGCATATGCCTAAGTGTTTCAAAAAAATCTAAAAATATTTCATAAGAAGAAACGTATAACTCCAAAACAGAGATTGTTTCAAACAACTTATATCTATCTTGGTAGAATTGACTAATATCTTAAGAGTGCTATTGAGATTTTTTACTTGGTTCTGTTATCGAAACTTCAAGGTTTGATAAGGATTTTACACGTAGGATTTCTGCAGAACCTTTGTTCCATGTTTTTCGTTCAAGTATTTCTAAAATTAACCACTAAGGATACCAACTGCCATTTTGAAACGGAGGCAGAGCTTATATGGGGATAAGAAGACAGAAATTCTGGTTGGGCATACATGTTAACAGTTACCAATATAAATTCTTAGATCAAGCTAAAAAATGTTAAAGCTTTGTTATGTTTCCGAAGATAACAATTGAGGAAGGCACTCAAAAGTTGAATTCCGAGGATCAAAATCAGAAAGCATAAAAGTTTTGTCTTTTCACCACTCCTATTTAACTTCTACCAAAGACTTGTGGAAAAATATATTTAAACGGATGTGAAACACAAAACCATTGCTTTTAGGAGCCGATATTGAATCCCAGAACTTTTTTATTGTTTGACTTCTCAGTTTCAGAATGCACCTGTTTATGCACAAAAAAAATATCAAGCTAAATGCCCTTCAAAGTATGCTATGTTTATGACATCAATCATTCTTGATCCTGAAGCTTATTAGCAAGTTGAGAAATGCTTAAAACCGGCTTAAGCAGCTTAAGGGAACAAGCTTAGCATCTCTGAACTCCCCTGACTTGAACGCTTTTCAATTATGGCACAAGAGTTGTAATACCTAAAGTTCAAGGGCAAGTCTGCGTGGCAAACTTTCTCCTGATAATTGTAAAACTAAAATTATTTCTGTAAGCAATTGAACATAACTCAAGACATCTTACTCCCCACCAGACTTTCCAAAAAGTAATTTCAAGCCAATTGTATTTTCTCTACATATTTCATTCCACATTATTTCCCGCAAAATTGAATTTGTTCCGATTTATATGCGTGAGAGCAAGAAGAAACTGATTTTTTATGTTTCCATATTGATTTCCCTATTGATTTACAACATTGAAACTTTATTATTATCCTTGCTTACTCGATGTGTGGGCAACAGCCTCATACCCAGCTAATCCACAAAATCCCTTCCATCCGTCTAAGTTGTACGCATTTGAAATGCGCCATAACTGACAAAAAGTTGCGGTCGCACTTATTTTTTCGGCGCTGTGTAGTCCTGCCGCAGCCGTAACTCGTTCACGGCTTGAGGAAGCCGCAGACACACACAGACACGGACCAACAGGATTTCACATAAAACGGAAATGGCATTATCCTCGCACATATTGTTGTGCGGATTTTAGTTTTTATTACACCATGAGCACGGGTGCTGCCCATAAGAAGCCTCAAAGCTCGAGTGAGTAGGAGCCGCAGCAGCAGCAGCATAAATACATTTGTGTCGGCTTGTGTGATACATCAAGGTGGTGGCACCCACCCCCTACCGCCACCTGGCTGTTGCAATTTATGGGCGTACCCCTTAAAAATTCCACCCGCACTTTCTTGGGTTTTGGAGGCCTCTACGCTAATAGTTACGGGCATTGCAGATTTGGAATGCGTCTTTGTGAGAAGCTCTCAATCTTGTTCTCGCTCCTCCGCCTTTTGTTTGGCAAGACAAGATTTATGTGGCCGCTGGCCAAGAACAACAAAGCGTCAAATGGCCGGCCAACCGACCGACTTTTGCTAACCTAAACAAACACTTGAGGTGTGTAAAGTTGGCCCTGGCCCTGTCTTTTGAGTTGGTTGTGCGTTTTTGATACCCTGTGGCAAAGGTAAAAAAAGGGAGTACTTAGTTTGTGCTGAGAATTGTTGTGAGTTAAAGGTACCAAATTTGTTATGTAGACGTTTTACATTTTTTCTTACTAATCTTTCGTTAATTAACTGGAAACGTTTTAAAATTATTTGCGTTCTCAAAATTATGGAAAGTTTGCTCAAAATCATATTCTGTGTAATCGAATATGGCGAACAACTCCGTTTTCAAAAGTCAGTTATGTATTCATATGTTCATCTTCTTTCGACTTGAAACTGTACCTTAAAGCACAATTCTTCCATCGATTCTTGGAATTTAGAACTTTTACCAATTCTGAACGAACAGGATACTGTTATTAAGCTCTTAAAGTATACTTAAGATTCGAAAAGCGTCAGAATTGCGTATCAGTCATTATACGCTTAGGTTCGAGCAGTGGCTCAGTCTACTACTTCTATATTTTGGTTCTTAGTCGAAAGAACTCGAATAAGTTTTTCTAATGTAGTCTTTCATACAAGGATGCAAATCGGCGAAGAGCCGAACCGATTAGAGCCGATGCGGCTCAGGTTTTATGGCTCCAGAAACCAATCCTTATAAGTTAAAGTCCTGCTGAAGAGAATTTCTTTAAAAATTAAGTTTGAAGTCATCATATTTGGTTTTATTAATTTGAAGAGGGCTGAAAAGAAGACCCAAGTTGTAGCCGTGGAATAGCACAGCACATTTTGAAAAATTACTTATTGTACAAAAGTTTATTGTCATATTTATCTTGCAAAATGATTTTCTTATCAGAATTTTTTCATGTTGACTTCGAAGGCTAAACTCACGGAAGGCCGCATCTTAGCGCATACGACTCTCAAGCGCTCGCAAAAGTTAGCAAATAAGTCTTAGCGAAGATTGTAGCCCTAACCATTTAGTAAATAGGAAATCATGTAACAAGAAGTACAGTTGCTCAGTGCAATATGAGCGTTTAGCCCAATATTGGTGCATAAACTCTAGAACTAAAGCTAGACACTTAAAATTTTGTATAAATGTTACTTATATTAAATTAGGATTTCGAAAAAAAGAAAATGTACCCCCTTAACACTAACTGAAATGGTATAGACAAATTGTCAAATTATTTTTAAACAAAAACTTATACACAGAAAAAATGGCGAGACATAATCCAGCTCAAAAAAAATTGACTTGATCATCGACCTTTGAATTGAAATTTCAAGCAAAAGTCGTACTAGATCCGAGATCAAGTCAATCCTATTCGTACTTGGTATGAGAAAATACTGGGTTGACCGACTTGTGACATCGTTTGGGATTGATTTAATCCCGGATATCTGTAATACCTCGAGCTTTCTTTTCAGTATAGATTTGAAAAAAAACTTGACATAAGATTGAGAACCCTCCGACATTTCCCTGTGAAGCTTCAGCCATAAAATTTTTTGCTATGTAGTCTCCGGAAAACAAGAAAGAAAGTCGGTCAAGCTCGACTATAATATACTCTGTACCTGTGAAGTTCTGCCCATCACCGTTGCGACCGGAGCTGCCCATAATTGTGTGTTTTCCTTATAACTCGACTATCGTTCATCCGATCTTAGCCGTTCTTTTAGCGGATCGATAAAGAATGCCGATTACTAAATATGTCCAAAAGCTACGAACTATGCAATGGAACGCGTTTAGTGATAAGAAAATGAAGCTCCGGATAATCAGAAAATTTAAATTGAAGAGTTGCTGATTCCGATGACCCATACCGATGTGCCATTTTGGTTTAAACAGATTCAATTTCCGATTCGCCTAGTTTTCGCCATGACGATTAACAAATCACAAGCCCAGTCCTTAAATGTTTGTGGTTTGAATTTGGAAAATGCATGTTTTTCTCGTGGTCAAATATACGTGGCATGTTCACGAGTCGGCAAACCCTCTGCTTTTTTTTTTTTGCTCCTGATAACAAAACTAAAAATGTATATCACAAGGTTCTTCAATGAAAAGTATTAACATAAGTGTTTTACCAAATTAGTTATTTTTTTAAACTATTGAATTTTGTACTCGTTTATTTAAGTTAACTTACTACAGTTATTTATTGTAAGGCGGTACGAAGTTCGCCGTGCCATCTAGTTTTCATATAAATTCATGAGATTGTGAATGAGTTGATTAAAGTCGAGTACAATCGATTTTTGTGTGGCCGGAGTGGCTCAGCGGTTAGTGTGCGCGACTGCTGAGCATGAGGTCGTGGGTTCGATCCCGCCTCGGAACATCTGATGAAAAGTTTTTTTTCTTTGAATAAAACTTTACACCCGGCCACACCTCTTGCTGTTGGCGCCAGCATTGCAGTAATTAGACATGAAAAGCCTCTCAAAAACTGCCGTTTGGATTCGGCGTTAAACTGTAGGTCCCTTTCTCTTGTGCTAAAATTAGAAGCGCACAAGCCAAGAGATTGAGAGAGGCTCGGCTTTGGCCCCTTGGGGCTGTTGTCATCTTGACAAGCCGATTTTACTTTTACTTTTTACAATCGATTTTTACCACGTTTAGTCTTGGTTTCGAGACTTTAATCTTGATTTTAGATTAATTTTTTTCTCAGCGTATGTTTTTGTAGTTATTGTAGCGAATTTTGGCGCAATTTATATGAGTTCGCCTTGGTGAGGTAGGTCGAGCGGAATATTTTTTATTATGTGAACGGGGAAAAGGTTATCCCGCAATGGTCCAGTCAAGCCGAGAAAATTAGAGGGCAATCTTCCAATTAGAATTTATTCGCACGTGGCGCAAACCACTCGAAAGACATCCTGAGCAGATAGAAGCCTTTGTATGTGTGTGTGCCAACTACGGTCTTCGTAACATTGGTGTGAAAATTAATGCTTTTGAAAACGTAGGCATGGAGAGACTGCTGTTTTCGAACAGTTCAGCTCATGAATCAGCTGTACGATCTTCCAGCCTCCTTTGTGGTGTTGTGTGTCTCTGTTTAAAGCAGAGGCAGGTAAAAAATACGTTTACATTTTTGCATTGGTGTGTGTGAGAGCAGCGCAAAAATTTTGGTTATGAATTTGCACAACCAAATTATTTAAAAGCTTTTTAAATCTTGTCAGAATTCGTCTTTGGCAAATAGTGGACTTTAACAAATCACATGCCATTTTTAGTAGCATGCGCCTCAAAGCGCTACGAAAGCATAACATTTGCCATGGAAGACTATTGTATTAGAATGTCAAGGTCAAGGGTGAAAAACTCCCCCAGGAGTGTTTTTAACATTTAACACTACAATGCAATCTGGTCTTAAAAACAACTATTTCGTAATTAAATCAATCCGATTCAAATTATTTTAGGTTTACTCGTAAATGTTAATCCAGCCTGCAGTGCAGTTTATTTTCGTTACTTTTGTACATCTTTGGTTTTTAAAACAAAATTTTACGTTTCATTCTTTGATCCAGACAACCCAACTTGAACCATTTTGTAGATCTGCTGTAAACTTTGACAGGTACAGGGTATGCTAGCAGACGTTCTTGGCCAACTTTCTTACTTGTTTTTGGTTTGTTTTGGTTTACATTTTGTGAGGTTAGATTTTGGTTTGGGGTTTTAGGTTTAGGCCATGGCTGTCTATCTGTCTGGCTGGCTCTGCTTTTGTGCTTAATCACAACACGCACATTTACATATTGGTTTTCGTAAACTTGAGCAATCCTTTAAGATGGAAGGAGCGAAGGAGCAACCCTTTTTTGCCTGGCCTGGTCGCTGCTTTATCTGTTCTTCTTTGTTGTGCTATGTGGTTCAAGTTCAGTGTTGGACACACGGCGGGGAGGAGTTGGTGGTGGGGGGTGGAGCAGCTTACGCTTAAGTAAACACTTACCAAGGCACACAAAAACCAACACACACACTCGGCCGGTCGGTCGCATCCCTGGGCGGCCATTTCCAACCGTTTGTGGCTTGGCATTGTTTTCACTTTTTTCCCAGCGCCCCCGCCTACAGGACCCTGTCCGTCTCCGCCTCCGCCACCCTGCCAGCCTGTCCGAGTGTCTGTTTGACTGTGTCTTGGCTTGACTGCTTCATAAAACATACAACAAAATCTGAAATTGATGATGGGCAGTGATTGTGAAAGTTGGCAGTCAGTTAAATTGGGTTCTGTCCCTGCTTGGGCCACCACTTCCTTCGGGGCGCGTTAATTGCTTTGTGAATGGTGTCCGCCTCGGCCGGAAAGTTAACATTTAACCTTAGTCTATTTTGGACTTTAATCTATTTATAATTGAGGAATGCATAAAGCATGTTAAATACGAACTTACACAAATTCTGCTTTGTTATGCGTCCTAATCGGGCGGGGAGAAGATGGGCTGGTGGCGGTGGGAGCCATTGTTTTAAATGCGGATTTCGGGCAGGGCGTCTGTCTAAGGTTGAGGTGAAGGCGACTCACATAATTTGCATAACTAATTTGTGAAAACTTTTGGGCATAGGAAGTTGTTGAAAGTTCCTGAAGGAGCCCCAGTAGCCAGGAGCCAGAGCCCGAGCCGGAGCCGGAGTAGCTGCAGTAATTTCTTCCCAGCTGCGCTGCAGAAAAGTGCTTAATTCTTTTAAATGAATGAGGACGGGGCCATTCGAAAAGCTGTCCTAATTGAATACATGAGAGCATAAGTTAGCTGTGTGGTACTTTGATATCAACTTTGATTGCTTTATGGCACTTGAGCGTACAATTTGGCTTAGTTGGCAGTTGCTAGTTGGTAGTTGGTTAGCAGTTGCTCCTCACGTTGTTGTTGTTGTTGATGTTGGTGGCCATCTGGGTGCCACGGCAATGGCAAGCGGTTAGTTGGAGGCCACTTTGTGAGGAAGCCCCCCTTTGTGACACTGGGCTGGAAAAAGGGGGGGAGGGAGGAAAACTTGAATTTGAATTTGAGAACCTTGCATGGCAGTAAATGATGTTGATTAATGACAGACTTTTAGTCGTGCCAGCATGCATAATTAAGCACTGATTAGAGCCATCAGAGAGAGAAACGCAAAGTTTTTTTTTTTTTGGTTGTGCTGCCTGCTGATTAGAGGTTTGGTATCAGGCGAGAGTTAAGTCCAACCTCCTTCTCAATCACACAGCATCGAGCTTCTATTTAACAAGAAGTTTAAGGTTGATCAGTTTGTAAAGTTTGTGAAATAAATGTTAGTTGAATTTGAATTCAACTAAGTCGTTTTTCGCATTAGTGATATATTCTTTATTTTCTGCATTCTTTTACTAAATGCAGAGATTAATTGTTAACAAAATAAACTACAAAGTTCACCTTATCCACTTGAAGAACTTTACACTTAATTAAATTATATACATTCTTCTTCAGCGTGATGGCATATGCAGATGACCTCGCTCTTATGGTAACGGAAAAGTTTTAGCCCAAAATCAGCGATCCCTAGAGGCTGCTATTGGCAGCAGCCATGCTCTTGGGCTTAACCCTCAGAAGTACACGACCTGATCGCTCACTTGAGTTTTCGCCTGAGTAGGCACCTGATTTACTCAGCAGAGTGATCAGTCAAAATAGAACCGGTTCTAATTGACCTGACCACTCAGCTGAGGGTCATTGGGTTGCCTGATTGGATTGAAGTGAGCGAGCGTTGCCACTTCCTGGCTTTCGATATACATTTGTTATCGATTTTTGGCAACCGGTTTGCTTTTTGTTTATGTCAAATCACGGCTTATTGAAATAAAATATTAAAATTGCAAGCAGCCGTATAATTAAAACCGTCAGAACAGATCAAAATGACACAACCAAATAAGAAAGTAAGTGTGTATGTTATGAAAGACTATTTATTTTAATACAATCGTTACACTACTTTTCTAGTCATCTGCAGGATCTTACAGGACTGCCACTTTGGACTGTCACTTGTGGATGTGAAAACCAAAATAGGCAATCAGCGCGGCCAATTCACAAATGAACTAGATAGTTTAAATGAACCAATGGTTCTGTAACTGACTCAACTGAGCTACTCAGGCATGTGTAAACCCTGAACTGAGTTGCTTAGCTGACGAAAACTTTTTCAAGCAGAATTTCGGCAAAAGGAATTCAGTTATAACAAATAAGAGAAAGTTAACTTCGGCTCGGCCGAAGTTTTGTATACCCTTGCAGTTTGTTTTTCTAAGTTATACCTCTTTTCGGACCTTACTTTTCTATGGAGGCTTTACTATATACAAGGTGGGCCAAAAGAAGTCACCCTATTGGAAGATGCTCTTATTTTTACAAATAGCCGCCAAAGTCAGATCTGTTTTGACATTAGTGGACTAGACAGATGTAGAATATATATAATATTTACCTCTTTATATTTTGGCGGCTATTTGTAAAAATAAGAGCATCTTCCAATAGGGTGACTTCTTTTGGCCCGGTGAGTTCTTTTGGCCCACCTTGTAGATGTCCGATTTCGACCAAACTTAGTGAAATCATGGAAAAGCATAATAAACTATTAATTACGAAATTTGGAGGTGATCCCAATTAAATCAAATAAGTTTTTCTCACTAGAACTTTTTTTTCTACCGATCATTCATACTGCAGCTATTTGCTAAGTCATCCGATTTTGACAAAACTTCGTAGAATTGTGTTAAAGTATATAAAATAAATATATGCCAACGTAAGGGACGTTTCCATTAAAAACAAAAAAGTTTTTCTCACAAGAACTAGTTTTTCGACCGATCGTTCCTATGCCAGCTCTATGCTATAGTCATCCGATTTTGACCAAACTTTGTAGAATTGTGTGGGAGCATAAAAAACAAATACATGTCAGTTTTGAGGACTTTTCCATTGAAAACAAAAATGTTCTTCTAACTAAGACTTCTTTTCAGACTCTTCTTTTCTATGACCACTATACTATATAGATGTCCGATTTCGACTTAATTTGGTGGAATCATGGAAAGGCATAGTAAACTAAGAAATACGAAGTTTGGAGGCGTTTCTATTAAAAACAGAAAGTTCTGCTCAATGAAAATAGTTTTTCGACCGATCGTTCCTATGGCAGCTATATGGTATGGTCATCCGATTTCGACCAAACTTTGTGAAATCATGGGAAAAGATAGTAAACTAAGAAATAAGAACTTTGGAGGCGTTTCAATTGACAACAAAAATTTTTTTTCTTTGTTTTTTTTATGTTCCTATGGGTGCTATATGCTATAGTCATCCGATTTCGACCAATCTTAGTGAAATCATGGGAAAGGATAGTAAACTAAGAAATAAGTACTTTGGAGGCGTTTCCATTAAAAACAAAAAAGGTTTTCTCTCTAAGACTAGTTTTTCGACCGATCGTACCTATGGCAGCTATATGCTATAGTAATCCGATCCGGCCGGTTCCGACAAATGTCCAGCCTATTTGTACTACAAGACTTCGTGCAAAGTTTGGTGAGGATAGCTTTAAAACTGACGGAGGAGATAGCATAGAAACAGACGGACAAACGGACAGGGCTAAATCAACTCAGCTTTTCATGCTGATCAAGAATATATATACTTTATATGGTCGGTGATGATTCCTTCAATGCGTTACAAACATCCGGACCATTTTATAATACCCTCTACAAGGGTATAAAAAGAGCGTTTGTTTATGAGTGTGTTTGTTGTTGGGGCGCCCTTTCGTTGAAAATTCGTGACGATCAGGGTAACGAACTATTACATAAAAATTACATCGTCTTTCTTAATTAATTCTAGAAATTTTCCAAGTTGCTTCGAAAACAGATAAAGAAAGCATTTTGTTCCGCCAACTAATGGTTCTAGGCACGTTACAGATATCTCCTTGACGGCAATAATATATGCAAACAACATCGTCAATTAAGTTTGTCGATCAATTACAAATATACGGAACAGTGGCAGGAATGCCTATATCTCTTATTGATCGACGCCTGCAGCTATCCATAACACATTCGAACTTCTTGTTTTGTTTTTTACCATATCCGTTTGCTATCAGTCCAAGGAGGTTAAAAGCAAGTTGAATCCACAAAGCACTCCTTATTGTGAGAAGATAAAGTCCTGCTTTGACTGCTGTGAGAAATCGTTTCTATGGCTAATTAATTGATAGAAGCTGGGACGTCGCGGGTTGTGGGTCGATCCCGCCTGGTCCCCACCCCCCTTCTTTTTTTTTCGCTTCTCTAACTCCTTCGTTTTCGGTTTTGTTGTGTGTGTTGGTCTCTCTCTTCTATTATTTTTTTGTTTTTGGGCTTTTTCCTTTTGGGTGGTGTTTTTTTCATTCAGAGAAATAATAGAGAATTTCATACTACTTGGATCAATTTTTGATTCAAAAGTGAAAATCTTGATCAAAGTATGAACTTTTGATCCCGTTTTTCTTGTAACAAGATCGTAAATACTTGAACCAAGTACGAAATATTCTTATATCAATTAGAAAAGTTCTTGAATCAAGTGCTAAACGTACTCAAATGCAAGATGGCTTACAGTGCGTTGTCAAAAGACAAGAATGTTCGTTTTGGTATCAAGAGCTCATCTGGTTCAAAAGTAAGTTTGCTCATTCTTGAATCAAGAGCTTCACAGATTAAAAAAGTAAGCCGCCTTTATTCCGAAAAATTAAGATGAAGTTTTTTTCTTTTTGTTTAAATTTATTTCTATTTACTATGTAGCAAGTTTTAGCCGGATCGAGGGACACATAACACCTCAAAGCAGCAGCAGTCTTTGCCTGTGAACTGCCATGCTGACTCATTATAAGAATGGAAATATCATGATGAGTCAGCATCGGTGATATATTGTTAACTGCAAGGAAGAACTATTGGAAGGGTGGGTATTGAAATAGTTAGTTCTAGTAAGTTTCTAGTTTGTCAAAATCAATAACTAGCGGAACGGAAATAGGAAATTCTCTTTTATTGCTAGGCCGACTGGAAAAATATTAATGGACTCCGAAAATATTCTTTTAAAACGCTGCCAATAGTAATCTTGTGAGTCTAGTCTAGTCTAAGTAGCTGGCATATCAGGCAATGAGGAAGCGGACACGATCTCTGCAGAGCATTCTTATAGAAGTACTATTAAGAAATACACTCTGCTCAAAAAAAGAGTTTTATGCGAGCTCGCCAACAGCAGAATGACACTGACGCAGACAACATACAAGAGCTACATCAACAAAGCCCAAGTCGCAGTAATTAAACTCCTAATGTGGACACATTTCCCTTTGGGAAATTACCTAAATATTGTATATTATTCTCAATCTCGAACTGTTTCTTTGGCGAATCCAATTAACAAGGATATCCACGACTGTAAATAGTTCGTCTCAAATCTAATAATGGCCTGGAAATGAAATTTACCGCAGCCGCAACAGCACAAGGAGCAGTAGAAGCAGCAGCAACGCCAACAACCATCAGCAAACACCAACGTGACCAAAGTCCAGTTAGCAGAAACCAGAGAACCAACAAATGTTGGCACACTTTATGGGCAAAGGCGCCACATGGCGTATGGGTAGCATTTTAACAAAGTGTTAAACTGAGAATTTTATCTGCTATTCGGTAATTCACAGCGTTGGTGTGCCAGCTCCAAAGGAATACTCTCACGGAACGCAACAAAAACCAAAGTGAAACTAAGAACAAAAAATTGAAGGGTGGCCGGCACAAAAAAGTGTTAATTTCAACGGAGTTCTGTGAGCTTAGTTAGCATTACGTGGGAAACGAAAGAGCAGCGAGTGCGAAGCACTCCACCAGAGGGGATGCTCACTGACCTCAGCAATTACTCCACGCCTTTATTTTAATTACACGGAAAACAAAAGCAATGAAAAGTAAAAACGGCAATGAGAAGACAGACAGCAGACAGCAAGAAGCAGGAGGCAACGAGAGCAACAACGAGAGCAGCACGAAAACGCACAGCGCCAAAATTAGGATATAATCCCGAGGGCATAGTTTTAATTCCCAATACAAATATCACTACACGAAAGTACAACGTGCATAAATTTCAATGACGTTGCCGGGTTGTGGGTAGCACTTGCTGGCTCAGCTCCTTTGCTGATGATGCTTTTGCTTCTGCTTCTGCTGGTTGCCCTAACAATTACACGCACAGTCACACACACACCCACACAGCGGGGGCCCCCTCAACCATTGGAAATTTTGATCAATTTTCCAGCAAAAATTCAAGCCATCCCAATTTTATTTTGTAAACTGAGTGAACATGAAGTTTAAGCAACCAAGGCTACAAATGAGATCTGGTTTTTTGATTTCTGAGCTGGACCGAATCAGAAACATACATATCTCTCCTTTGGTATAAAGGTTTGGTTTATAAACTAAACAATGGTGCCCAATGCAATTTACAACGGGCAGTTCTAAGCTCGCTAGAAATCTTAAGCCATATGTATGTGCTTTTCGTCAAATGTCAAATAACGACTTGCTAGAATCAAAGGTAATTGTCTATTATGGGTCTCCTTGCTCCAAGAAATTTATGAAGAATGTCCTTTAATGGAACATAACTAATTTGGTGTGCAAGTAAGTAAATTACTAATGCAAATTTCCTGTAGCCAGGTGTGGTCTGTGGATAGTGGCGTCATGTGCCTGCTGTGCAAAAGGTTATGGGCTCAATAACGCCTTGGGACATCTAATGAAAAGTTCTTTTATTTGATAGCTTTCACTACCGGTCACCCCTTTCTGCTGTTGGCACCAGCTTTTGTAGTAATTAGCTTCATGAAAAGCTTCTCAAACAGCCGTTCGGACTCCGGCGCTACACTGTAGGTCCCTTTCTCTTGTGCGAAAATTAGAAGCGCACCAGCCAAGAGATTAACGAGAGAAGCTCGGCTTTTGGCTCTTTGGGGCTGTGTCAACTTGATTTTACTTTTACTTCTTACCTACTTTGTTATTTACGTAAAGTGTTATGTCTTAGCTTTAAAATAAAGTAACCCAAATATTTCTGCGATTTTTAAAGCGAATGCCATTTAAGTTCATGTGTTCAAATCGAACATATTTGGTTGCGCCCATACATATGCAATGAATGTTGTTGAAAATTTTCATAAGGTAGAATATTTTAAGGCAGTAGAAGACTTTATGATTTTGAACCCAATTATTCAAAATGGTATATCTTTGCTTAAAAAATCACAGAATTGTTTGGGATAGTTGTTTTTAAAGCTAAAAGTAATACTTTAATTATAATATCAAAGAGAGCTAAGACATTAGTATAGGTTTCACATTGAATGCATTTTAATCAACTAAAAACTCAAATTAGTATAAACTTTGACCTGATCAACCATTTCTGAAAACAAATACTTGTTCAGCACGCGAAAACTATCTAGAATCACCACCAACCCTTTTATTAATTTATTTAACAATTGTTAAAATTAGCCAGATTCTGATAAACTAACAATTGTGGTATTCAACATTGAAAGAACAGAAAGCGCTTAAACTAAGAACAAAGAATTTTTTTTTTTTTGTGCCAGAAAAAGAGAATAGTTTGTCATAGTGCAGCCGCACGGGAGCAGCAGCAACTGATAACAACTCAGTCAGTCAGTCAGTCAGTTAGTCAGTCACAGTCAGTCAATTGAAGATGCTGGCTAGAGGGCAGGGGCAGGGGCAGCCGGTCGGGGCAGGGCTTGACTTGGCTGCCCACCACAGACAGTGGTGAGCATTCTCAGTGGCTGCTCATTTAAATAAATAAAGAAATCCTGAGTAACTTCTTGAAATTCCAACACATTCCATATCATTACAGAAGGAACCCACAGAAATTTCCTCAATCCCTTAAATGCGGCAAGCCCATGCACCCACA